>WACJ01000539.1:1800000-2172993 GCA_008973525.1 Stenopsyche tienmushanensis
TCGACAAAACACAAAACTGCCGGTATTTGGAATTCCCGGCATTTTTCAATCAGTTGACGGACATTTAAGATTTGTTCGCGGGTGCCTTTCCCCTTTACAAAACCCGCTTGCTCGTGGGGTATTTGCCAGCTGATGTAGTGTTTTAGGCGTTGGTTTATTATGTGGAGCAGTATTTTGCTTGCGTGGGATATGAGTGCAATGGTACGATAGTTTCCACATTTTCTTGTGGAACCTTTTTTATGTAGAATGATAAACTGAGATTCCATCCAATCCTTTGGCCATATTCCGCTTTTCCAGACTTTGTTGCATATTGCATGTAAAATATCGATGCCCGTGTCTCCCAATTGTTTAAGAAGTTCAGCTGGGATGCAATCACTGCCTGGGGTTTTTTTAATTTTGAGCATTTTCAAGGCCAACTCAACCTCTGATTTCAGTATATCTGGTTCTTGATTGTGCGTTGTAAGGGATGTGGATGGAACTATTTCTATATCTGCATAAAGATTTTTACAGTATAACCGCCATGTCTTAATAACCTCATCAATGTCAGTTATCAATTTACCATCGGAGTCTTCAATGGACCACGTTTTCATAGTTTGTTTATGTGTGAGGAGTTTTATTTTGCGGAAGAGATCTCCAGTTTCCATTTTGTTACTATGCGCTTCTATTTCATCACAGATGTTATTAATGTATTTATTTTTATCGTTGCGACATAATTTTTTGATGGTCCTGTGTGTCTCGGAATAGGTTTTTATCTCCTGTTCCGTTGTGAGGCCTCTTTCCTTGAGTTTTTTCCTATACATGATTTTATCCCAAGTGTTTTCCGTGATCCATGGTTTTCTACGTGGAGCCGGTGCTAACTGACACTCCGTAGCCGTATTCACTATGAGCTGCTTAAGTTTGTTCCACGTTGTGTTTGATGTTTCTTCATTTGTACAGTTTAAATCGTTGACTTGTTCCCGTATTCGAATGCCAAATTTAGTTATGTCAACATTTTTTGCAAAATTTTGGATTGCTCTAGTACGCTTCATATTTTTTAGTTTTATTTTGGCATTCGCTATTAGAAGTTGGTGGTCTGATCCGCAATCAGCTCCCGGATACGTCTTGGTATTATATATTGTTGATCGATAGCGGGAGTTTATCATTATATAATCAATTTGGTTTTTATATTTATTCCCTGGCGATACCCATGTATATAGACGTCTCGGGTGATGCTGGAACCACGTATTCATTACTGTGAACTCCTTTTCTATACAAAATTGGAGGAGCATTTCCCCTCTTTCATTTCGTATTCCCATTCCATGAGGTCCGACTACATTTCTCAAGTGATCATCATTTAGAGTGTTACCGATTTTGGCGTTGAGATCACCAAGTATTATCGTAATGTCTTTTTTGGGAATGCGGTTGATTGTTAATGAAAGGGATTCGTAGAACGCGTTAATCGCTTCTTCGTCTGAAGTAGTTGTTGGTGCATACAGTTGGAGTATATGTAGTTTACATGGAGAAGTATTTAGTTTAAGGTGAATGATGCGGTCATTTGTGGATTCATAACCAATGACTGCATGCTGGAGACGAGGAGATAGTAGAATGGCTACCCCACTATATGCGTTGTTCGCATTTCCTGCACAGTACATTTCATTTCCATTTGGGGTGATAAAGTGGCCATTCTCTTTTCCATGAGTCTCGCTGAGTCCGAGAATATCCAAATTATGTGAGGCCATTTCACGTTCAATAATGCTCAATTTTCCTGGATGACCTAGTCCTCGAACATTCCACGTTCCTAGTTTTGAGTTGCGATGTTTTGTGATTGGTACGCCAGTCGCATATTTTCCACAAGTTGCCTGGTCCTCCGCATTCTCGTGGCCGGTAGCACATTTCACACCATCCAGCCCGGACCTAGATTGGCGCCGGGTGTCAATCGGAACGCATGACGTGTTCAAATCATTTCTTGTTGTTTTCATAGTGGAGTTTTCTTGGGAGGATAGTGCAGTGGTTTCCCGTTGCCTTCTGCACCGCAGTAGTTCGTATGAACTATTTGTATATACTGATGATGCTGCTGCCCGTCGCCAGGGATTTGTTTGGAGTTGCCTTCTCCCAATAGAAGAGTGTTACGGTACTCTCTTGCCCGGGCAGTGCCTTTTGTTAGTGGCGGCACTTATTCGCCACTGTCCTGGGATCATCATTGCGTTGTGATATTTTTTAGAATAAATCCTGCCACAGATTTACCCATCACCACTCCAATCCCAGCGCTCCTTGTCCGGGGTCGCCACGTCGCCGTGGCGGCTGACTGCGAGAGCCGTTCCCCTATCCGCAACCTGGGGACCCGAGTGGTTGCATGGAGCTTTGCTGCTGGGTCTTCTAGCCAGTCCGTGTGTAATGCTGTGTTGATATTTTTGTTTGTATACTCATTGACGTACATAAATTATAAACCATGATATTTATTCCGGTCATTAGCAGTGTATGCAATTAAATATTTAATTATCCTATTTACATTATGACCAAAATTGTTAATGGTTATCATTATAATTAGGAGAACCCATTAACCATGCAACGATAAGAATTTAAGTCGGTATATTTAAGTTTCGTATTTTACAGGAAAACTGAAAATTTAGCCTGGTTAACGGGTCTGTATGCGTACTAACTTGTATGGAGTCTGAAGAGCTATGTGCTCATCCAAACGTCCATTTTCTAGCTCCAGTCCAATGCACAAAAATATGTTTTTATATGGGAGCACACTTACACACGTCCGTACTGACAGAGACACCACCACCAATTTATTAATCATTTGTTAGTATTAATTATAATACTAACAAATGATTAATTTTATTGCGTATTCAATATTTTTGGCTATGGCTTTGATTCAAAATTTCTTGTGAAAAGTCACTCACGAAACACTGAGATGATTGTGTAGAAGTTTTTTTTTCGTTTATAGTTAAATTTATCTGCAATAATCAATGAATCAAATATTAATTAACCTGTTAAGTGGGCATGACGTATATATACGTCCAACGTGAACTATATCAAAATTGGTTAGGACGTATATATACGTCCTTGAAATATATGTATGTATATAGAAAGTAGGCCGAATTTATTTTTGTTTAACGAATCCTTGAGTTATCCATACATGTTTTTACGTTGGGGAGCAAATTGGTTGCACTTCGCTAATATATTGGGATAAACGTGTTCTAAGTAAGCGGCGACTAGTGGCATAAGATAAGATTCAAAGGCAAACTTGTAGTTTTAAAATAGAAAAACAAAAAAAGACAACCTATTCCATCAAAATTCTGTATTTTGATGGAATAGGTTGTTGTTTGAAAAAAAGAAAAGAAAAAGAAGAACAATGACATCCTTTAACGCATTTTTTTCGAAACTACTTTTTTCAACACGGTTGCCTTGATGTCTCGAGTTTTGACTAAGAATATAATTTAAATTTTAATTTAAAAAATCAAACGCTCCTACCAGATTTTTGTCAAAATTTAGTTTTGCTATTTAAAAAAAATAATAAAACCGTGACTTTTTTTTAAATTTTGCTAAAAATAAAGTTTTTTTTCCAAACGATTAAAAAAGTTAGAATCGTGTCAACTAGGACATGCCTTATTTTTATCTCCTAACACATTAACAGCCTGTAACAGCCTATAGCCTAAAACGAGAAACGACGGGGGTTTGCCTCTTAGTAGCAATGGGACTTCGCAGCCCCGAGACGGACTCGCAGCATACGCGACGGAAATCCGTATTTTACCTCCGTAGAGGGGGCGATTCTTTATCTTCGATCGCTCATTTGATCGCACCGAAAAGAAAAAATCTTTTAAAATAGAGGGAAAGAATTAAAACATTATGAACTTTTTAAATAATTTTCAAGAAAATTGTATACCGGAAGAATAATATTTATTGCATACATGTCGAGTTTTTAGAAGCGTCCTGATTTTATACAAGAGCACACAAACGGAAGATTTCCAAGAATCTGTGTCAATATGATATTTTCTCTGTTGCTTATGAGCCAACAGCCTCCGAGAAAGATAGGTTTGTCGAAGGGGAATAATGAAACAATAAATTATGTAAGGGCTTTAATCTGTCTCATAAAAGGGAATAATATTTTCTGAGGATCATCGTGTTGGAGCGCTAATCTCTTCATAATTACAATATAATTAAATTATACATCAAATATATGAGTTTATCCGAAAAACATCGAGGAGCACTCGCAGAAAAATTTGACAATTTCAACTTGTTCGCATGCCGGAAAATAATAATGGCGAAAATGTATTATTAAATTTATTCAAAGGCATTTTGTATGTATGAAAAATTTCACAATTTGAAAAAAAAATTTTTTTTCAAGGCAAAAAGAAATCCAGCCAACTCCACACGTGGAAAGTGTACTTAATTATTAAAACGCATAGTGAGAGAGCTCAAACGTCGGAAAAACCTGGCGTCGTTAAACGCGGTGCTAATTAACGCCCTAGGCGTACGCCCTCCGGCGCTACAATCGCTGCGGACCTGTGCATACTCGATTAATTCAAACACAATCAGAAGCGAAAAGAATTTAAAAAAACAAACGCGAATTAGACCATACTAAAAGCGCTTTTAGAGTGACGCTGAAAGAATTTTCAGGTGTCGGTGGATCTCAACCTCTCCGGGCGTTTTGTGCCCTTTCAGGACCTTTTTTTTTGAGCGCTCCGTGCATCGAAAATTATCGAACAAAGAAGTTCATTTAATTAAAAAATATGAGTGAAAAATTAAAATTTGAAACTGAAATTCGTTATTTCGCCGGGTAAATCCAAAGGCGTTTTCATTTTGTACTGTAACGCAACAGTTCACTTTTACCGTGAGAAATTTGTTTTATTAATTAACGGTCTTGTAATTTTATGCATTCCAGTCGCTGAAGTCTTTATTATTAACGTGTATTCAGATTTAATTGTATTTTTTAGATGCACTCTGAATGAAACACTGTATTTAAAACGTAACGTGAATAATTGCCATATGAAATATCAAATTGCTATCTTGCAATGGTTCCAATTCAATTCCTGTACATAAATTTATAGAATTTCAAAGTATTAATAGTGCCAAACTCGGTTATAACGAGCAACAACGTATTTATCATGTGATATCCGTCGTAATACGTTAGGGAGTCCATACAATTTTTTCAAAGAAAATTGGACAAACTTACGGTTTTTAAAAAGTTTTAAGAAAATTTGGATATAGATATATTATTTTAGTGAAATTGAATAAAATAGCTATCGATATTTATTAAAAGGATATTTCAATACAGAGACGGAGAGAGTGTCTTGCGTTTCATCATACACTCGTGCATCAATCGTGTTATAAAGCTGCCTCTACACGTTTAAATATTTTTAAGTATTGCGAAAAGCTATCCACAATGCTTTAATTTAATTTTAATAAATATTGTAGCGTGCGTGATTTAACATCCCTACGCAATAGCGCTGTTAATCTGAGCAGATTTAATTCGCCAGATTGACAGCGACATCTTCCGTCTCTCTTCAGATGCAATGTGTTATTTTAACAGCGTCATCTTTTGAGGCCCTGCGGAGACATTGCACTCGCATACCGACCGATCGCTTCTTGCACGCGTACCGTTGCCGGTTGGATAGTGACGCGCAGGAGGCGGGAGTCGGAGGAGTCGTCGATTAGCCTTGGCTGCGGGAGTTCGTCCTTCCTGCAGCCAGATCTCAGAGTCTTTTTGTTTCTAGAAATCATATCGAATATCATTAATAATCATATAAAAAATACTATCTGGACACGAGGAGTAAAAGAAGAGTCTAAATAAGGATAAAAATATAGAATTTTCAGGCGATAATTTACAAAAACAATGGTTCGATTTCCATTGATATCGAAGCGGTAATTGATTTGTTAAACTTTGTGCTATGTTAAGTATTTAAATGCCAACGACTCACCGGCGAGTCGCTTTGTCATTTCGCAATAAAAAACATATTTTTAATACATGCAAGACGTGCTCAAAACTTATAAATGATCCTGCAGGACAGCATGTGGTATACGTGCATATATATAGGGCACGCAAACCACTTATTATGCTATTTCTAATATATCTAAATTCGATAGCAGTTAAAAGGTTAACAAACACAATATCGTATTAAATTTGGATGCGTTTGATAATATTGATTTAAATAATGATCCCAAAATAAAGAAAAAAAAACGTTTAAAGTGGAAGAAATCCTACGATCTTATTGAGTGATATGTTATGTATATATTACAGCTAAATCTTGTTTTTAATCTTATTTAGGTTACAGATTTTTTTTGTAAAAAATAAAGTTATTGTTATTTAAAACCAGTATTTAATATTTTATCCATAAAAAAATGTTAAAATATGGGGAGGGAAGCGCGATGAATTTTTTTTTCGGGGAGGCGTAATAGCATAAAAATTGGAAACTACACACTACAACTAAACACTATGTAAAAATTCTTAATTACTACAAAATTTTGTTACTGAGATCACCTACGTTCGATAGTGGATAAATAATGGCCGATGAAACAGCATGTGTGCCATACCTTAAATGGTATGGCACACATGTTGTTTCATCGGCCTTCCTTATATGCAGTTTCCGCAGTCCACGACAACTGATCATTCTGCATGCATATCTTATCTTATTTGATGCATTTTTTTAAACTCAGGTATGTGAATTTGTAGAGATAGCAAATATATAATACATATATATTTGCTTTCTTATACTTTAAAGATACTATTTGTAAGTCGAAAATGTACCCTCAGCATCTTTAATTCAGCCTCAATATGCTTGGCTTATTCCAATAATTATCAAAGGGTATTTATTCATAATGAAGAGTAAAATTCTTTTAAACGAGAGAATGTTAAACACAAGGTTTTCAAACGTTTACCGATGATTAAAGTCGGAGTTTTACGCTCTGGCGGGATAGTAAAGTTGATTAAAATTTTGGCATTTCAGCTGAAATTTCTTTTGTAATTGAAATCGGTGGCAACATTGTCGCAATAAGCCTGCGGACTCGATTGTCTTTGTCTCAGCCATTCAATTTTAATTCGGCAGCGGCGAAAAGTTTGGGAATAGGACATCCTGTACACGAGAACTCCTCCCGGAAATAGTGAGTAAGCTTTCACCTTGGATCGCTCAAGACTGCCAACTGCTGAATTCCTCGCTCTGAAAAACAAATCTGAGCCAGAATTTGCGGAGGAAATTGTAGGAAGCTCAGTCGTGTGTCAAAGATTATGTTCCGTTACTCATAAATTGTGAGCCAGACCGTAATTCCTACCAGTTTCTTGCTACTTTGAGTTTAAAACTTTTAGTAATTTGTCAAAACGCTTTTTACGCCATGGGAGTTTGGGGATTCTTCTCTCACTTTGGCGATTTTCCTTTGTTATCAATTGACGATCATTGTTTTTTGGAAACTTTTTATAAGAACAAATAACCTGCCATAAACAACCTGATTCCGTAAATATCGCTCTTGAGCACCCAACAGCCTTATGTTGGCTGACAAATAATTTGCTATAAAACATCACAATATTACCATAACATTTTTCTTTAAATCATCTTGGCATTTTAAAGACATGCATATTATCAGATGTGGGCGATCTCCATATGAGATTTTTCTGGGGAGGTGGGGGGGGGGAGGAAATCATATAGTGACTTTATATGACATTTATATTCCATATCTAATTGTGTTATCATAATATGAATTTATGCTTGCAAGTAGCGAAATTATAATTATTTTAAAATAATATTTTTGTTATAAAATCAGTCATTCATAAGCGGACGTTCACGTCTTAATTAACTCATTCCAGATCGCTCACTTGAAACTGCATGTTCCACATGGCGCTTTTGTAGATACGTTCGCGCAAAGACATCTGTTTTACTGTATGAGTTTTTGATGCAGTTTTGTCGAAAGATAGTGCTACCTCTTAAATGTATACAGGGTGTTTTGCATGGATGGACAAAAATTGTTTGGGGATTAAGGGGATCTTTTGTTACGGTTTTATGGTGTCAGGGTTGTTAAAATAGATTTTTTTTTCAATATTTTGACAAAAACCCCAAAACTTCTCTATTAAGCCGTCACAACAGTAGTTTTCTAAAGTAGCAATTCTTCTTTTATTTTTGCCAAGGCTACGATTATTCTTTCAATAAGAATTTCTTTTGTAGAAACCTCTGTCGTATAAATTATATATGCATCCAATAACTGCATGTCCCTTAACAAAGAAATCCAGTGGTGTCAGGTCTGGAGACCGTGTGAACCACGGAATAGGGCACATCCGCAGACAAAGCAATCCAGTGGTGTCAGGTCGTGAAACCGTGCGAGCCATGGAATAGGGCACAAGCCCAAAAAATTTTACACTTAGGAGAGAGCTTATGTGTAAAACGTAGAAAAAGCCCCCCTTACCCTCAAAAAAAAGTTTTTGGTCCATGTGCAAAATACCCTGTATATAATATAATATATATAGTTCATTTTTCTTTTCATTTATTTTTTGTTAATTTTTTGAAGGCATTTAGACATAATTTAATATCATTCTCTGTGCTGATTTTCAAATTGTATCATTTTTTTTAAAAAGGTAATATTATTTTGCAAATTATTCGAAACAACGGACTTTCGAAAAGCGATATTTTATGCGAAACAGCAGTTCGGAATGTGTTAATCGCCTAAATATTTACTTATTCATATCCTGAAAATTATTTGGATTTAAATGATCGATTAGAATTACAATCTTTTATATCAAACAAGTATATTTTTTTGTTATTGATGACTAAAAAAATGTTTTTTTATGAACCATTCCTGCATTTACTCACAATATTAATGTTTTACTATTGCTATGATTATCTGAATAGATTCAAATAATTCAAAATGAATTATTCCGGTAATATTCCACAATACACAAAGAAGGACCATTTTCATAGTTAATGAGCTTGGGGGTATGAACAAGTAACTGCTCTTAAGAGAATCATTTTCTTAAAATTAGAATTATTATACGGTACCCATTTTAATCGTAAATTCTAATTCGATGAAAGAACCGAAGCATTTTTTAACTGTGGAAGAAAGCAATAATTTATTGAGAATCCAAATCTATTGTGTATTTTTAAGATTCTCCTATTTAATCATTATACTTCACATGAACTTTATAATATATACTAAGTTTTCTAATCCCCCTTTCCTTCATTATCGTTATTTTTAGGAATGGCATCCAATCGCGAGCCGCTCATTTGTCATATCAGTGGTACGAAAAGCGGACCGTTTGAGCATATAAACATTATGGTCACTCCGTCCTCTTTTAGGACTTTATCACGGAAGCAATGTAGCGAGTCTAAACACTTTCTATCCGTATATTTGATATCCGGGAGGAGGAGGGGGGTGTTAAGTTAGATACTTGCCACGGGCGCTTCATACCCTAGTTACGGCTCTGGATGACGTCTATTATGATCCAAATTTTAGGACTTTCTAATTTTAGAAAGTTTCTAAATAAACCTCTCTAACTGATAACAATCCACTGCTGCCATGATAATTTTATATAAGCTGTGTAATTAGATAGTTCTTTGCACATTTTACCAAGTTAATAAATACGCCTTGTATATATGGTTAAACCGGGTCTTTGGAGATAACTTCTATTATACACGCCTAAAATTATTATAAACTATCCACTTCTAATCTCCAGTTACAATATATTGAAGAAATAGATATATTTAATCACACTCTGAAGATGACGTTAATCTTGAAATATGAATTAAACGTAGATGCTATATTTGTATGTCCATCACTTATCGTCCGTACAAACCCATTTATCTCTCAGGACCGCGCAGCGTGTATAAAGCTTGTATATAAATAAATAAACTCTGTTGAAAGCACACTATATTCATTCTTTTTTTTGCATAAACATAAACAATACAGTTAAAATCGATTAGTTTGGGTAATCATTATCAATCTTTTAATTTAGATTATCGATATATACAATCGTACGACGTACACAAGTCACTATATCTATCTCTGTCTCTCTCCGAGCTCATCGTGCAAGAATGTTCTTCTTAAATAACTGGAATTCGATCGCAAATACGCGACTGTACACCTACAGGTCTTTATGACCATATTTTGCATATAACAGAGACATCTCTGTCTTCCTGCTGACACATTGCGTTTTATGAATAACCACATTTGTCTAGATTCTTACGTGTGCATCGCTTTCTGTTCTGTGAAAATGCGTTGGTGTGGGCTTTTAGAAGAGTTATTTTCACAGTCGTGCAATTTTGAAGAACACCAGGGAGTAATGAGCGGCCCGAGGACTCTGTTAAATGTGCTCCACTTCACGTTACGATGGTGTCAGAAGTAGGATATTTGCTTGCGTTTAATGTATTAATTCCTTCAGTATATTTGTGAGAACTTTTGGGTTTCGCAAGTCTTCTTTTGTAGAAAACTTTGATTCATTTCCGACAGCTTGTTTGAATTTTAATTTTGAATATGTTAATTGGTATTCCATTTATTTGGACTTGCATTTTAATTGGAAAATAATCATCAAAACGAATATATCATAAGGTTTTGTTTAAAAACTAGGAATGAAAACATAAGCTGAACCGATTGCACTCAAATGAATTGAATTTCAAAAGGATCAGGAGTAGAATATCAACCATAGTAGCGGGCTTTTCATGCTCCTCATATAGTATGCATTTAATCTGCTCCCTGTTTCAATAGATTTTGAAATGCATAATTGAATGATTCAGATATGATTAATTTTTATTTAAAAAAAATCGAAAATCATTTATACTTCCATGTGCAATTAAATGCAATTTTGCAAGGTGTACGTTTGGATGCATTCATTCTTGTCAATATATGAACCCGGCTTAACCGTTAAAGCATAACGATGTGTTTGCATCGAATAAAACATATTTTTGATTAAAAAAATAATTCCATCGCATGTTTAGATTCATATTAAAAGCCTTTTAATACCATCCCTTAATCAAAACCGGCGCTATTTAATATCGTGAGTCCTTTCCAACGCGAAAAATATCCTTTTGATTCGTACATTTCGTGCATGTTACGGTCCAACCCTCGATTTTACTACTTCCTGATGAAAACTGGACGAACCCGTAATCAAATGCTAAATGTTTGCCCACGAGGGACCCCCGTAACCTTTATAATATTTATACGCAATTTGAGCTCGCACTCAGACTTTAAATATGTTAGCCGAAATAAAACCATAGTTAAATTAAAGCAGTTTAATATTGTTTTACGAGTATATTTGGACACAATCCTAGCCGGGATTATCAAAGTTATTCTTCAAAATGTGGTTCATTTCGATAGTTAATTTAGTTCATTTTGAACTGGATATGTTATGCGTACGTTAGCGCATAAATAATTGCATTAAATTTTGAGTGTATCGATAATTAGTATAATATTTGTAACAGGCTGCTGACCGCCTATTTTGCCCGGTACCATCGACCACTTATTGTGCCATGTTATGAATAGATAATTTTGCGACGATGACCGCAAATTATTAATTTGTTTGTGTCTTTTTTTGTTCCAGAAATTCAAGATCATGATTTGTTATCGGCTATATCTTATTCGAACAGCGGCCAAAAAAATATCTTCATCACCGAAGGATTGGACAAGTTTCCGGCTTATGGCGTCAAGCCTGGATCGGAGATCAAAAGGCCATATAGACTGTTCCTTCCCGAAAAATTGTATCCCGAATTTTCAATCACCGCCACAATCAAGCCAATGTCCGACGATGGTGGATTTCTATTCAGCGTTGTTAACCCGCTGGATAACGTGGTCCAATTAGGGGTCCAGATCGTTCAGACGGGATCCGAGGTGGTCAACATCACACTCTTGTATACGAATCCCGATTCGTACGTATCACGCAACATTGCCAGCTTCGTGGTGCCATCGATGACGAAGAAATGGACCAGGTTCGCTCTGAGGGTGCTGAAGGACAAGATCACGCTGTTCCTCAACTGCAGAGAGAACGAATCTGTTAACGGGACGAGGGATCCTCTGACTTTCGATTCTGCATCTTCTTTGTACGTGGGTCAAGCTGGATCAATCATCGGCGGAGCCTTCCACGTAAGTGTTATATTTTTTTAAAAACGTGTTTAATATTTTTGGTACCAGTCGATAAAAGAACTTTTTATTCGAACAATTTCAATGCTATTCTATGTATTTTTCAGCAATTTTGGACCCAATATAAATAACTCATTTTGCATTTAAATATCAATAGTAGCTTTAGATAGTAATGTGATTTAGAGTTTGTATTCAAAGCTCAAACATCAATAGAAAGTTTGTTCAATGACCACATCACTAGCATACATTTGCCGGAACACCACTATAAAGTGGTCAATAATTATCCCATAGGAGGAACTGTAAGAAGCCACATAATGCAGTAAGAAGACATCAAAGGTAAGTGGAATTTTTATTATATTAATAAAAAGTTCTTTGCAAGAAGGAACTCATTTTTTAAATATGTACCAAAAATACTAAACATGTTTGCTTTAATATGTATTATCAATCAATTATAATAAATTTACAGCAAAGATAATTTCTCCGATTGATAAAGACATTGTGTTTTCGATATCGACCGGCACTGCATGAAATGCAGTGCTTATTGCAGTTAAACGACGAAACTTCTACGATAATTATTATATATGAAACGCTGATCGTAAATGAGCACTGTCCAAAACGCAGTGCTTCATAACAGTGCCTTCAATAACATTCAAGAAAATATTTATGAAGATAAATAGAACGTTTTTAATATTATTTGGAAAATTTAGGCATATGAATTGTATCATTTTTCTCCCCATTTAAAAATATAGGATTTAATTATATATAAATAATATAAATTTAATCAATTGTCGCCAGATGAAGTGTTACCAGTTTAAAATGCTTCAATATACTAGGACATTCAAACAATATATATATATATTGAGCAATCTGCTATTTTTAATGCATATTTTGTCTTTTAAATTCATGATCTGAACATGTCCCAGTCTTATTACGGTCACTCGTCGCTTGAAATTCATGAGGTATTGCATTTTTGTATCATGAATTGGTTTAGAGGATATTTATCTAATACATTTGAAACTGAATGAAAATATGCAAATATTTCGTTCAAGCTCAGTTATCTAATCTAGCAAATGGTAACACTTGGCTTGGCGATTTTTGTACAATGAAATTTTATATTTTTAAAATGTTTGTTTTTTATTTATTACAATAAAAAACATTTTATTAGGTTATATTGATATATAATGCATAACATATTGAACGATATTCATTGGAATATGCTATGAAGCTGTCTGTTGCCGTATATAGAATTCACGTAGCTTCACGGCATGCTACCAATATTTGTTATAATTGTATTTAAATGCATTCCAAATTGTTTTGCTTGCATTCAGGACAAACAACAGCGGTTAAATCCATATTAGCTTCATGATCGTTGTAAATGTATTGACGTTGATGGCGATTTGCATTTTTGCTACGTCCCCGCAATGCAAGCGCTGACTGGACGTCATTAACGAGTTAAATAAGTTTACGAGGGACGTGTCCACATAAAGTTGATGTAACTCTTGTTAAAATTTCGCTCTTTATTACCCTTCAAACAAACGCTCCCAAATATGGAGGCTTAATGTATTTTTCTGTCGGAATTGGAGCACGGTCCGTGCCAAAATTAGGATCGTTTTTACATAGAATCGAGCGGCCGGAGTGCCTGTTCAAGGCACCCACTATCAATAATTCACCCAGATATAATATTAGTTCGAATAGAGCCTTGTCGAGCATAAAGCCTCCACAAAATGGACCCAGGTGGACTTATTGAGCAGTTCGAGTGACGCGGCGTATAACGATACCGTTGTTAAATTTAACGGCGCCGTTTAACGATTCAACTCATTGGCTGCTGGCCGATTTTTTGAAACAACTTGCTAAATTCTGCTCTTGCCAACATTCATGAACTCTATTGAAAATTGATTCTATAGTTTTTATTTTTAGGAACATACAAAACCACTAACATTGTCGTGTAATAACTCTGAGCTAAATAAAAATCGACTTAACAACAACTTGCATATGAAAAATGTATGACAATTACGGTTTTTTTTTAAATAAATTAATTTTATTAGGGCATATCACATGAAGAGTCGGAATTTAAGTTAGTTAAAGATTGACCGCGATTGATAAAGGTTCTGCGCAATATTTTAATTGAAATTGACAAAGGTACTGTGGTCTTCCATTGACATTAAATATGGGGTCTTTGTTGCTATTTATATCGTTTTATTTCAATTTTTGATTACGAATGGCGTTAAAAAAGATTTCCATTTATTTTTCTTAATATGTGGACACAATGCATCAGATAGAAATATTAACAGAACTTCCATAAAAGTATCAATTTGTGAGAGAATAATTTAAAAATAGTAGAGAATACTTCTTTTTGGTACAAACTTTGGACAAATATTAGCATAATTTCTGTTTACAACAAGGAAAAGCCATTGTGAAATAATATTATTTTCGTTAAACCAAAAATATGCATCTGAAACTACAAATTAAGCAACCAAATTCAATTAGTTTCTAGTTGAAAAATAGACTATTTCGAACGAATTTATTATGTTTTTTAAAGTTATGGTGTTTAAATTCTTAGCTACGAATTCCGAACGTTCATATGGATCGACTATATAAGGATAAGGCAGAAATTATCGATATTTATAGACAATTTTCGTTGAAAGATGTTTATTTTTTTGACCATTTGAATAAAAAATTTAAAGATGAATATTTAAGGGGGTATTCTACTCTGGCACAAATTTTCGACGATTTTCAAATTCGATAAAAATCATTTTTATCAGATGTTTATTGATATTTTTAGAATATATAAAAATTTAAAAAAAACTATAGACTGGTAAAGTGTAAAGAGTTAAAAAGGGCTTATCCTGGTTGACAACATTTCAACCATTCTAGTCGTCTAAAATAAAATTTAAAAAAAAGATTCTAAAAAAAAAATTTTTATCATTATTTTTCAGTTTTATTTTTTTTAAATAGTTAAAAATAAAATTTTGACATAAATCTGGTAGCAGCGATAGAAAATTATATTAAAAAAATTTTTACTAAATTTGAAGTAAATTTATTGATTAAATTTTAAGATATCTTGTCGACCGTCTTGATAAAAGTAGTTTGGACCATCTTAGTTCCTGCGTTACTAAAATAGTTATAACTTCGTTAATAATTAAAATTTTGGAAAATCCTTTAAAGCATGTATAACTAAATGTCTAAACTTTATGCTAAAATATGTAAAAAAAACAAAATCGATTTTTTAGAAATTCTAGACTAGAATACCCTCTTAAATAGAAAAAATGTTTTATTTTTCGTTACTCCTTCGAGAGGGCTCATTCATATTTGTCAGATATAATTAATAATAAGAGAATTAAAACTCTATATTGCGAAAGCTACATAAGAAAAGGAAGCTTTATATTTTTTATAAGACTCACAATGGGGTTGATAATGCCTCCATTGAACACACTTATCGCGAATTTTATTCTTCTCCGGTGAAGAATGGCTTTGAAGCGTCGACACGTGTGCCCCGCTCAACAATGATGTCCTCGAAAGTCCTGCCTGTTGAGGCGTCCTTCGAATTATATTCGCAGTTTGTTTAATCTCGGCTTTCAGCGACCATGTTTTTAATGAAATAATTTGATTAGGCAGGGCCCGTAATGTCGAAAAATCGATGCGAAATTATGAGTTCGAGTGCTGCTAATTCCGTCGCTTTAACGATTATAAGAGTTTTAAAACGTCGAATTATACATTTAATACGTTATGAGGCGGGGATGCTGCTAGAGCGTATAGAAGACAAAGGCCAAACTGGGATACATTAATCAAGATGATAGGCTCTTAAATATATCTTTAAGAGCAAGTCTATTTTACTAACAGATTTGGTTTACTTTATTTTCGTCTCGGATTTTAAACGGGATTTTTTCTTCCAGATTTTCCAAAAAAAAAAAAAACAACATATATTTTGAGCAAACGATTAAAATTAGCATACTTTTTCTGCTGTTTATGAGGGTTTAGAGACTTTTTCCCAATTATACATGCTTCGCAGCGTGAGAGCTTTTAAAGCTCCACTTCCTAATCTTCTTAACGTGTCTCTGATATCTTCGCATTCTATCGCTAAAATAAGACACGTTTTATTTTTGCTTCCACTACTTAATGCAACATATAGAAACGTATATATAAAAGCTTTAAATAGATATTTTAATATTTTTTTTTCCAATCAAGAAACATCTTTTTATATTAAAAAAATGGAATTAATAGGTCAATTAGTTTGGATAATTCATCGATCGATTAGTTCATCGATCTTGATAACTTTGTCATTTCCATCTGTACTATTATATTTTGAATTTTGGGTTGTCTTAGATGACAACTTCACCTAATTTTCTTAATCAGAATCTTCTTCCACCAGGTTTTCTTGAATGTCCTCAGCATTTTTATTATAAGAGCCTTTATAACATATTATTTTATAACATGCATTCAATATTAACAGTCTGACATCTTTGATAAATGAGTTGCAGAGTCAATTTAATCTGAATTAATTATCAATCTCGTTCCAAACCTAATCAAATAAATGGTATTTATTCATTATACAAATTATTTCACAACACTTTATAGTATAAAAATGACATAGATTTAAATTTATTTCTAGGGATAATAGCACACACATGTCTCTATATTTTAATAATATAAAATCAAATCAACCCTTCTATAGCGTCGTGATAGGGACCACGTTATATAAGCAAAACGCTAAAGAAAGTAAAACACCCCTTTTTGTACGTGTTTAGTAACACGCCATTACGTATTTTATGTAAAAAATGCCGTAAACGAAGTGGACGCTATAGAAGCGTTAACTGTATGTATAAATATCACTCGTTGGCAAAATATAGCAAGTTTAAATACACAATTCTAACAGAAATCGTACACCTATACAGTACATATATGTTTTTCAAATTCTTATATTAACCTTACCCTACCGGTGATGTATTTACTACAGCTCGAATCTAATAATGGGAATATCAATATGAAATATAATAGATACGGGGTTCAGATTTTTTGTATTCTTCCGTAATATAATTAAGAATCACATCAAAGTATTATAGTACATAAGTATTCATTTGCAGCGACGGAAATAAATTATTTGTCGGTAAATCGGGATTTTTTCAAGTTTTAGTCCGTGTCTCAGCAGATAAGAATTTTATCAGTCTCATTGATTGTGTTATACGAAAATGGGGGCTCACGCGGTCATCAACTCGAACTAGAATTTAAATATCTTCTGACGATACCTCCAAGTTGCCTGGCTTCCAAAATCAGATCCCGACTAAATGCAATCCCAAAATCCCGGGATCAAAATTTTGGCTCGGGATTGAATTCCCTACTCATAACCATCAACTTGGTATTACATTGATACATTTAAATCCAATGATCAGATGATGGTAATGCCAAAAATGTTGAATATTGTTTATAGTGCTCAAGCATTTTGCAATTTACCACGTTAGCACACGCTCCACATGTTGAAAACCACTGCTATATTTACATATATAAATGAAATACACTATGTTGAAGATATCAGGGAAATTTCGTTTTGATCCATTGACCGGTTTAAGAATTATATCAATTTTACGTTTAAAAAAAGTTGCATTTGTTCAAAGCTCGCCCCGACTCCAGGCGAAATTAAATACGGAACACCCGGACTGTAAAGTGTTAATACATTGACCATATTAAAAAACATATTTACACTACATAAAAACATATTAAAAATATTCGATAATAATTGCATTCAAGGATAAAATGACCACATTTGCTTTTAACGCGTCGGTTGACCGTTTTTGCAGTGCGCGCCAATGCTGCATATTACTGTCAGATTCTTTTGATAAATTAGCTTTTTTAACGCTTCTTAAATAAAATTTTGATATATTTTGTGATTTAAATATTATTTGGAATGATAAATGGGGATAATTCATTTCGGTTCCATGACCCCCCACAAGCGATAAATATCGCGTTAACGCCTTGATTTTTCATTTAGGGACCCGTTCAAGGTCGAAGCGAGTTCAGGTTCTTATCGCACAAATGCAATTTTAATTTCACCCAAGCCTCGGGGCTATTGTGTTTTGATATCTTGAGAACAATAAGAAGGGTACTTTACGTCACAATCTAATGTATGGCCGACAAAAACTTGCTCTTATTTACGACCCGAATTCAACAAGAGATTAAGCTCAGAATAGGATTTAATTAACAGTAGTTGTAATTAGTTTCAAGTTATTCTGTTTGAGAAACGGCGTCGTTGTTTCTTTGCAACACACGAGATTCTAATTTTCAGATTAAGCGGATCAATCCTCGGCGCGGAGTAATACAACTCGCGTCTTCGTTGTTCTTGGAAATAAACTTTTGTTTCTTATGATACGTATGAAGCGGGTGACGCTCCTGTTTCATCAGAGACAAGACTGCCTTAACGCGACCAAATCCGCTGAATATCAAACCGACTGAGTCCTTGGGAATATGACAATCCTCGGGATTGGATTTGGCATTTAAAAATGTGTGAAACTATTTCTTGTATCATATCGCTATTGACGAGCGAGTTGGATGCAAATCGATGCGTGGGAGCGGTCGATGTTCAACAAAATACATTCAAAATTAAGCACCCAAATAATCAATCGTTAATCGATAAAATTAGTCGATGTTAAATATTCCAAAGCCTAAATTGTTCAGAGAAATATAAAAATTATAATTTCATATTTTATCATATAAATTTGGATTTTGTAGATATTTTTTGTAGTGTGCTGAAGAATTGCCACCTTCCAACTAAATAAGCTCGGGTGATATTTTTCCAACGGCTTCTAATTTAATTTGTTCAATTGTTGATAACAAATCTCCACAGCAATCATTTCATCCGGTTGTAATAACTCAAAGTGAATAATACCGCAAACATTCCACCAGACACAGAGGAGGATTTTAACAGTATTAATCTTGGCTTAAGCGTTGGAGCTGGTGTTCCATTTGGCGAAAGTCATTAACTTTAAAATCCGATTATCATTTGATGCAAAAATGGATCATAACCAATGTGGATCAGTAATCTTAAATCACCGATGCCTGATTTAACTGAAATTTTAAACCAGTGTATTTATTATATTATGTATATACTAGATATTGTTTTATTATTAAAACACATATCTCAACGTCTATATCTATGTATTTTATCTAAAAAAATTCTGAAAAATATTTTTTTTATTAATAACCAACTGCGTACACAAACAACATTTTTAATATGCTTATGTTATTTTCACAAGTGTAAATAATAAGTTGTCAAAGTTTTATTGTAATTGGATAAACGAAATGGCAGCGCATTAAATATGAACAAACAAATATGATTTTTTATACATAAAACTATGCTTATATTACTTGAGCAGTTATTAATAATAAGTGGACGAAGTTTTATTGTAATCTGGTGAACGGTATGGCAGCGCATTACATACGAACAAACAAAAATAAGTTTTTATTTATATTAGATGATTTAAATACAAAATTATACCGAGTGTTTGGCACATGGACCAACATTTTTTTTTTGGGAGTTAAGGGGATTTTTTACTATGTTTCACATATAGTCTTTACTTCCTAAGCATAAGGATTGTCAAAATTGATTTTTTTTTCAACATTTTGAAAAAAAATCCAAAATTTCCTAAAAACTTTTTAACGTTAAATATTTGTTTTTGTATTTTACAATGTATTTTTGATTTAAATAAATCACTATCTTTTGCAATTGGCTTAAAAAATAATAATTCTGAACTTCCAAAATCAAATAAAATGTGCAAACGAATGAGAAATGCTAATTTCATAGACTTTTGATTGAATGAAATACTTGATAACTTTTGAATACCATAAAAACGTTTGAATAACGTAAATTTACTTAAATTAAACTTTATTACGACTGTAATATTTCTAAAATACTAAATAAGTATCTTATGTACATTGTGCTAATTTTCTGTTGAACAAAAAACTGAAAAATAAACGTTTTATTTTAATTTTAAATTTCGAGTATGAAATCTGAAAAACGCGCCAAACTAATTACGAACTAGCATTATTCCTATTAAAAAAATGCGAGCGGAAAGGGTTAATTTTAAGCAATCATTAAGTTCTATTTGTGATAATTTTTTGATTATAGTATTTATAGTCTCAATCACATTCTGACCTAATTATGTACTCTTCAGCAGTCTTGGAATTCAAAATGCATTAACACCCAAAAATAATGGATTACTTTCCAATACCCCATTTGTCACAAACGCACTCCGCCATAATATCAAATATTTTTGATATATCAACGCTATATATGACTCCGATAAAATTTAATTCAATTTTAAGCCCTAATTGGAAATTTTTACTATGCAATTTGAACACCGTCCACATAAAGCTTCCTCTTCATACTTCCAAATACAAAACCATTTTATTATCCAGCATTGAGCCACTTTTCATTAAATCATATTGAGCTTCGAAAGCAAGCGTTGTACATCGCGTTGCATCCGAATGCATGGGATGCTCATCAAATCATTTTTATATCGCAATTGCATCCGATGAACTATGGACGTGGGAGATAAAAACGAAGAGAGATCACATATCAGCATCCATTTGCTCCCGCGTGGCTGGATGGTATTAAGCTAAATGAAAAGCGTGTTTGTATATTTGATATTATATCATTATTGACGAGCAAGCTGGATATTTTATGTGGGATGAAGCGAATATCCAAGTGGTGTAGCATTTCAGGCCAGGGTTGTCGAAACTGGTGTTTTTTTTATATTTACACAATGTCTTTACCCGATTTTTCTTCTTAACATCACTTTTATATTAAAAAACGTTGAGATTTCGTTCAATCTGTCAGAGCGGTGATTTTTCATAGACCATTAAGCAGTCGCAGAGACGATCGATCAACAAAAGTTCGTTAATGTGGTGAATAAAAAATCTTCAGAAATAGATTCATGAAAAGGCTTAAAAAATCATGTCATTAAGAAAATACACAGGGGACAAAAATATTAATATAAAAATACATTTTCATACATAATAAGCTAGTAAAAATAAATGCATTATCATATACTATTGGTTATATTCCATCAATTGTCCTAGAATCGTCGATCAAATATTGTTCAACTTCAACTAGCATTGATTCTACCAATATCATCAATATTTAATGCAATGATGTTTCGCCAGCTCTGATTCCTTTCATGTCTGACCGCGCAGCTTTTCTCTCAGGACCGCGCAGCGTGAGTGAAACTTGTATATCTATAAATGAATCTTAACACCTTTGATAGCATATAATATTCCTTAATTTCATCGCGTAAACATAAACAATACATATGTGTGTCTTCAATTTTAATAACAAAATAATGCATTTATTGAAACTTAAAAATGATAAATTTGGGTCGATTAGTATAATCGATACAATAGCGTCAATAGCAATTCTTTCGGATCATGTATAGGCAGATGGATGGATGGGGTGGACAAGCATCAAACAAAAATACTTTCTTCTCTAGGTAACTTTTTATTCAGCACAAGATCTGGCTACGAGAAGGACGTCCTCCCACAGCCAAGGCCAACCACCGACTCTTCTCGACTCCCGCCTCCTGCGCGTCACCACCTAACCGCCAGCGGCGGTGCATGCATGCGATGCAAGTCCCTGCTAAATATAGTGCTGTTAGAATAGCACATTGCACTTAAAGAGAGATGGAAGATGTCGCTGTTAATCTGGCGAATTAAATTTGCTCAGATTAACAGCATAGGGATGTTAAATCTCCCATCAGTATCAAGATGAGGTTTAAATATGTAATTGATTTATGTGGCTTTCTACTATTTATTATGGTCATAAGAAGACCACCAACGATCTAAGAAGACCCCATACCCTAATGGTTTCTCTCTATTCTACTCTATTTTGTACTCTATAAAAAATCGTTTACAGCACGACCGTGCCATCGATGTACGAGTGTATGATGCGACGCAAGGCACTCTCTCCGTCTCTGTCTCCGATTGACTAATCTCCGCACTCAATGTGCGAATACACTCTTTCTTTATCGCTCAAATCCATTTGTAGCATAAGCGCAATTCTTCGTCAACGGGTTATTATAAAAGCATCTCATAATTGTATTGTAAATAATATAATTGGCTAACATTAAAACACCTAAATACTTTAGGTCTATATGGTGCGAATGGATACATATAAGCCTAGTCTCATTATTAAATAGCCATACACCGTATGCTGCTTAGTCATTTTTGGATGTACGACGTTTTTTTAAGTTTTTTTAATGTATTTTTCTATAAAAATACTGTATAAAGAATAGATCAATAATCTGTTGCATTTGAAAAATGATTACCCACAGCGCGCTCTCAAAAGCGCATCCAATGAAGCCGTTCAAATTCATATTTTTTGATATTATTGCGGCCCATATGAAGTAAGAACGAAATATAATACAAGGCGATATATTAATAATTTAAGTCGTTTTTTGCGATGCCAAATTTCATCTCATATGATCCCGTATTAAGTATGCCTTATATCATACATGCGAAATTGTCGATCCTGTTTGGATTCCTTTCGTCGCTCGTTCGTGCTCGGAAAAAAGTATATCATTAAGACTTAATAAAAATTCAGATCGTCTTTGCGCAGCGGGAATTCCTTTATTGAGTTTTATTCATTCATATAAATGTCAATTTGCGAATAAATCACGTAAAACGGGTCTGATAAAAGTTTACGTAGATATCTGAAGTCTGAAAGCCGGAGTGTACGGTGTTAAAAATTATTCCGCTGCTACAATAGTCCGGTCGTGCTGAATTTTTACAACCCTTATTGCTACGTCGCGTACGTATGCACGTTTTTGAATTTTGTACGTGACTCGCGTAAATGCGCCAGCCTTCGAGTTACGCCAAGAAGCAGAGTAACTTACGCGATAAACTGCATTAAACGGAATTCCGAGACTTTCAGCTCGTAATGTATGCAGGGGGTGCCTCCAGAAAGAACGGAGACCTACGCAACATTGTATCGTCTCCTGTTTGTGTAATTCAATAAACAACCCTTTCAAAAAATGGCCGTGGAAGATGGATTTGGAATATTTGGGGAGCTTCGTGGGCACGTCGCAAATCGACACCCTTATTTGAGTGCTTGAATATACAACGCTCATTTTTTTTCAATAGCACCCTTAGAGAAAAATGATACGTATAATACATGCGAAGGAATACACTCTCAAAAATAGTTGTTTCGGGAGCAACAATCTTTAATTTTATCTAAATTAATGAAATTCACTAAAAGCTTGTGAGCAGTCTGTTTATCAATTGTGTGTCCGAAAGAATGCTTGACGAGTAGAATATCATCAAAGTTGGATTCAACAAATCACAAATTCATGACTGAAATTTGTATTGATCTGTGTACTATTATCTATAGTTTACTAGCCGATACCCAGCGCATTGCCACCACAAAAGTAATAATTCTAAAAATATCGTTTATTGGTTTCATTATAAATATGATATATAAGATCTACTGTAAGTTAATTGTACTATACTTATATTATTTGAGAAAGTGCAAAAAATAAGTTGGCAAAGTTTTATTGCAATCGAATGAACGGTATGGCAGCGCATTAAATACGGACAAACAAACATGATTTTTATATATTAGACTATGCTTATGTTACTCGCGGAATTCTTAACAATAAGTGGACAAAGTTTTATTGTAATCCGATGAACGGTATGGCAGCGCATTTTGAACGAACAAAACCCAATTCATTTTTATATATTATATTCATTTTATTTATACCTATTGTTCGATATTTTATTGATCACCTGCGGTACCTGCCTCATTCGATCACCGAACGAATGAGGTCCTAAACGTATTCCGTCGTTCAACGCAGTCGACTCGTTGGCTAGGACCATCGCGTCGAGCTATTCTCAACCGTGGGTTTGCATGCAAATAACGCGACCTTCAAACCGCAATGACGGAGATAGCCGACTCCTGCATGTCAAGCAATGCTACAATCAATTTTTTAACCCTTCGAGTAGTGATCTAATCTTAAATCATCATAAACTTAGATGCTATATTCGCAAGTCCGCCACTTATCGTCCGCACAAATCCAATTATCTATCAGGACCGCCGCAGCTTGTATGAAGTTTGTATATAAATTAATAAGCACTCGATAGCACACAATATTCGTTCATTTTTTCGCGTAAATATAAACCATACACTTGAAATCAATTCATTTGGGTTATCATTATTAGTCGATAAATTGGGTTAATGATCTATACAATTTTATCATGTACGTAAGATACTCTCTTCGTCTTTGTCTCCCATTCACAATCTTCTGCCTGCAAGATACTTTTTCCATCTCTCTTTCTCTTCAAACTCAACGTCTCTGTCTCTCTCCGAGCTAAACGTGTAAAAATACTCTTTCTGAATCTCTGAGTCTCTTTATAAGACAAGTAAAAAATAATTAAATTTAATGTTAATCCCGTCTGGTTATTTACAGTAAAAAAAATAAACAATGCATCGTATTTCTTGTTTAAGCTGATTATGTCATACATGATCAAAGGCTTTTATTAAGTCTATAAAATGACAATTTCGCAAGAATTTTAAGCGAATTTCTATAATAAGATCTTCTGTGAATGACTCTTTAAACTGATTAGTCTGAATTTATTACATTATTATGTTTGAGCAAAGAATATTACGGATTTTTTTTTACACTCGGGTTTAACCATCCACCTTTCGCGTTCTGTTATCGCGTATAAATGTTTTAATTTATCATGTAATAAATCCTTAATGAATACCATTATTTTTCTTCAAGTTCTTCAGCGAGCACTTTATTTACGAGGGTGGCTTATAAGGGCTCATCCTCGGGCATACCGACACCCGAAGTAATTCGATATTCGCCCCCGAACAATAGTTGTAGAGAAACAGCACTCGAAAGCTTTTACATTTCTTTGTAGATTCTAAATAATTGTTTGAAAAGATCGCGTTTCGAAATGATTCATGGAATCATAAGATATTATTGCATCAATCTTATTAAGCTCATCTTATCTCGCTCCGCTGTGGAGAGTCCCGCCTCTCTGCAAAGAGTGTCTGTTGTGGGGATCCAATATCGGAGACTATCAAATTTAATCTAGTGAAACAATCGTGAAAAATGTAAGGCGGCTTGGATCGTTGAATCTCTTATATATTTTACGCAAATAAAAGGCGTTTAATGAAAATTGGATCGGATGAAAAATATGTTGTAATATAGGCAATATTATGTTTCGGTCCCGAGTGACTGTGAATTGATTCAGAGTGCATTACTGCGTGAAAATTTTTCAGACTATTTGATTTGAGGTTCAGTTTATATATGTATAAATCAGCTTGTTTTGGTATTATAACAAAACTATGCAGTTATAGAGATCCCGCGCCTATTTTGCATACATAGGTGGGATAATAAACTATTTGCGATATGTGACTTCATTCGATTTAGATCGTTTAAATTAAATTCAGATCCGAGTGGCAGCAGACTCATCGAAAGACCTTCGAAATAAATTATCGGTAGTCATGTTTCTCTTATATAGATTTGTTAACCTTTCCCTTACGATGATATGTATTTAGTACACAGTGGTATGACATTCTAATATATCAATATAGATAGTATATCGAGATTCAATGCAGCAATGTTGTAAAAATTCCCATTATTACAACTTTATTACAATTCGACTCAGTGTAGTAAATAAACCATACTAAAGGAAACATAGTAAAGTATGAATTTTCAATGTGTTTCCTAAATAGTTAAGTCTTGTATTGTTAAAGTAAAACGTCTATAAATAAGGCACGACAGATTACGCTGAACGTCACGAAATACGAAACGCTTTGATAAATAGAGAGAATCGATTATATCTTCTCCGTCTCCGCCATATACAACATATACACATACATCATAGTACGTATTATAAGGCAACCATTAGAGCAATAGCGCACCAATTTTATTATATATTACACAAACATTTTTTTTAATTTCAAGTAATCAGCCTGAATCCATTTTACTTCTTAATCTCACAAATTTGTTGAAATTACAACCTTCTTCAACTCTATTTATTGCCTATTGTATGTATATCCATGGGATTTGATACATTTTGGACGTTTTTTCAAGTTTCATAAGAAAGAAACAAAAAATATTTTTACCTGTACATTTTTTTACCAGGTATTTATTGACATATTCAGAATATACCAAAAAAAATTTTAAAAGCCATAGGCTGGTAAAATGTAATGGATAAAAAAGTATGTCCTAGTTTACACTATTCCAACCCTTATAGTAATATGAAATAAATTTTAAAAAAAGACACTCAATTAATAAACATATCGCTATAGCCCCTACCTTAAAGGTTTTTTAACATTTTGTAATTTTAATTTTTTTTTAAATACATGTTAAAAACAAAATTTTGACAAAAACTTGGTAGGGGTGATAGAGGATTATATTGGAAAAAAAAAAATTATATCAAATTTGGCTCAGTTGTCGCGTCACTAAAATAATTTCGTAAATAATTAGAATTTCGGAAATTCAAACATCTTCAAAATTCTATACTAAAATACCCCCTTAAATAGTTTTATATATGAATGGCAATATTAAATTTAAACAAGTATATTCCACGGGGAGTCGCACATAAAAAATCCGCATAAAAAAAGACTTGAACTACATAATAAAACTGAGGGATAGGTTTCGTTATTTTTAAAAACCGTATAACTTCAAATCAATGTGATGAAACGTAGCAAAAATCGCACAAAAAAACTTTGTTTTTTTATGAAAATTTTGAGAATTTTTTGAAAGTGGAAATGATGCCTTGATCTGGTGGCTGAATTAAGCATATCGTGTTAGGTGGAAGAAACACTATTTTTGTGTTTGGATGTTCTAAATGCGGATGACTTTTATATTTTTTTTATGCGCATTCGCATAAAAAAAGCTTTGTGCTCTATGGAAAAATTATGGATAGGTTCCATTATTTTTGAAAACCGCATAACTTCAAAATCGCAAAAAATGGATCCGCATAAAAATGTATATAGTGATATTAAAAAAAAGAATCGATAAGAAAAATCATACCATATATTAAATATTAGTTTGAAAATAATAATTAATTGTAGTTGTGATGTTAAATATATGTATATAATTGAAACGCTGGCTCGAATGTATTATCTCTGTACAAAGAACGGATAGAATCACTCAACTTGAAGATAGCGTCAGGTTGCATGATTCGAGTGGAAACAATGCCTCAAAGCGAGTAAAAGACTATCGATTCGACCTTTTTGACATTCCGAGAGACGTAAAAGGGGATAATGCGCAAAAATCCGGAAAAACCAAACAAGTATATATTTATAGGTGTACGTCGGGACAGTAAATTTCCACGTAAGATATGGACTCGCATAGCGTTGCCACACCCAGGGCACAGTCTTTTACCGCTGCCGGGGAAAAATAAATGAGTTCATTTATCATGCAAGCATCCTCCGACACCACTTCCCGCAGAGTATTATATTTTCCTATAATCTTAACAAATGCTCTGCTCCTCAAAGGTTCGGGCCGGGGCGAGGCCACGACACAATCGCCCACCCGGCGTACGGCCTCGTAAAAACTTATATTTTCTCCGCCAGGGGGCCGGATGAGAACTCTTGCATTCTACATTGTAACTACTATGTTCTGCAGATAGAGCCTTTTCATATGAGCACTCCTCGACGAACGGCTCTCAATAAAAAAGCGACTCCTTTTATTGCCGCCGTTTCGTCTAAGTTTTCAACGGTTCTCAGCCTTTCAAGGGGCCGTCTTTAAAAGATGAGTGGCTAGTTTAAGACGTGGATGGGATTACACTGATGAAATTCTAAATAGTGGAATTTTTGTGCATCTTTGTTTTCTTTTTTTTTTGTGCAAATAAATATTATCTCATTCATAAGCTACAGCTTCACAAGCATCAACCAGTGGTAAATTTACTTATAGACACAGAAGGTGCGCCTCTCGGGTCTCAAAATAGTTTAGTTATCCTTTTATGCGGCGTTTCTCCCGTGAGCGAAGCTCAAACGCTGTATTGCGCGCGCATCTTTATTTTTCCCGTCTCTGCGACCCCCGCTTCACTTCGCCAAAACAAATTATATTTCAAAAACCCTTGGTAGTGTATATAGAACAATTATGCGAAGATTTATTGCCATTGAATAAATGGTATAGGAAAGTATACGGGACAAACGGACAACAAACATCCGACATGTATAAATAAAAAAGCATTTTTTGTTGCGGTAACAATCAATAAAAATCTCACTATATATATTTATTTAATGTGATTATATTGTATATTTCTGCTCAATCAACATGTCATCAAATGTTTCGCACAGTTTAAGCTATGAAGCTGATTTAATTAAGAATCTTACTGATAATCGTGCAAAAAATATATTTAATATAAATTAGCACTAACTAATCTTGTCTTAAGCAAAAAAAAGGTTAAATAGCACTTTGACTTCTTAATGAAAAGCCTTACTATATAAAAATGTTTGCAATGCAATTTTACTTTATGAATAGAATCGATTTTGCCATACACGGGGTTGAAAGCTGTGTTTGAGGGTGACAAATTTGTTTGGGTATTCCACCCGTGCATGAATGATATAATAGAAATTCTGCTACAATCAAGTGATGTGAATATGCACTAGAGCAAGTAATTCTATTGACGAATCTTTTCATGCTTCTAAAAAAAAGGGGTAAGTGTCTTTCGTATTCATATTCAATCTTCTTCATTCATTCGGTTCCATGACGAAATCGAATTAAACGTTTTTTCGGCACTTCGGCAATTATTCTATAAATTTTAATTGCGAAAATGATTTAGGGCGCCATAAAACTTCTATAACATCATGAAAGAAATATATTATTTATGGCCAGCAAAATTTTGGTGGTTTCATTCCGCCCAGGGGAGCTTTAAGAGCTTCGCGCTTGAACATCAGAGCAAACTAGCCCAAATATGATATTTATTTGAATTTCTATTAATATAAAGGATGTATTATATTGCCCGGATTTATTTTATTAAACCCCATTTGACATCGTTGTTTTGGGCGCCATTTAATCAAACGGGGGTGCACTTCTCATTAATAAAGCCAATTACAAACCAATCTCATATTTAATGTGCGGCTTCGTAAGAAACTAATCATGTGGGGGAGCTTTGAACTTTATTCTGAAACATCGATCAATAATCAAGCTTTATAATAAGTCAGAGTGTAAAGCACAAGAATGATGGGTGTCACGTCAAACTCAACTTGACTGACTTGATTCCACATACAAATTTGTCTAGCCCTTATTCCAAATCGCACATGAATATCTCATTAAATTTGCTATAATTACATTTTTGTTCAGGGTGGAAAGTATTTCACCCCGTCTGAATTTAATGATCCACCATATGGCTCATACATTGAACAAATATTGTTTTTAAAATATTAATTATTGTGTTTTTTCAATTAAAATTTTCATATAAATCCCAATGGCGCAGATCTATAACGATTCTGGGAATTCTCCGATCATTTTGATTAGCAGCGATTAACCGCTTCGTCAAGGTAATACTCCCACGAGATGTGTTGAATTGTGCGATGAAAGAAGAAAAAAAACGAGAAAAACACAAAGGAGATTGCCTGTTTAGACTAAAAGGTTTTTTTTATTTTATATCTAAAAGTGTTGCAGAGGCTCGTTTCGACAACTTTCAATTAAATCGAGGCAATCAAATTATGTAAGCAAATATTTTGTATCGCGAAACGCAATCTAACTTTATCTCTTTGATTTCATCCGATGTTTTAAGCCCTTATATGCTCAAATCTTATTATAAAGATAATCAATTTTCTGGCTAAGAATTGAAAAAATGTACAAAATCAATAGACCTTTAATAAACTATATTAATATTCGATTTTTCATATGTGATTTAGTTACTTTAATATCCAATGACACAACACGTGTGTCATAATCCAAACAGTCTACTATGATTAGTGCCCGATGGCACAGACCTTGTATCACGTGCTATATCAACCGTTAGTTGTTTTCATATTTTTTATAACATTGATTGTAAATACCAATTTATGTCATACAACCTTAGAACAACTTACAATCTTGACTCGAAAATGTTTTTATTTGTTATTTGGACACGCTATGCTTTAATGTAAATCCACTTTTCTGTCAACTCCAACGCAGCTTGATAATGAACCAGATTCAATAAATGAACCTCAACACTGTTGATAGCATACAATATTCGGAATATTTCTTAACGTTCAACTTTCATGGTATCTGCTTTCTATTGTTCATGTATTTTTGCCTATTGATGTGTTGCGAAAATGAAAAGACAGGGTTACCGTATAAGCCTGCCAGTTTACATCTTAAGGAGTAGATTTTGCAAAAGAGTGGTGATACTCGACTAATGACGCCACTTCCGAACAGTCAAAAGGGAATAACAAAAATGGTCAAAGATAAGAATGATGCGAGTATCTTAATTATCAAAACAAACGCCTGCTCTCAAGACAACACGAACGAAAGTCGTCTTATCTTTGTTAAAAGAGTTAAAAGATTCTTTAGAATACGATTTCTTGTTGAATAGTAAGCATGAACATTTACGAATTTCTATAGAATATAAAAAATATATATATTGAGAATGTTTAGACGTGTAGGGGTACCTTTACGACACGATTTTGCCATCTATACACGAGTGTATGATGAGACGCAAGACACCCGTCTCTGTCTCACGATTTCCGGTCCGATAGGGTTAATATTTTAGTTAAATATAATATTGGAGAGTTTTTATACGAAGTGTTCAATAAATACATCTGAGTAAAAATAAGACACAGTGTGACTTTTTTGAGCTTAAATTTGAAGTGATAAAACGCACATATCTGTGTGCACGGTATTTATAGGGTTAATAATGGTTATTCGGATGCAAAACCATATTCAGTTAAATTTAAGCTCATTTTGTCAAAAGTCAAGGCAGTTTTAAATAAACAAATGTTGCCCAAATACGCTTAAAAATACATTTTACCGTTAAGAAAAAAGCGCGTGACCATATGGTTACACTTAATGTTTTTCAGAGCAAATGAGCGCAAAACGAATTTATCAAATGAGGTCTCGTTTGTCATTAAGTCATTGATTAGCGAATTAATTTTAAACGGAATTAAACATAGATGCTTTATCCACTACTTATCGTCCACACAAATCAACTTTTCTCTCAGGATCGCGCAGCGTGTATAAAGCTTGTCTATGTAGATTCATTTTTCGCATAAACATAAACAATACACTTTGATTAATTTGAGGCATCATTATATGACATACGCAAGACACTCACTCTGTCTCTCTCCGAGCTTAACGTGCAATGTTGTTCTTTCTAAACAACTGGAATTCGATCGCAAATACGCGACTGTACTCTTCAAAAGGATAAACTAAAATATGGCTTTAAGACGACATTTGTCTAGATTCTTAGGCGTGCACTGCTTTCTGTTATGTGAAAACTTATTGCTGTGGGCTTTTAGAAGTGTTATTTTCACAGTCATGCTCCATCTTGGAAAACATCTAGAAGTAGGGAGCGGTTCGAGTACTCTGCTCCCAGAAAGCGCTCCACTTCACATTACGCTGGTGTCAGAAGTAGGACATTTGCTTGCGTTTAATGTCTTCGCTCTTTTAAATCAGATTTCTTCAGTATATTTGTGAGAATTTTTGAATTTCGCAGCGCATTTTTTGTAGAAACCTTTGAATCATTCCCAATAATCAAATATAAAAATCCAGTCATTTGAGACTTTTTAATTTAGAATAAAATGCTTTTTTTCAACTTGCAAGTAATAAAATAAATTGACTTTCAACTTTGAATATCCTAATATTGTTATTGGTAATCCGTTCAATCAAGCTTGTATATCAATAAATAAACACTGTTAATAGAACACAATATTTGTTCATTTCTTCACGTAAACATAAACAATACACGTGTGTGTATTAAGTTTTAGTAACATAATAATGTATTTATTATGTTTGCGTTTAAAATAAAATCACTTTTGTTACCACTAGATGGAAGCGCTATGTTTGAAAATATTTAAATGTGTAGCGGTGACTTTACAGCACGACTTTGCCATCGATGTACGAATGTATGATGAGACGCAAGACACCCATCTCTGTCTCTGATTCACTAATATCAGCACTCAATATGCGAAAAAAAATCGGAGTAGTCCCGCAATAATACAGCTTAATGTTGTTTTAAAAAATAAAAATATAGTAATATCACAACCAAATTATTAATAATTTGTTTCGATATTTGAAAATCGTTATTTTTGCCGCAAATTGACTTTGTTCGTGTTTCTCGTTTTTTTTATTTTGATGCTCGCCTTGATGAAGGAAAGGTTTCATTTAAAAAAGGTAATTAAGATTATTCGATACAAAGAAAGGTTATTTAATACTCACATCAACACTATTGCTTCGCTATAAGCAAATATCGAGCTTTGTAGATTGCCACGTCATGGAAAATTAGCTGAAAGGTTAATTTATTGCAGTTTCATACTATGTGGAACGCAACTTTTGAACGCTAAGATGCGGGTCATGATTGATTGACGTAATAGTGCCACGCAGACAAACACTGCGGTGACCACCTCTGAAATTTAATTAGCGTTGCCAAATCGAAAGGGTCGGCGGCGGAGTTGGAAAGAGTTGGTGTCGTACGTCGGGCACAGCTGTCCGGTGCAGTGGTCGTTGCCATCAGAGGCACCACGACCCACCAGTGGTCCGGTGGTGTAGAGAAGCCATTTTGTAATTAAACTTTTGTGACGCTGTGGTCGCCGATAATGCCCTTTTACTTAGCTGCATCCATTGTTTCAGGAACTGTGGCTCTGTTGTCATTTTGTTAAAGCGAACCACGTTGGCATCCCAGATTATAAAATGCATCTCTGTCTCCATTTGTTCCTCTCGCTGCGCCATTTTGAATAACGACACCTATGTTAAAGTCGTAAATTTAATACTATTTTTCCTGTTTTGTAGCACTTGCTTACATAAACATGAGCTTGAATGATCATTTTTAAGTTATCTGAATGCTTATGATACCATTTTTAAAATCTACTTTTCGAGCCCCCTACGTTACTTTCGTCGCTGCGACAATCTCCGGTTATTGCGTTGTTCAGCTGTGGAGACCGCACCGGGGGGGTCACTCGGAACACAGATAATCCCGATGAACACCTCTTTTCAAAAGGGAGCGCAATTTTTGATCCTCGACGGCAATTCATATCTTCAAGGCGAAATCAAAAGGGTGGGCTCACAAGGCATAAAAATATTGATTTTCCTAGTATTTAATAAATTTACCCTTTCGTTAATTAACGAAAATCGTGAGACACAAGGCCCCGTGTAAGACCAGTTCGTGGACCCAAAGTACACGTTCGACTTTCAAACTTCCACTCAATTCTCTTCTAACTCAAACAGACTTCTCAGAATACTTCCCCACTTGTCTTTCTAGTGCAAAGCCGTAACAAGAAACTATACGACCAGCTTTATTCGACTTAAATATTTACAACGAAGTATTTGGTCCACACAACAATATTATAGATTATGCAACCGGTGAACAAATTTATCACAACGTTGAAAATTTTTAATTCTTCCGTTTAGGTATATAAATATATATGCCTGGCTGGATCATCTTATGGATAAAGGGGTTAAATGAAAAAAAAACAATATTTTGTATCTATAATTAACTACAATTAACCCATAAAGGAGTACTATCCCAGGGCTTGTGATCCCCCCTCCATTTATTCAGAAAGAATATGCTTGCACATTGAGCTCGGAGACAGACAAAGACAGAGAGAGAACTTAGCGCAGTTCGGGAGACAGAGACGGAGAGCTTCTCCGCTTATATTCAAGATACTCATCGCTCGATTTCAAGTTTGTAGTTTTTTTACGCAAAGAAATTACCGAATATTTTGTGCTATCGACAGTGCTTATTTATTTAATTGCTTGCTGTTCATCGCTGCTTGTTGAATGAGTATTTGTCCGATTATCATCTCCTTCTAAAGCAGGAGCAATTGAATCTATTTCTTGTGTATTGTTTATGTAAAAAAATAACGTGGACTTGTATGCTATCAACAGTGCTTATTTACAATTGAATGTGCTTCAAATTAAAGATTGTCTTACGCTGATTATGACATCAACGACTCATCAAAAGGTTAAGTGTAATTTATTCTGTTTAAGCGATAATTGATAAGTACACTTATTCGCCAGACCAAGTGTTACCAATTTAAAATGTCAAAAATTCATCAATTGTCTTTATTTTGATTTAAATGTTAGATGATATCCATACAAATTATGTATTTATATTGTTTGTTCTCAAACATAATTGTTTTTAGCGTTGATTTTAGTGATGAAATTGCAGCATTCTGCCTGAATTTTGTCATCTAAAAAGCTTTATATTGCGATAATTGTAGTATTAATGATCAGAGCAGGTCTTCAGATTTTCATGGCCACTCGCTGTTTCAAATCAATTTTTGTTAAAAAACGTATGATATAAACGTAAAATCGCATACATCGTTATTAAAAGCGCATTTTCAGAGTTGAAATAATATAGATCAGATTTTCACTGAAAGAGTATGAATTTGTTCATATTAAAGCTTATATTGTCTGGCAGATTTGCATTGAAAAATCCAATTTGGATGATTTTGGATCAAATAAGATTCCTCCAAGAAAGAATGAATTATGTACATAATCTAGCACGTTAGATTTTTACGACATCCCAAGCCATCCGCATCCGTCCGGACTCTTTCAAATCAACGCTGCGAAACCATATTTTGAAGTTTTTTTCCCCGAGAATGAAAACTCATAAGTTTTTCGCCGGGGCTTATACGTGTAAGAAGACGAGGACGAAGCCCCGACAAATGTAATAAAATAATTCGAAATTCCCGTAATCCCTCGTTGAAAATGTCTCATGGTAGCCGGAGTGATCCGGGCAAATCCCTCGTGAAATGGCCCGTAAGCAGCGCACAAGTGACTTGCGTGCGACATAAAGTCGCAGATTTATGTTGACTTTATTTGACCGTGGAACGATTCCGGCCATAATGTATCAATAAAGTCGCGCCGCCCCGAACTGCGACCCACAAAAGTGGCGGCCCCTGCCCCGCCCGGGAGCTTTTATGATTCCGCTCTATTGATAAGCGCCAAACCTATACGCAGCCTCGTAAATATAAAACTTAAATAAAAACTGTCATTGCCTCTTTTTAAATTCCAGTCACCACTTTTCGAATACGGCCTCTTTTTGCGACCGCAAAACTGGGTCATCCCCCATTGTCATTCAGTACTCCTAAGACATTATGTACCCAGATTAACATATTGTCTTCGAAATTCCATCAATTTATTGAGTGTTCTCACAGAAAAATAAACGCTACAAGACCGACAGATTATTTTTCAATGTAATCGCCGTCGAGAACTACACATTGTGTAGTGGGGATACCAGCTTTTGTATGCCAGTATCATAAACTTCCTCCGCCAACTCTTTTTTTATTGTCTTTTGGATTCTGGAGGAGACACTGGACACATCCAATCTCATCATAATAAAGCCCAAAAAAGTTTTTCACTCTTGTGCACAACGATCCAAAAATTTACGTTCAATTCACTGATGTTTAAGTACGGTCTTCTCTGAACAACCAAACCCACTTCGTGACATGTTGTCGACTCATCACATCACTACCGTGTACTTCCATGAGCTTCCGATGGATATTTGTGGCAATATTATTTTGCAAAGCTAAAAAACAGATGACCGCACGGATGGAAGTAGGTTGAAGCGCGCAACGACCTCTCCATGGGAAGAATTTACTGTGACTAAACAAAATGGCCGACACACATGCGGGACTAAACAAACTAACCGTCAGGATCCCCTTTATATGCTAGGGGCGCCGACTTATAGCTGAGCTAAAAAATATTTTTACCAGTTATTTATTGATGTTTTCAAATTTATACAAAAAAAACTTTAAAATGTTATAGGCTGTAATGAGTAAAAATGGGTGTCCTGGTTGACACAATTTCAAGATTTCTACTCATTTAAAGAAAAAATAAGAAATAAGATATTAATTAATAATAATGTCGCTATAGTCTCTACCTCAAAGGAAAAAAAAACATAATTATTTTCATAAAATGGCGACTGTTTAAAATTAAAGTCATTTTTTGCACTTATTTTCTCAACTTTATTTTTTTAAAAATAGTTGTAAATAAAAATTTGACATAAATCTGGTAGAGACAATAGAAAGTTATATAAGAAAAACTCATACCAAATTTAAAGTAAAACAGCTAATTAAAATTTGTTTAATATTATTTAACCCTTTGCACTCCGAACCATCGCTCACTTTGTCGTAGAAACGTGAATTTACGAATCCTCATATTTTTTGAAATCATGTAATGATATTGGACTTATATAAATTTGTAAACATCGAGAAATATAAGGGTGTCCCATAAGTTTTTTTCGTTTTCGTATTAAGAAAAAAAATAAACAATAATTTGTATTATATCAAAATTTATTGAATAATATATCATCCATTCTGTTTTATTACAAATCTCCATCTCTCCGGAAACCTCATAATGCCTTCTTGCCAAAATATCCCAGGTTTGTTGTCAAAATATTGATCAAGGCAGTCAAATGAGGCTTGGCGTTATCGTGATGAAAAACAACGCCTCGTCTGTTCGCTAATTCTGGTCGTTTTCTGGCAATTGCATTCTTTAGATTGTCTAGTTGGAAACAATATTTTGTTAAATTGATCGTTTCACCTTGCTGAAGTAGCTCATAATAAACTACCCCCTTCCAGTCCCACCAAATGCATAGCAAGACTTTTTTTGGACGTAGGCCAGGTTTAGCTACAGTTAAAGCTTTTGTACCCTTGATCCAAGACCGTTTACGTTGGATATTCTCATAGAGTATCCAACTTTCATCTCCAGTGATATGTCTCTTCAAAAAAGGTTGGCTATTATGTCGTTGGAGAAGAAGATCGCATGTTGAAATACGCTGAAGTTTATTTGAGTCAGTCAGTTCATGAGGAAGCCACACATCTGAACGATTGATTTAGCCCAATTTTGTCAGATGATTATGGACGGATGTTCGTGGAATTTCCATCTTGTTAGCTATTTCGCGAACAGTATATCGCGGGTTTTCTTCAACTATGGCTATGATTGGATCTCTGTTCGTGTGCGAAAGAAACTTATGGGACAACCAAATATATAATATAATACATCACTCAATAAATTCGTAGGATGATAAAGTAGTCCTACAAAATAGTTTTGGCCGATCGTAAATTGAAATTGCGTGAGATAGCTGACACCTTAAAGATATCAAAATGCAGTGTATTCATCATTTCACATCAACATTTGTCCATGACTAAGCTCTTTTCGAAGTGGGTATCGCGTTTGCTCACACTCGATTAAAAAGAGCAACGCGTCAACAATTCGGAGCGCTGTTTGGAGCTGTTTCCTGTGCAATAAAAAATATTTTTTTCATGCAGTATGTGACAATGGATGAAACATGGATCCATCACTACAATCCAGAGCCAAATTGTCAGTCACATGAGTCAACAGCTAGTAAGGTTTTTACCTCGTTAACGTTCTCAATTTTTTTATATATCTTAGTAATTGTACCATATTTTGATTTGATTTCTTGTGCCATTTCAACGGAACACTTCAGGGAAACATGCATTTATCAAAAAGTTATGCTTAAATTATTAGATTCCTCTTAATCACTAATAAACTTTAAAGTCCCACCAGAGGGGACATCCGAGTGATATGCTAGAATTAAGATGTCCCCTGAGAGGGGATAACTGAGTGCAAAGGATTAAGTGTTTTATTTAATTTTTGCCTAAAATAGAGACGATTTATCTACGATTTCCATTCCTCAAGAGTTTAATTGGTTCTTGGTAGGAAATTTACCATTGCTGCCAAATGCGTATATGAGCGCTTTTTTTAACCTTTGACTCTCAATTTACGCCACTATCTGTTGTTTTATTCAACTGCGATTGCTCAAATTGCAAAATGAATAAATTCTTATCCATGGATATCAAAAGAAATTCGCAAGATTATAAAAAGTGCGGGCCAGACTGTAATTTAAGCAACTATGACATAAATCATAATTTAATAGAATCCACGACTGACACGACCTCATGAATGAGAAAATCAAATATCCTTCACTTCTTCCAAGAATAATTCGAACAAATTAAAGTGCAGATGTAACCTTTGAGCCTCGTTTCAATTCTCAGGCGTCTGCGGCTTGTTAAAATCGGCCGCAGACAACAAATTAACTTTTATTTGCAGAGTATATTAGCACACGCATTTGTGTGTCTACCGAATTGTCAAATACTCGGTTTATTTATTTGAAATGTGGTCTTCGGGGACTGTCTTAACACCGTTCGTTTTTGGGTTGGTTCAAATTTAGCATTTTAGCCTACCGAGATCATAAAATAGCACTTAAGCCACGGCGAAGAATGACTCGACCAATATTAGTCACCGACGGTCAACGCTCTGTAACGATCGACTCACAAGATTTAGTACTCCATTCTGACAGATGCTGGACATTTCTTTGAATATTGTCGAAGGTTTATTAGCCATCAAGAAACCGAAGTGATCCCTCAAGCAACTCCATGCTGTAAAAATATCGATTTATGCATTTCTTTTCTTCGCCCGATTTGAGGTGCTTGAACGATCAATGTTCGATGCATCGACGAGATATGCGCTTATGTATTCTTCGCCAGTCTTTATTCGTTTTATCAAGCAAACAGCCATTGCTTTTCCACACAATATCGCCTTTCTTGCTGGCTTTTATTTTATAAATATTTTATCCGTGGAATTGTGTACCTTCTTGTCCGTGAATCCGTTTATTTTATTTTCACAGACGTGCCGTAATCACGAACAATTTCAGACACTGCAAAGGCGGGCGGTAACTTTATTTATTTTTCACCCGAACCAAATACATAATTACGATTTTATTGGCAATAAAGAGAAACGCTTGAGTCGGGCAATTATTTAAGGGCAATCGTCAATAGTCTGGCTTTTGATGGATTGATTGGATAAAAACAAGATGAAATATTGAACCATTCCGTACTATATAAAGCCGTATATATCTAAATTCTCTAAATACCTTTAAAGAACATATTTAGATCAAATCAACTATATTCAACAGCTATTAAATAACGAGACTTTTGATATAACATAACCGTAATAAAAACCACCCTTTATTTTTTTGTCTAAATAAATTGGATATTCCTGGTTTAAATTTACCCTAATGTCCTGTATCTAAAAAATATAGTTCATCAGTTTTATTAAAAGCTATAATGTTCATCCTCCCCTAAGTATCTAGCTCAAAACAGACTCAATAAGCAAGGAAAATGTTCAAATACTGCAATACTTCTCATGCTGAATATGGTAGTAATTTGCTGGAGAAGAATAAAATCGATTTCCAATAATCATGGTACTGTAGCGTATGATGCTCTTTTGACGTAAAGGGTTCGATCGTTATCTTCTTCGTCTTTTGTACGGCATTTTCCATATACGATGGTACCGACCCACGAGTCGGCTGCGATGAACGACGGAACACGTTTATGATTTCATTCGGTTTGCTGAGAGAGCTGATTGGTAGTCATTTGTTGTGATAATTAAGCTTCATTGCTTATTTTGATTATCGTCGAGTACCTTTTTATTGTAAAGAAATATATTCTTGCAATATCCCAGAATTTCCTTCCACGTTACAATACCTTTCTTTCAAAATTTTCATAATATATCTTCTTAATGACTCTTTCATTTAAATCCTAGTCTCGTTACTCAATAGACATATTTTATATCAGAGTTTAGAACCGTTATTTTGAGTTTTTCCGTTGCTGTTCCATATATTTAAATCAGTTCGGTTATAGTTGTGGTTACAGAAAAAAAATAACATTTTTTTCGGTTTTCGGTTCAGCTCCGAGTGATTAATTGTTTATTTTTTAAATGTTTTTGTAAGTAAAAAAAACTTATTTTCTAGCATAATTTAGAATATTTTGTTCCTCATTTTATAATAAGCTTTCTACATGAATAATATTGTCGAATTTACGCTCTTTAATTATATGGTTCGTTAGTTTAGATATTATTTTCCATTTCTGCTTCTACGTAATGGCTATGAATTTATAATTTATTTATGGAAATTTCTTCCTAGAATTCATATAGGCAACATATATAATATAAATAATTAATTTTAGGTTTAATAATTATAACTGAAAGTGTATAATAATAATACATTTAATTATATCATTAACGCAGTATTAAAAATTTGGTCTTATGCCATGATATAAAAAATATTAAAATTGGTTATATTTCTATACAAAAGTATTTTAATGGTAGCTTTTAATACATTTTGAAATTTGAATACTAAAATATGATCAGCAACAATAAAGGCATTTTTTGTGGCCATTTGAGGGATGAAACATAAAAGGGCATTTTAAATGGGTCAATATTTTTATTTTGCCTTGGAGTTTTTGATTTTTACAAAGCTAAATGCTGAAGATTTTCATGCGATATCTGCGATAAATAAGAGTAGATTTGATCAGTCACAATGTCGTCCGTTTCAATGACAAAAGGTCTTTCATTTAAAAAATATATTTGTGGGCGTTTTCAAGCGAATTTGTGTTTTAAAAGGAGATTATATCCTGTTTGGTCAAAAAATCTGATATAAAAAGGGATCGCAAATGGCTTCATTTCTGTCAAAAAGTCACTGAAAGTTGTTTGTTTCTTTGGTTGTATGTACTTAATTGGGGGTTGGTGATATGGTTAACATTTTGTAATTTACATAAGACTCAGTACACATGTTCTCTTTGAACACCTGTTAGTTTACCTGATGGACTAGCTAATTTGGAGCGTTCTAATATTAGATGGAACACGCTAGTTCTTGTTTGCTTAATTTCGGTCTACTATCGGGCTCCACTGATTGAAAATTCCACTAGAGCTTCCACCCAAATAAAGCATTCGATTTTCGATACAAAACGGCCGATCTGAAGGCAAATAGTCTGAAACGCTGAAAAATTTCGACCTTTCCTCATCATTATATGTCGCGTGTTCCCTTTGTCGTTTTACCTCCGATGAAAAAAAAAAATGCTAAAGCGGGACGAACTGACGGCGTACGTTTTATTTTATTCCATCCCCTAATGAAGCAAAATTAAATTTGTCTAATAAAAAGTATTTTTTGTGAGGGAAGAATGTAATAAAATGATCTGACATACAATGTGATTATGGCGTCATCGTACTATATTCGCAGCTCTATTGTGTGGCAATAGCGAAAAAACCACAGAATTTATGGTCGACCGGTTATATTAAAGTGTACTGGGGTATTTTAAAAATATTGGTTCATTATGGAATTGATATAAATTTACTCTTATATTTGCTTGTTAGCTTGCATTTTTTTTTATTTAACCTAAAAAAACATTCAAAATATTAATATGTAATTTTTTTTATAACACATTCCCGTCGGGTTATCCACAGTGCGTTTTTTTGGGTACTATCAGTAAACGCTAGAGTAGTCCATATGCATATGTAAATAACTTTTTATTCTACTCGAGAGAGATTTGGCTGCAGGAAGGACGATCTCCCGCAGCCAAGGCTAACCGACAAGTCCTCCGCCTTCCGCCTCCTGCGCGTCACTCTCCAACCGGCAACGGTATATGCGCAAGAAGCGATCCGTCGATATGCAGGCGCAATGTCTCCGGAGGGTCACAAGAGATGGCGCTGTTTAAATAACACTTTATACCTCAAGAAAGACGGAAGATGTCGGAAGAATCGCTTTATAAAATTTTCAAACTTAGCTATCAAAAAAATCATGAAACGATCGTTTTTCGCAAGAAAGTGACGCTTGTTCGATACTTTTTAGATGTTAATATTTTATTAGCGATTTTTATTTTATAATATTTCCATCCAAATATATTGGGGTCATCCAGAAAGTAAAGTTAAAAGGGCCCTATAGCGACTTTCATTTCGAAATTGGTATACCCGATATATAGTAGGGATCCTAACGATTAATTTGTTTGGTCCCACATGTTTGTCGGCCATTTTGTTCAGTCACAGTAAATTATTCCGATGAAAAAGTCGTCGCGCATTTTTTTAAATATTGTACTAATTGTTATAATACGAGGGCAATCACTTAAGTATATAATACCATATATCATGGATACTATAAAATTAAGCTCATAATGTATCGAGCCACGTTTTTAAATAGGTAGAATAAATCCTTAAAAATTAACATTTATAAAAAAATTATTTGCTTTATTGAAAAAAATAAATGCGTGATCATATGGTCACGCTTATCTTTACCAAGGGCGTGTGCTTTAAGCATCTGATGAGCATTCGGTACTCAAAATAAATATGAGGATGAACGTTATGACAGTTAAATAAATATTATTTTCTATTTAATGCTTATCAACGATATTTTTTGTTACCAAATGGTCACGATTCTCATCATGATGAAAAATTTAAAGCCATATTTACAAACAATTTTTATTGGACAAGAAGGTTATCTTAAGTATTCATGTAAAGTTTTTAGATAATCAGCATATCTTGGCTGTTAAAACGGTAGAAGAAATAGGAGTAGGGAAAGAACGACAGATTTTCCTGCATTCAAAGAAAACTTTAATTTGAACGTTAAATTCAATGTACAATCAAATAGTCGTCGTGCAGAAACTTTTGCAATTACAATTTCTGCACAAAGTCATTTGCGGAAAAATTTTCTACCACATCTCCAAACTATTGTGATATTTTCCAAACGAATCGATTAATTGTGTTTTGGTATTCCACAAATGATTATAACGACAATGAAAGTTCTGCGTGAACACAGTCAAGCTCACTTAATTGCTATCGATTGTTTCAAAATACTGATTTGGCAAAAGTCGTTAAGCCATTATCGCCGAATCGCTTCATTATTTGTGACGTTAATGATTTGAAATTTTAATCACGATTTGAAAGCTGATGATATTTTTTTATTGGTCCCAAACGGCCGCAGAAAGCTTATCTGAAATTGGCCACCTTCAGCTGTTAAAAAAAAGACGAAACAGCATCCCTAGACAATTATTTCGATAATGAAGCTGGAACACAAAAAGCTTGCGTGTATTAAAGTCTGCTTCGGAGCTATTTTTTTAATTAATTCTCTAGAAAATTTCATAGAAAATCGTAAATATGTACAAAGTCACATCGTAAACTTTTTCTTAATTAACCTTTGTTTGGAGTACTTAAATTTTAGTATAAGAATAATAAAAATGTGAGCCTCATTATATCGCCCTGTTAACTACAAAGGATGATTATATCAGCATCCATTATTAATATTGCTCTCGTTGTTTATAAAACGCCAAATTCGATAATAAATTTATCGAATTGTCGAACTTATAACGGCATAACGAACGATAGTCTTAAAAGCGTATATTTTTAAATATTAAATTTTCGAATGATAATAACATTAGAAATTCCAAATTTCCAATGAATAGTTTAGGGGGAGTGTTGTTAGGTAATTGTTGTGGGATGAAAAATCGATTGTTTATACATCCATTATCCTTAAGCTGGAATATATAAAGAATCATAGATATTAAATAAAAATATGCAAAAAGGTTAGATAATAATTTAAATTTGATATTAGTAATCAAAATAGTGATTTTGTATGGAGAGAGATATTACAGTTGCGAGACTACTGAAAACCCCGCGGAAAGAACACATCTTCCCGTAACCAAGGCTATTGTTTCGCTCATTTTTTTTTTGCGTATCATTAGCAAAAAAAGACTAGTATATTAATCTCTTGAAATTACACCTGTGACACAAAAACAAAGCTAGATGGAATATAAAAATTATTATCTATTATATAAGTTCAAAAAATGCGATTATAGAATATAATCTAGCTAAGACAGATTTGTTTTGTAAATATTCAGACTCTTCCGTTCCTGTTGATATGAGCTCCGGCTTGAGATTTATTATAAATTAATATTTACTCAGGTAAATAAGGGATGACTTGTATAAACTTAAATTTATTCCATAGTCCATGTTGACCCAGATATCCAAGAAGTTTTTTATTGTGCCCCAAGAGGAATAGAAAGGATTTTTAAAGCAAAGGATTAAACGGAATACGGTCTGATGTGAATTTCAACAATCTCCACGACGACGCTTCTCCGAGAGCGAAGAAATTCGAAAGAAGGTCATCCGATTCTCAATTAATTTTACATCAATCTTTCTCCCCGGAAAAAATGATATTAAAATAACACAAATTTAGATAAAAGCCGGAATAAAATTACGGAGGGAGTCCTTCGCAAAAAGCGTTACATTTGATGTTTTATTCGTCTGTGCATATTTGATTAGGCGCCGAGCGCGATCGCTCAATATAAAAAGCCCCGAAGGACATAAATAAAATTTCAGACAGCATTTTATTAAGCTGGAAATAAATTAAGATTTGTTTAAAAATTATCAAGAGGCTGCGCTTAATCAATTGTTAATCTTCATTAAACTTCAATTTGCCGACAGTCGGAAGATAAGGCGATTTCGAGACGGGGTGGTGGCCGCTCTCCAACCCCGCGTATATTCCTAATATGCCCCTTATTACCTCGCACCTCCTACCGTCCTTCGCATGAAACTGACCTTTCATCTTCCAATAAATCTCAGAGTCCCTCGTAATGACCTCTTGTCCCCGAGGTTAATACTTATTGAAGAAGATATACGGTATAAATTAATAATTTTGTCGTGTTAAATATCTGCGCTTGATAGATTCATATGGCTTACGTGAAATATTTGCAGGAATTCGGCCTTAAGTGATTTTCCAAGAATCCTTTTAAGGCGTAAGGAAAGTAAATAGTTCTTCCAACAAGTATTTTTCGTTTAATAAATTTTAGATTATAAACGTGTAAGGCTTATTTTTAGATCAAATAGCTGAATTTTTATGATGAAAAAATTGTTACAAGTAAAATAACAGATCTTTGGACTTAAATTTTACATTGCATTCGCTCAATATTACAGGCAATGCCATGATAATTCAAATCAAATAATACTACGCTACGTAGAGAATCTTTATAGGAAATTCTCTCAGGAATGAGAAGATTTTATATGCTAAATTTACACAATCTTAAATAAAGCTTATATGGAAAATTTAGAAGACAGGATATATGATATATCTTGTTGGCAAATCACATAAGGACTTATAACCAAAATTTTAATAAAATCTGTATACAGATTTTTAAAAATGAAAGACTCTTGAACATGGTCATATAAAGACAAAATCATTCAGTCTTAAAATCATACATGACTTTGTGATTAGTGCTTAAATTTATTGAAAAAAAAATTGGTGCATCAATTCTAATATATGCCGTCGTCCGCATCAACTATCCCATTCAATCTCAATTTTATTAATCCTTTGAATGGTGAGCTAATTTAAAATCATCATAGTCTAGATGCTATATTTGCTTGTCTGCCACTTATCGTCAGTAAAAAACTACTTATCAATCAGGACCGTCGCAACGTGTATGAAGTTTGTATATAAATAAATAAACACTGTCGATAGCACACAATATTCGGTCATTTCTTTGTGTAAATATAAACAATTCACTTGGAATCGATTCATTATATCATTATTGGTCAACAAATTTGGGTTATTATTAGTCGATAAATTACTCTCTCCATCTTTTTCTCCCATTCACAATCTCCGACTTGCAAGATACTCTCTCCGTCTTGGTTTCTCATCGAAATCAACAGTGCAAAACATTTTCCGTCTCAGTCTGTAAGAATGCTCTTTCTGAATCACTGGAACTCGATCGCATATAAGCGACTGTACTCCTCAAAAGGTTAAATAACAATTCAATCAGGATTCCGTATAATATTCAGCATCATTCGGTCAGAGTCTTCCCGGCATAATTAACACGGTTGACTTAATTCCCTATTGAGAACTAAATTAATTATTATATTATATTAATAAAAATTATTGGTCGATAAATTTGGGTTAACGATCTATAAAATCTTCGTCTCTGTCTATCATGCACAGTTACCGAACTGCAAAAAATTTTATACGCCTCTGTCTCTCTTTTTGAACTCAACGTACAAAGGCCCTCTTTATGAATCACTGGAATTCGCTCGCAAATAGGCGATCATCCTACTATACAGGTTAAAGGGGTATTCTAGTCTTGAATTTTGAAAAATCGAATTTGTTTCATTCAAAAATAAACCTTTCATGGGAAATTTCCAAAATTACCATTACTTACGTTATAGGTATTGTAATGCGGCAATTAATCCAAATCTGAAATCTTAATCCGAAACTCCTTTTTTCAACACGGTTGACATGATATCTCAAGTTTTAATTAGCTGACTAACTTTACACTTAGTACAAACCTTTTTTATATAACCTTCTATTGTTTCTACCAGATTTATATTAAAATTTTATTTTAAACTACTTAAAAAAATTAAAAATAAAAGTGTTAAAATATAAGACCAAAAAATAACTTTTTTAAAACGTTGCCATTTTCTGATAATAAAATTATTTTTTTATCTCCAATTTAAAGGGTATATTCATATTTTTATTCATTAAGATTTTTTAAAAAAAAATTATTACAAATGATTAGAATGATTTGAATTATGTCAAACAAGGCACAACCTTCCTTTTCTTTTTACATTTCACCAGCCTATAACTTTTATAATTCTGAATTTTTTAAATTCATATAATCTAAAAATATCAATAATTATCTGGTAAAAATTAGCAAATAATGCTTGTTAATTTCGAAATCGACGATATATCGTTGCTCAGCATCCAGAGGGTTGATGTCGTTCATTTATATTGTATTTATACCAAAAGTCCAATAAAGTAGGCTTTTAAAGCCAAATACTAATTGGGTGTATTTTTTTCGGCACTGCGGGGGTGGGTGTCCGTCTAGTATCTGAAATTTAATCAAAACGCATTTTTAAAGGGGGAAGTATTTTTTGAGGGATTTTTTAAATTAAGCTTCAAGCCATAAATATGATTTCTATAGAGAAGGACATCAAACCCCGGGAAGATCTGGGATTTTGCGAAACCTCCGTAAAAAAGCACGGATGAGTAAAGAGTAATTTAAATAATGAATAAATTTACATAATGCCCGCCATAATACAATAATTTGTAATTCAATAGAATATTCCGCAGAAAAAATGTTATTTTTCATGTGGATTTTTGTCGAAGCGTTTGCCTCACTATTTTCGTTTTGCACATCCTCGATTCTCTTTTTTGTGTCCTTGCGAAATGTTAAATATGCGAATTTAACTTATTTAAAATCGTATGGACGCCTGAATGGCTTTGCAAATTTGCTAAATGGTAATTGTGAGGAAATGAGATTTTCAGAAGTTGCTGACGATAATTTTTCTAAGCGAAATAAAATTCACTTACTCCTGAAAATTTTCCAGACTTGGAAAATAAGGAGGATTTTTCCTCGGCGGAAAATCAAATGACAAAAACGGGTGGAAAATTATTTACACCCACGTGTGTCAGGAATAATTCCTGCGATACTTTTTTGAGGACCGCTCATGTGATACAGGATTAAATCTTTATTGTTGAAAGAAAAATGACGAAGCAAATTTAAGTTAAACCATACATAAAAAGAGCTTGCTCATTTCCAGAAAAGGGGAAAAAATATTTTGAGAGCATCGAGTATAAATTTTAAGTATTTTTTGCACATAAAAAAATAAAGCACAAACATCAAATTCCCAATTGACTCGATTCGACGAAATCGAAATACAATTACAAAAGATTTCAGTAAGTAGAGCTCATATCAAATTGAATCACATTTTATAAAAAAATGCTCTTTGAGGGTGGGTAATGATTTTACCCCAGCAAACTATATTTATTGAGTCGTCTTTTAAGCTTTATCCTCAATACGAAACGAGCCCATATCTCCCTACTTAAAATACAATCAATACATCCGCAACAATAAAATATTAATTGGTGCAGTTTTGATTTTTGGATAAGCCCGAAAATTATTTTACGATGATTGCCTTTCGTTTACGAGTGGTGATTTTCCGCATCATGAATATCTGGATTCTTTTGGCGCTCATCTCGGTTGTCTCGGTTATTCAAAAGGTCATCAAGCACTTAACCTATTATGAACCGAGCCAAAGGTCCAGGGGGTGGGACAGAGAGAGCTAGCGGGGTCTGAGCTACCCCCGATGGAAGCATTATATATCGTTATACAAGGGTAACAGTTAGCGCCCTCGCCCAGCTCATGCATAATTCATGCACATATTTCCAATTGAAATATACCGAACCCGGTATCAAAATTTCTTCTTCCCCCTTTGTAAGCACGAATTCATTACGTGCACAATCACTTTATTTTTTTAAACAGGGAAAACTCACGATCGAGTTCAAGGGAGGGGGAGATTTTTGGCATTAATAAATTCATCGCCGATGATTATGAATTTGATTCCCATTTACATTCTGCAGTGATATTTTTATTGGGATAAGCCGGATCAAAGACAATCAAATAAATGGATTCGTTTACTAGAATATATTAGCAATTAACTATACTGTATTGATGTGACTTTGCAGTTACAGAGCTCCGGTATATGATTTATTAAAAAGGAAGATGTTTGTATGTTCCTCTTTTTTTGCGACTTTTTTGTGCGATTTCGAAGTTATGCGGTTTTTTCTAAAGCAATTTTATTTCTTTATTTCATATCAAGATATTTTAGATAAAACACGAAATAAATCATCAAAACTAACCGAAATTTGGAACTATGTAAATCCTATCGCATCTGCTATCGCTGAATGCAACCGCGCCTTTTATTATAGTTTATATTTTTGAAAAAATTGATTTCGTTTTTTTTCTGCATTTTTTCAATGTTTTAAAAATATATTCTCTAAAGAAATTTCCAAAATTCCAACTACTTACGGAGTTATAAATATTTTAGTGACGCGATTCGAAACTACTTTTTTCAACACGGTTGACATCATATCTCTAGTTTTAATTGATTAATTTACTTCAAACTGGGTACGAATCTTCTCTATACATCCCTCTATTATCCCTACCAGATTTATGTCAAAATTTATTGTTTAACTATTTAAAAAAAATTAAAATTGACAAAATAAGTTTTTCAGATTGTATATAAATGTATTTCAATAAGAACGCTCCACTTTTAAATATAAATTAAACCAGTTGTGTATAATATATTCAATTAATTTTATTTTTATTTAAAAGAATATTTTACTGGCATTTAATATAAAATATAACATTGCTCAAATATTGACTACAAATTTGTTTAGTGACTCATATTCGGAAGGTCCAATTTTCTATGACTTTATCGCATAAATCTGGCTGAATTTACTGGACAGTGTTCATTGTGTTGACTCAAAGGGTATCAATTGTTTGCAGTTTTTTCGCAGAGATATACGATTTAAGATAGTCCCAAAGGAAGAAGATTAAAGGCGTTAAATCGCACAATTTCAGGGATCAGTTTACATCGCCATCGCGCGAGATAATCATGCCCTCAAATCGCTCATGTAGAATATCCATCACGGCATGCGCTGTGTGGCACATCATCGTAGTCCTATTAAAAACTACATGTCGTCAGTATCTATATCATTCAGTTTAGGCTACCAAACATCGAATAGTCAACCCGGTAAGAAGATTTTAACAAGGATAAAATAGCGTAATGCGCGATACATTTCTCGAGCGGATCACTGATTTCGAAAATAAATTTTGATCATTTTTACATGTTTTTCGACATTATTATCTTTTATAATAATTTGCCATATACTATTAAATAATTTATAATAAATTTAATAAATATTTATTTAATATCATGGCCAGTATAATCTAAAAACTTTTTAGCGTCTTTATTGAAATACCTTACTTGTCGTTGGTAGTTTATAGTATTTAATTATAAAAGTTAAGGTCAAAATTCAGATTGCAAAAATATAATTCATCGTATCAACAAATTTAAAAGTGTTGCTAATTTTGATCAGTCGCTTTGAAGTAGATTTGCCCTGATTTCTTGCATCTGGGTAAATACTGAGATACTTAATAATATTGCGCAGGACTAACTATGATTGATTGATTTATTCCAATCCAGAATCAATTTGTTTCTGATTAAAATGTATATTTAAATAAGCGACATTTATCAAGAAATTAAATTCGAACTGATCGAAAGTGTTCAACGTCTTAAACGTCACCTTGAGCTTTTGAAGACTGAAAAGTTTTCACAGCCAAGCTTTCCATTCACGGGGGAAAATCTTTTTCATTTATCCTTTTATTAAAATTTCTCAGCCTTTTGTACGAGCAAACGTCGACGTCCAAAGAGATCTAATCCATTCCGAGACTGATTACGACGCTCGAAAGTAAAAGGTAATAGTTAAAGTTGTGCGAAAAAAACTTTCTTTTGCAAGTTCTCGTAATTAAATTCATTGTTTCGCGTTTAGCATACGAATTGGCATTTGTAGTTTACAATTGCAAAATTTCATAAATTTTCGTTTCGCCGAAAGGACGAACGAGGAGGGACTTAATTCTTACAGGGAATTTTTTATCATTGGGATTTCGCTAATAACCTTAAAACAAAATGTAACAAAGCAAGAAGCTTTTTTGCTAAAGCTTTTAATGGAATCCATTTTTATAAAAGATTCACCTTTTTATTATAAGAGTCGTATTTATTCTAATGTAAGGGTTGTCAAGTTCGTTTCAAGTACGGCGGGCAAGTCAAATGCGAAATTAAATAATAAATAAAGCTCAATCGAAAGGCGTATTTTTTGTGGAAAATGATTCAATAACTTACTATTTAAGTCCGTTTTTTTGGATTTGAGGATTTAAGCTTCATGAGCATTTCTGTAGGTTTTACCACAAAATAGATATTATTAATAGTGTAAGATTTATTTCAACGATAAAAATAGCTACTAAAAATGCTCATTTCTTTAAAAATATTTTTTTAAATTACTGTAAATTCTAATATTAACCGCTTGAACTATTTTCTGCTCATTTCATCATTTCAATCTTCTGAAGCCATTTTTTTAGTATTTATAATTTCATTTTTATAAAATTCAGAATATTACAAGGAAATTCAAATATAACCCGGAATTTTGATATAAATTTAAAAAAATACCAATGGATTATTTTTCTCTTATACATAGTTCGTTTCGTTAGAATCACATTTATTCCATCGAATAGAAAGATTTTTGATCCCATCAATAAAGAAAAAAAGGCGTACGCTCTGAAAATCATTTGAGCACGTATTGTTCGACCGCAGCGTTGTCTTGAAATCGTTGCCCTCCTAATCCATATTTCAATGGACCAAACATATGGCAGTATCATGGGATCAAGTCTAGACTGTAAGGTGAGTGTTCAAAAATTTGCCAAGCTTAAGAACATGCACACACTGTCGAATGCTTTCCAAGTCTGTAGACTGTGAGACTAATGATTAGTGATCTAGGGTTAGTGTTATACTTTTTCAATAATCACATTATATATTTGCTTTAAATTCAATGGTATTCATTCACTTTATGCTCATTTTATTATATGAAGTGTGTGTATAACGTGGATTTAAAGGATTTAATGAAAAAAAAATGGAACGTTTCTTTGAGTTATTTCAATATAAGTGATGTAAATCAAACACTACTTCGTATTTGAGTTCAAAGGTTGTAGGGCATAAAATTAATTGGTCAAATACGGGTGTATTTTCGGAAATTTCCCGGATATCGAAATTAATTCCAACCAAAGTTTACATTGTTGAATAGGAAGGCAAACTAGACATTCATGCTCGACTTCCTGGCTATCATCGGTTTTTGAAACACTACCCTCCTCGGCGTCCAAACATCGGTCATTGAATACAACTACCCTATTATGACAACGACCTAAATATACGTCCGTAGCTGCAACTTGAATCATCTGCCAGCGACTAAAACTGATCGTTTTCATTTCTAACTGAACAAACATAGCCTTTGATTAGTAAATTATGTGAAAGCACTTTGAAGGACGACAATGCAGCATATCTAAATCAACCCCCGGATCTGAATAAAAATTGATAAATATTCCCCAATTAATAATTGGAAACATCTCATTTGAAAGAAAAACGATTAATATTCATCATTTAATATATTGCTTGATATTATATATTTAATCGAACCATTATTTGATATTTTAAGAAGACCTCCCTACGGTATCCTACGCACTTAACTCCCACTGGTTATTATGTTGAATATTCCCATCGGGATATTTACAGATAATATGTCATATTAATAGGATTTTTTTTGTATATTTTTATTATCAATAATTACGACAATAATAGCTTCCTTTGTGCGTCATTTGATCTTCATTGGTTGGGGGAAAAAAAAAACACGTTTACGATATGAAATACATTCGTTCAACGTAAGCCCTGTGCATTTCCAGATCTGCTGATTTTATTCCAGCTTTCGCCTTATCTTAATATTTAAAATCTTATCATAGAGGAAAGACGGAAAGAATAAAACTGAAAAAAGGGAAATCGAAAAGGGATGGATGCATTAACACGGGGAGGATATACGAAGTTGGATTTTAAAGCCTTTTCGTATAATAGTCCAATATAAATTCCCATAGCTATATATATTAGATTTTTATTTATTTTTATTAATAATTAAATTGGCCTTATTATTAACATTTTGTAAATAATTATATCGTTCATTATTGGATCAAGATCTGTGCTTGTTCTTCTTATTTTTCAATCACTTACTGCTTAAAATTATAATATATCATGATTTTTTAAAATTAAAACCTTCTTCACATATCTTTATAACGATTTGAAGCACTCTCGAGGTATAGTCCCCGGGCTACTTCATTCGCGTTGCACGCGGGTTCGTTCTGCTTTCGAGCCGCGGTTATGCCAAGGGACAAGCTGGAGATAGTCGGGCGCTGATATAAATATTATCATCTTGACTAATTGCTTTTATTTATAGAGAGGGAGGTTAGGGAAAAACATCCTTTGCAGGTCAAAAACGTGTTCAAATTAAAAAAAATATATATGACCTGAGAATATCATAGCTTTATTACAGTCACTCACTACTCCAAATGACTAATATACTTAATTTTCAGCAAAATAAGTACACTTAAATCTTTTTTTGTGCGGTAGATACATTCCGCAAAATATCGCACAAAAAAGCTATGACTTATATAAAAAAAAAGTAAAAAAGCGTTCCATGGATTTTTAAAACCGCATAACTTTGAAACAGCTATACAAAATATATCTAAAATCGCCTTTTTTTTAAATAGTTAAAAAATAAATTTTAACATAAATCTGGTAAGAATAATAGAGGATTATATAGAAAAGATTCGCACCCAATTTGAAGTAAATTAATCAATTAAAACTCGAGATGTGATATCACCCGTATTGAAAAAAGTAGTTTAGAGAAAAACGCGTTAAAAGATGTCATTGTGGTATAACCAGCCAAATTATCGCGTCAGTAAAATAGCTATAACTCTGTAAGTAGTTGGGAGTTTTAAAAATCACTCTAGAGAATGTATTCTTAAAAGTCGACATATTGGAAAAATGCAAAAAAATAAATCAATTTTTTCAAAAATCTAAACCAGAATAAAGGGCGTTGTCGTAATTCAGCGATAGCAGATGCAATATGGTTTACACAGTCCCAAATCATATTTTTTTCCAAATTTCGGTTAGTGTTAATGATTTACTTCTTATTTTATCTCAAATATCTCGAAACGTACTCTTTATGAAATTTAAAAAAATGCTGTAAAAAAACCGCATAACTTCGAAATCGCACAAAAAAAGTCGCACAAAAATAGATTCGAGTGTATATAATATATATTGACTAACTAGTAAAATATGTATAACTTCTTATCCAAAAAGGAAATTTATTTAGTAAGTAGATAATTTAGAGTAAGTATCCTATATAATACGGACCTGGATATTGTGTCGGCAACGATGAACGACGGTCATCAGAATGATTATTAATATTGATGACAAATTGGTACAAGAACTCCGCAGAAAGACAATTAAAAGCAGCAAAATGTTGACTCAACGCATTTAATTGAATCTTTGGATTTATTGTTATTTGGAATTTGTCAGCGAAAATTGTTATAATCGTTCAATTACACTAGAAGAGTGCATTGCTTTCGATGGTTTGCTAGTAACATTTGGTCTGACAGATATTCCTGTTTATAAAATGGGTTATTTATATTTGAGAAATTTGATTTGGATTAATTTAAGCCTAGTTTAAAAAGCTTAAGCGTGCGGAATTTAGATTTTACTGCATAATTTCCAGGCCGATGTTCGTTTTTTGATACGCTAGCCATGCGATAAGATCAGAAGCGAGTTAGTTGAACAAACTTAGTTTTGATCATTTCATTATAGCGAGATGTAAGTAATCCCACAGAACAGTCTAATCTTGCAGAACAGTTCGTAATCCGTTTACAATTACGTTAGAATGTACGTGCTAAGTGCTTAATCTGAGTTTTAATTTAAACTTTTGCCCGGTTACGAGCATACGAGCGTCCGCACGCCACCCCCGGATTTGTTGCATCAAATTACAAAATCATGCGACCCCTAGATCCAATTTACAGTCCAAACATATCTCCTAACAGAATATTAAACTTAATTAAACAATACATTTTTGGATTCAATGCGCAGTGAGGAGAGGATTTCGATTTTTTTCTGCGTGGGTGGCTCTCGAAATAATTTTAGACTATGACGCCATCTTGGAAAAGGGAATAAAGTACGGCCAAAATACATTTTTGTTCTATCTGCGAATATGAAATGAAAAACCCTAATAAGGCTCATATAATAAAAGAAGAGTAGATTGAAATACGCACAAGTAAGCCCAAAACTGAAAGTCATATTCACTACATGAAAGTTACAAGGATATCTTCAATGACAAAAGTTTGCATGAAAAAAGTTGAAGGAGGCAATAAAACATAAAAGAATAAACGGACGAAGAGTTCAAGGGTTCACCGAAAGTCAGATGCTCAAACTTGGCCATAAAAATTTATGAAGTATTCTACGCGAAACTAACTTCAATATTTGCAATAATTGCGCATTTAAAAAGTCATTGCATAAAACAAAATAATATAAAACACATTCTTATCGGGTGACGCATATGCGCGTGATGACATGAAACTTTGGTGAGTTATTAGGCGTGTATCTAAGAAGGTTTTTAAATTAGCACAACCATAGTTTATGTGCGGAATTTATTTTGCGAGACGTTTGACAGATGCACCATGTTGGCGCATATTGGTCTGGTGAAGTGAAGCAGGGCCGCGGTGTGGGGAGAAAAAAGATGCAAGCGCGATACGACGCACTCAGTCAATCTTCAAAGCATGTTTTTGGATCCTAACTCTTCATCATGCTCTATAAAAATTACAAAATATTTTTATAATGCTGGTACACGCACTACAGCTTAAAACCTATTGCTCATGTTTATATATTTTTACACAACGAGATTTCTCCAAATTTTTCTAGAAAATAATTAAAAATTTAGAGCATTTTTACTGATGTTACAAATACGTCCTGTATCGGACGAGACACAATGTTATGCGTAACCCGTCCTGAATGTGTTAATTTCATTTATAATCACTAATCTTGTTTGTTCGTATGCAATGCGCTGTCCATACCGTTCATCAAATTGCAATAAAAATTTGTCCACTTATTGTTAAGAGTTGCGTGAGTAACATAGGCATAGTCTAATATATAAAAATAAAAATAAATGTTTGTTCGTATTTTATGCGCTGCCATACCGTTCATTCGATTGCGATGAAACTTTTCCAACTTATTGTTTGCACTTTTTTAAATAATACAGATATATTAGAATTGATTTACAGTAGATCTCATATATAAAAATCGATGTTTGTATGTTTACTTCTGTGGCAGCAACGCGCCGGGTATCAACTATAATATATAAAATCATATCTGATTATTTAATTTCATCGTCATACAATTAATAATCATTTTGAATTAAAATACTAATAAATCCCAGACTGTTTAGTCCCTAAAGGCGTACTGTGCCAGGGCCTGGTATCCTCCCTCCACTTTTCAGAAAGAGCACTCTTGTACAATGAGGTTGGAGACAGACAGAGACAGACGTAGCTCAGCTCGGGAGACAAAGACGGAGAGCTTACCCGCATACATCGCACGATTGTATAGATCGTTAGCCCAAATTTATCGACTAATAATGATTTAGATTTCAAGTTTGTTATTTGTTTACGCAAAGAAATGACCGAATATTTTGTGCTATCGACAATGTTTATTTATTTGATTGCTTCTTGTTCGTAACGAGTCTTTGTCCAATTATCATTTCCTTCTAAAGCAGGATCAAATGCCTCGAATTGAAGATTGTCTTACGTTGATAGGAGCTGACAGAAAGTAATCGGTGTAAAGCGATTATGGTATTTGCTCACTCCTCAAAAGGTTAATATGATGTGAATTTTTATTATGAAATATGATCATTATAAAAAGTGGATCCAGAAAATCATTCAAGCGAAAATTTGTATTCATAGGTCGGGCTTGGGGATTGAAAAATACAATACTCCCCCGAAAATTGTCATAAATTATCCAGTTATCTCCAGATCCTCTTTCCGCAATGTGCCATCGCCCGCATCAACTATCAATCAAGCTTAAAAATATTCGATTCGAACATATTTAAATTAATTTTAGAGTAGAATTTAAAGCGAAAATTAAATCGAGCATATTACTGCATTAAGTGTTTCATATTATATATCCAGATATATATGCATATATAGTTTGTATATAAAGGACTTTATAAATCAATAGAAACCTGGAATACTGATACTAAGAAAACTTGATTAAAGTTCCCACAAAAGGCTGTATTATCTGTTTGGTGGTATATTAAAGACGAAATGCATTCGAAGTGCTTCGACCTGGTAAAACAATAAAGATGGAATGTAATCCATCGGAGCTAAGAGGATACGCTCTAATTAATTGAAAAGCGATTGTTTCTCAGCTTAACTTGTTCGATATCATGTTAAGAAAATTGAAATTTACACATTCAGATAGCTCATGGCTGACATGACTATGAAAAAATGGTATGTTTACCCTGTTGGTGGAATTTCAATCAAGCGTCTATCATAATTGATACGCTCAGCATATCTGGATGAAACTATATAAAAATGGTATTGCGTTCGAAATTTTATAATTGCGTTAACTTCACATTGTTTTCGATGGCAAATATTTGATCGGCAAGGATATTTACATTAATTTATGATACATTTATGACGACGGGACCGATATGGAAGTTTAGGCCTCGCACAGGATTAATCCGTTTTCGGCCAATTTCGAATTCAAATATTATACGAAAAAATGGCGACTCTGTCGGTAAGGGAATTTTTAATCAACCCCTAGCAATTTTGCCCTATATACAATCCAATTTTTGTTTTTATTTTCGTTTTGTTGTTTGCACTTGGCCAAGCGGTTGATTGAATACATTTTTCAGTATGGATGAGAGCTCACTAATTTAATTAATAAAACGCTTTGCCTTTGTAAATAACACGTAAATGAAGTGTAAACACTTCGAATGCGAGGCTATTCGCAGAGAATAAAATATCCTTTAAAATTCCTGCGCTTGTGTACGAAAAAAATCGTATTTTTTAAAGCGAACTAATTGATTTAGAATGCAAAAATGCTCAACAAATCCGCGTTGATTTTCGTGATTTATGACAGGAAATTGAGCGTTTGAGTGGTCGAAGAAAATCAATATTTAGATCCAAATTTAGATGGATGTATTTATATCGTTAATGCTATTTTTCAATGGATTTATAAGCTATTCATCCTCAGTTGATTAAATCTTTGTATGAACAGTTGTATGGTAAGACCGTATCGGAAACCCGTCTCTCGCCAGTTACAAAATCGCAGTTCGTAATCTTTGAACGATATCGAATAGCTGTCAGTGAACATCCAAGAACGAAAGCATCCCTTAACGCCGGGTAGTCTGGAGAATATTAAATTTATAAGAGTTCATCGGGAATAAAGTTTTTCACTCGACATCATCAAGCGGTCACAAACAAGCCCGACAGGCCCTGACAGACAAGCCTGATGAAGGAAACCGACATGATTAATAATGACCCTCCCCCCCTATAAATTTATTCAATTACCAAAATTAAAGAATCAACACGAATTATTTGCGCCTTTGTGCTGAGCAACAGCCATTTAATTAGCTGAATCCGATCGAAAATTAGACCTCATCGCGAGAATCACACCATCATCACTAATTATACTTCGATAATAAAATACTTCAGTTTAATGTATTTAATCATAAAGAGTCAATAATATTTTATTATTAATAATTGACATTGTGAATTATTAACGTTTCTTCAAAGATTAGTATCAAAGCCATTTGAAAATTAATGAAAATATTTTTAATTTTTAAATAAATCTTCTAATATTTTATTTTAGTATAGCGTTGAAGAAATAACACCCCTGTGTTACACCGCAGTAGTATTTTTATCATCCCTCCCCCATGAGTATTATTTAATAACCTTGGCATATGAAGGTGCATTCTTCCCGCCGGCTCCCTTGATCTCGTAGATATACGCATCCTCTCGGCCATTATAAAGCCCTTAACGAAAATATCATACTTACATTTTTACCTGAACATCTTATTCTTCTTCTAAGCTGATTGTTAAAAGACGTAAGACGTTTAAGTAACACTCAATAACGATGATCATCTTCGATTAACTTTTATTCCGCTTAAATTACTTAGACTTCTTATAAATTATATCCACGCAGTTTTTATATATTCTACATAGTTTTAAATTATCGATTTACAATTGAATTATTAGAATTGGAGTGCTATAAATCCTTAAAATGTATGGAAAAATAAATATTTTAATTCGCATGAAAGTCTAGTTTTAAGCCCTAATATTTGATGTAGACATTTGCGTCATATCTAATACAGGTATATAATTCCATGTAATAATTAGCTACCCCCAAGAAAGCCTCTTGTGACTTCCCTAGGGGATGCTATCTATAGATTAAACTCCCGTATCGTAGATTTATGTACCGCAAATTAAAAAGGAGACCCTCGCCATTAGACGATTATCTCATCTGTATGTGTAAAATAACACTTTTAGAGTAGGAAAAATTATGCAAAAAATCAAATTAAATATGAGTTCACCTAATACAATATTTTTAACCCTGTTGATTTAAATTTTAGCATTTTCTAATGAAAGTAAAATGGTAACACCTAAAGATTATATAAAAATATTTTTTAGGAAACAAATGATTTGATGGAAACTGTGGATTAACCTTGACTGCGGGAAGATGTCCTTCCACAGGCTTATAGATATAACATTTCTTTCCACAAATAAAATGAATTATACAACAGTATTTTTATCAGCAACATATTTATTCCGTTGCTAGATTTGTGATTGCATCGATGTTTTCATTTATTCACAAGGCGACATTATTTATGGGACGGTCCGTTGTTTAAAGCGATGTTCGGTCGTGATTGAGTTTTATTTTGAATGGGGGATGGCTTCATTGATTAGCGTGTATAATTTAGCATCGAGGGGTACAATGATTGATGATGCGAGGGTGTAATTTGGTATAATTGAGTTTCTTAAGATGTGATGTATTAGTCGGGTGGCGGAGGTGTGGTACGTGCCTGTGTATCTCTCGCCATCTCGGATGGTTATTAGTTCGCATTACCGGCGAGCTCTCTTCGGAAACCGTAATCTCTAAACGGACCGAAAGGAAAAATCGGGGGAAAAGCCATCTGTCGGCAACTTCAATTACAAAGATTTTCCAACTTTTCAAATTGAGTCCCTGGATGCGGGGATTTCATGGAGCCGCGGCGGAAGGACTCCAGAATTTGTGCATGTAACTTCCCGTGTGTGCGACTCATTAACTCAGCCTCTTAGGAATTCTCCGCATTTCGTGGACCTGGGGATTTCCTTTGTCTGGAATCAGGGAATATCAAATTGACGTATTTCTTCTGGAAATTGCGAACAAAGTAGTTTTGCGGCGGAAGTTTGTTCCCGCTCGATTTAAGCTCAATTTTGACGTGTTTTAATATTAATCTACTGAAAAATAAAATCGTTCATGGAATCAATACAACATGAAACTTACTAGCTCATAGGAAAATATGATCTTATGCAGTGTTGTGTAATATATAATAAAATAGAAGAGCTACTGGTCTACTGGTTGCTTTATGACACATAATAGAAGTTGTGTGGCGCATGCGTGTATCATGTCTATGATGTATGCGATGGAGATGGAAATACTACAAACGATTCTACCTCTATTTTTGACTAACTACTGGTTTAAGTTTCACTTTCGTGACGTCCAAATCTAATGCATGATCTGATTTAATATTACAATGTTATGGATTTAATCCAGTGAAGATGAAATAATGAATGACCATATCATTATTAATATATCTGCATTGTGCGAATCATCGTTTATACAGTCGACCCTTCTATAGCGTCGAGATAGGGATCACTAGGGATAAAATCTACCTTGGAAGATCATATTTATACACAATATTTTTTCTAATGATTGTAAAAATGACAGTGATGTATTTTGATTTATCGCCTACAAAATGTAATAAAAGCAGAGCGTTTAAAATATGAAATTTAAGTCATATCATCAATTTTAAAAGCAATCTCAAGTCTATAAAATAGTTTCATTGTCCATTAATTTGAACGGTGTGCTTATAAAACGTGGACGTCAAGCGCATTTCTTGCAGATTCACATCTGAAAATGATGGACTATGGAGTTGATGGCATTTTGCTTTATAAAGAGTGCCCTGGTAAATTTAATATATTTATGTGCATCATTTTAAAAATACAGGATGCGGCAGGAAGACTACCTTTTTTAAAAAAGAAATACCGCAAACAATATGGGAGATATCAGTATAATTATTTTTTCATGTTATAGAGAGACATTTAAAGACAGTCCCCTGTTTGATAGTTATTCAATATATATGAAAAAATGCTTTTTAAAAGGATTTCCATTCATCTTTTTCAAGTTTATCTTTTCAATTGTCAGTTTTTATATCATTTAGCTATTGATTCATATTCAGCATGATTGATGATTGTTTTGCATACATTGAATACTTTCGCAATATCATTAATTCATATCTGTTAATTATCTTATAACATGGATGATCTCTCAGCGGAGTAGTTCTTCAGCTATTATGTTTTAATTAAATTCAAACTTATTGAAGTGTTTTATATCTTCGCGAGAATTTCTGCCATGGCGTTATATTACATATTCTTATTAGAAAATCCCGTACAAGTGTCGAATAACTATCTGGCTAATTTGATGTTCAATTTTAATCATAGCTGAAGGTTGTTTGCTACGTCAATGTAATAAGCGAAGCTCTGAAAGAAAAATGAAACTATACACAGAGAGAAGCCTTTCTCGATAGCGTTAACTCTCTAAAGAATTGGCTCGAAAGCCTTCTTCGGACTTCAGTCTTACTTTGCATCTATCATACTTGAAGCCCCTGCAGAATTCCTCCACGCCAGATATAACGTATTCCTCCTCTAAATGTCTATTTCTTAGGAGATATATTAAAATTGAGACTTTGATGGAGCCGACTTTAAAAATTATGCCTAGGGAGCGCCCTGTAAAATCGCATTCGATGGCGATATTTTCAGCATTGAAATTACTGAAATTCTAGAATGTACACTGTTGAAAGTTCAAAATGAAACCCTTGTGTTTTGGACATCTTATATTTTAAAGTCTTACACAAAACACATGTTTGCACATAAATTATTACTATGCTCTGATGATAAACGATTTCTACATCTGTGTCGTATGTTACATACTCTTGAATGACGACATGAAAACATACACTTGGATAATTTTCATAATTTAAATAACGCATATTTTTACACATACAACATGAAGAATATTTGATAAACGGCCAAAAGAAAAATACTTAAAAATATTGAAGAAAATAGGCTTTGACTTGAATTTCTTTGTAATATTTATAACTTAGTGGAATTAAGAGAAAAATGTATCTTCTTTAAAATAACTTTGTTTGAAAGTTTTTCTTTGAGATTCTTTCGAAGAAAACTTTTTCGATAATAGGCCTTGAAAGATTTTATCTTGTCTGTAACAATAATAAATATGAAACTTTACATATTCGTTCGAATCTGAAGTAAAAATTATTTTAAACATGAAAATTAGAATATTTACATCTAATTATTTCTGTTGTGCAGAGAAACATTTCAGCTAAAATATACAATTCATCCAAGGTACTTAGAGCTGGAAATGAGCATATTTTTTAAAATTACTTTTTACATCATGCTTTCATGCTTAAATTCAGCAATAAAATGTATTATTCAAAGGCACATAGTTTGACCAAAAATCCAACATTAACATAAAATATTGAAACGGTCACATTCTTCTGAATATTAATATTCATCAGAAATTATGGTTCTTATAATATTAATACTATGCATAAATTTTAATATTATTTTTTATGTTATAAATATGAAATTCAGAAATTTTTGTTTAAGATTTCGACTTATTCTTCGACGAAAAATATTCGCACGTATTTGAAATATTAACTAAATAATTTTCAGCAATAAATAAAAGCTTCCTCGTACGTACTACGTAATACGTACTTACAGAGTTTGGCTATTAATTAACGAGACTAGGATCATTTTAATGGAACTGCATCATACCGGCCTAAATTTGATATGGAATATTGATCATAGTAGAAATTACAATCAATGCGCCAAAAAAATAAGATATATTTTTATCATTAAGAACATTATTTTGAATGCGTCATTTCAAAAGTTTAATATCATTTTTTAATCGTAAATTTAATCTAATCTCATAGAAATCCATTTATATAGAGTTATTGAGATGAAAAACAAACCTTTGAGACAGATTACAAAAGTTAACTAATACAGTATTCAGGCTCCAGTCTAATCCGGCACCCCCTGTAATCCGACACCCTACAGTACATATGTACGGCAAAGCTTCATCAATGTAAAAAATGCAAAAGGGTGATTCGTAATGCAAAGCAAAGTTGTTTCACAAGGAGATAACAAAAAAGGGATATTTAACACCTTAAGTGGATATGACGTATATATCCGTCAAGATCAAAGTCCTTGCAAAATGGGTATGATGGATATATCCGCATTGTGAAAGTTAAGCAAACCTCAATAGAAAATGACGGATATGTCCGATTGCAGTGTTGTATGCTTTAGATGTAAGAACGATTCATCTCGAAAACTGATTTGTTCGAACTTGATGATATACTATTTTCGTATACTAGATATGACGTACGTATCTGCTAGCGATGAAAAGATAGCGTCACTACGGATGACATTTTTAACAGTGATACGTAACTTTTAAGGGGTTAAAATGGTAACAAGTTTTTATTTATTTATAACTGCTATAGCATATGAAACCTTGTGCTATCTTTGTATATCATTTTAATAATTTTTCGGATTACAAGTATTTATTTTCAAAAAATGCCGGACTACAAAGGGTCGAGGGCAGTACTCTATAGTCCGACAAATTCGATAATCCGACACTGCCTTTTAAAACAATTGTTGGATTACCGCAGGACTGCTGTAATACTTTTTTAGCTGTTGAAATTAAGATAGTCTCGTTATTTTATAGCCAAACTTCCTATATCGAAAAAATACTGCATAGTAATAAATATTTATTTTTAATACCTCCAACTGGTATTAAAGATAAGAAAAATAGTATAGATCTGCTTAAGTTTACAAAATATTTAATTGGCGATCACTTTTTTAAAAATATTCACATGTAAAATCAGGGAAGGTTGTGTTACATTCAATATAGTCAGCAATAAGTTCATTTCAATTAACGTGTTTATGTCACTATTAATTGTATTAAATATGCTTAAAGATGTTAAAGTATGAGTATGAATATTCGCATTTTGCTTTTTTATCACTTGTTAACGAAAATTATTGGGTATAAGATGAAGCCGTGTGTTGTGTAATATATAATAAAATAGACAAGCTACTGGTCTCACTCTTTCCGATGAACTGCCATCTGGAGTTTCGCTTTTCGTCTCGTTTTGGTCTAGATATTTAAATAGATGAATGGGAATTTATATTAATATGATCTTTTGTATCTAGTATATTGCTATTAATAAAAAATAAAATAAAACCGTAGTCTATGTTTTAAACATATTTTCATTCCGAGGAAAACATTGATTAATTAGTATTGTTAGCATTTGTCCACAAATGCAATTTACGAACAAAACGAAACACTTCCTTTCAATATAATTGAAGTAACTTTATTAAGCAGAAGTTAAAATAGCACAGAAGTAGTAGTAAATTCCCGAAGCTTTGTAATTAAAGATTGACTCATCAGCTCATTGTTTTCGCTGTTCCTTTGGTTCGCACGTTACTAACAATGGGAACATTCTCTCTCCAAATATACTCCAGGCCCTCTCCCGAGATAATATATTTAAGTGGCGATAAAAGATTACACCACTCAGCTTCACCGATCTTATCTCAGCACTTCTTCGGCGAATCCGCCAACATTATCAAAGCTCGATATTTTTCCCATTAAATTAGGGGGCGATCAGCATTAATTACGATCCCCGGGAGTGAATCACACGATCTGTGTGGAAGGCAAAGGGTCGCCGCCAAAGTTTTCAAATTATTTTAATTGCCCGAAAATAAGCTCCAAAATCTAAATAAGCCTCGGATGATTGAATGTCTCTCCGATCGACCTTTTGCATAACCGAACGGAGACAAAACCCAAACCCAAGTTTGCCTTATTCGTCAGCGAGGGGTCAACGCGCAAAGTTTCGCTTCATACTTGTAGGCATTTTGAGGTCAAACGACCTAAACTCCGTATCGATCAAAGGAGTGCTAATGCTAAAATACTCAAAATGACTCTCTTTGATAAAACTAGTTTCGGTCTGTGCTGGTGTGATCTGATTACGAGGACATGGAGACGAACGCCCGATCTAAAACTCGCTAATTTCATGTGTACATTAACTTGATCGCTTGATGAAATGAACGAGCTCCGATGGAAACAATTATGTAGCTCCTGTGGATAATCGAATTGATTAATTATTAGTACATTTTAACTAAGAGCGATCGTTCTGTGAGTTATTAGAGCGAAATGCTTCGTGTTGCTTTGCGTGAAATCCAACCAAATCATCAAAAACGGCCAAGAAACATTGTTATAGACCATGTATTTTTTAACGAGTGCCATAAAATGCGCTAGCACATTTGGTACCATCGGATATAATGACAATTTTATGGCATACAAAACTGTGAAATTTCTTTTCTTGCGTACAAATGTATAAAAATATCAGAATCGCAATTTATACTCGCATATGTACATAAAGTTTCAACTTGGTATAAATATTCTTATTCTGCCTTATCTGTTATCAGACGTACACATTCAGGGTTTTTTCATGTAATAATTCCAGATTATCGTATGACTATGTCAGGATAAGAAGTATTTGAATAGACAATAACCCGTTGATGAGTAATCACGCATATGTGCGTTTGTACTCGAGTGACACAAAAAAAGCATTCTCGCACATTGAGTGAAGAGATTAATAAATCAGAGATAGAGGCGGGTGTCTTGCGTCTCATCATACACTCATACATCGATGGCAAAGTCGTGTTGTAAAGGCACCCCTACACGTTTAAATTTATTTTTATTTTTTATAGAAGAAGTGGTTGTATTTATATCAAAAATATTATGTAAATAGTAAATTTAAAAAAATATATATTTATGATAAAGCCAGAAGCAAGGATCTAAACAAAAACCAGGTTGTTTAGGGGCAATCTAGACAAAAGCATAATTATTTTCTTAGTTGTATCCCAGCATGGTTTACTTCTAGGTTTTTTCGTCTTATTATTACTGTTTTTATCACAAAACTGTGGTAGATGATCTACGTTCTTGATTAGATACTTTGTTGCAGAATTGATTTTGGTAAGAACTAGACGAGTTGAGGGACCGACTGTATGAAAAGCTCAATTCCAGATAGTTACAAGTTCGATCAGATTAAATAAAAAAATAAGAAAAATATCCACAGTGTAAAGGTTCATTTATTCATATACAAGCCTTATACACGCTGCGCGGTCCTGAGAGAAAAATGGAAAATAAAAGCTTTAATTATGCAATTTGGCATATCATCGATCGAACCATTAATTAAATTTTAAAAAAATATTCTTTAGTGAATTTAAATATTGCCCTGGAAATGGATCACAATGTTCTTATCGGTGTTCGGCAATTCTTCGAATTGTCTGTTTAAAATGCAAACCGATCGAAAATAAAAGCTGATAAGTTTATTGGAACATACTTCTCCTCCGGCAGTGCCTTAATCTGAATTGTAATTCAAAGTTTTATGTCGGCATCGAAAGTGGGCCAAAACGAAGCTCTCATCAGCACACTTTTTCGATATCATTCGATCTTAGGGCTTCCCGAACCAGAAACGGAGGAGGTCATAAAAGTGGCGAAGAAATTACAGAGACCGTGAAATTCCATCGGCGGGCTTCTCGCTTCGATCCCAGCTAGCTGTCTTCTATAGGGAAACTTTTTCGCATAAAGGTATGCATTCAGAGCGTCTCCACCCTGATTGAACAGTAGGGTTGCTCGTTTAAGTTTGTTTATGTTTGTACTTTGCGGTTCTCAATTTTCCCTAATACCTCCAATCATATAAAACACCCCGAGCCCTCCAAAATCAAGGCCTACTCGGATGATTTTAGTTTTTATCACTACATCTAGGAAAAGATGAGCCATTAAGTTCAACGGCTTCCTGGATCAGGCCAGCATCAGATGCGAGCATTTAGATAGTAGCATTTGATAAAAATATATAATCAATTTAATCCATTGTTAGTTTTGCAAAACTTATTCCAAGATATAATTAAGAAGGACCTTCTCAGTTATTCAAAAATGATTCATAGGAAAAAAATACAATTTATACTCTTAACCATGGCTATCATCTGATATTTGGCATATGTTACATGGTCCAGATGAATTTATAATGCATATTCGTCCTGTCTATGGCGGTAAGTCGGCTCCCGGATAGGACTAAATTATTTAAGCACGATGCGCATCCTGTTTGGGACGTGGGATAAGTATATGGATCGCATTCAACTGCAATGCTGTCTGCAATTTCAAACGTCAATAGATTATCGTCGAAACGACCAATTAATTAGTGTCAATTTGATGCCGATTCAGTGCAACCGGTTTCTTAAGCGTCAATATATATTAAAAATATGTTGCTTTATCGAAATAATCACTCAGTCAATCGCTAATTAAAAATTAAATGCAACTTGTTCCACTTTTCAAATGTACAGGCAACTCTTCTATAGCGTAGAGATAGGGACCATGCTATAGAAATAAACCCGGTACCCGGCGCGTTGCTGCCACAGAATAATTCTAAAATTTGTTTGATTATGTTAGTTTTATTATAAATATGAGCAAACATACAAACATTTATTTTTATATATAAAATCTACTGTAAGCTAATTGTACTATACTTATATCATTTGAGAAAGTGTTAATAATAAGTTGGCAAAGTTTTATTGTAATCGAATGAATGGTATGGCAGCGCATTAAATACAGACAAACAAACATTGATTTTTATATATTATAAACAATACCTATGTTACTCGCGGAATCCTTAGCAATAAGTGGACAAAGTTTTATAGTAATTCGATGAACGGTATGGCAGTGCATATCAAACGAACAAAACACAATTCATTTTTATAAATTGAAGAAGAAGATCTATGCCTTTAAGTAGTGTATAATGGCTAAAAACTTCTATAGCGTCGGGATAGGGACTATGCTATATTTAAAAAAACGCTATAGAAAGATAGACACCCATACAAAATATGTACGTATTTAGTCTGTTAACAAGTGACTTATACGCGCGAGGGAGCATTGACTTTAGGTATTTTACCCGTTGCTTATATAAAACGCAAACGAAATGGACGCTATAGGAGAGTTGACTGTATTAACTATACACAACTGACATAACTATAAATTTATCGGCGGTATTGTTATGTAAAGTCAAAAAACGGATGATTGTGCGACGACCTCTCCATCGGAAGAATTTACTGTGACTGAACAAAATGGCCGACAAACACGCGATACTAAATAAACTGACCGTTAGGAACTTCCTCTATATACACTATAATTTTAGATGACCCTCGTGTATATATTACATATCAAAATATGTGTTAATTTTAGCTGCCAATTTTAGTGACGAGAAATTGCAAAAATTCAGAAATTATTTTCAGAAAATTCAAGCGATAATGACATCCGTTTAAGACTTTATTTAGAGGATAAAGCTTTTAAATCTGAAATTTTCGTTTAATCTGTCCACTGACAAGCTGCGGTGTATGCAGTCGACAGTCGCTGGTTAAGTTTTTACCGCAAACTTGTGCTTATAAATACAAAAAAAAAAGTATAAACGCCAATATAAATATTGATATTTGCATATATTACTGTTTTATCTTTTATATATTTATGTTCTATGTAAAAAAAATCTATATATTATATGCTGTATGAAAGCCTCAACAAGCTTTTATCCAATACTTTATCCGAGCTTTCATTTATATCGATCGTTTATATTTTTCGTTTTGTAGGTTTTTATTTGGTCCAAATAAAAACTAATTAATTGACGCTTTAATCTTATAAAGCACCACTATCCTACTTTATAAATAGACGATAGATGTTGGGAAATATCAATGGTTTCATCAATCAAAAGAGCTCAGTATATATTAGCAAAGACCCCGATCAAAGGTAACCTTTGAATTCGAGCCATTGAAAGAAAATGGGGAGGAAAAAACGTACACTGCGAAGCCCACACGGGTGGAGACTTTTCTTTAGAATTTTCAAAATGAAATTTGACCGAATCGCGTCACTCGTCAGTACTAGAAAATAATAATATCCAATGTTTGCAAAGGTTTCTTTTATAGATTTGGACGTAATGAGTTTCTCAAATATAATGCCGAACTTGCCGGATGCAAAGTTTTTATCTTAACTTCGGAACGGAGAAGATGATAGAGAAAGAATTCCGTCTCTTCTTGTTTCGGGGAACTCTTTGTTATAAGAACAACAATGTTCAGTATGAAAAGCGAAAAAGTTCCCTCCGCAATTAAAAAGGCTAGCATGCTGTTACATGTAAATAAGGAAAGTAGGGAAACTTTACATTTACAACTTTAACAGTTTCATTATGTATGGAAAAAAACTTCTTTTTAACCTTGGTTTTTTTTCTGAAGACCTAAATACATTAATTATGGTTTATCTTTCATTACATAATGAATTCGGTCAAACTTGCCAAAGGGTTCATGAGTCAAAAAATAGGCACTATCAAAAATTAATGATATCATTGTCATAATGTCAAAAATAAATTCTGAATATTATATTGAACACTTTATAAAATTAGTACTTTTTTATATCACAAAAATCTTCCTTTTTATGGAATTATTTGACCCTTAGAGTGCTAAAATACAGTATATCGTCGATTGTGATACTAACGAGGACTGCAAACAATTATCGATGGGTGCAATTAGCCAATGCTAAGTCTGCAACATTCGGAAAGTCACCAGTTTAGTCATCATCAGATCAGGACTAAATGATAACTTGCAAGATTTGGATTTAATCCTATAAGTTCAAACACGTGTGTGACATTTTTCGTCCTCTGGGTAACCCAATGTAAGAGCCCTTCCTACGCGAAAATCTATGCAATAAGACATGGTGAAGTACAATTTCTTCTAGCTTTATACAGTCAACTCTCCTATAGCATCCACTTCATTTGCGCCGTCATTTACATAAGCAACTGATAAAATACGTAGATCAATGCCTCCTTGCGCGTGTTAGTCACTTGCTTTCGTTAACAAATTAAACACGTTCGAATTTTGTATGGGTGCCTAATGTTTCTATAGCATGATCGCTATAGAAGGGTTGACTGTAATCACCAACTCATTATTAATCCTTTTTGCTTTTCACAGTGTTTAAACCAATTTTTTTCTACGTGTCAAATGCATGATTTAATTGTTTAAAATACAATACTAAGCATTAATTTATATCATGATGCAAAAAATTGCATTCAGCGCAAATAATTGTATCGCCAGATTAATTTAGGTTCAACCTGTGTTTGAATATGAACCGTTATATCCTTTCATTTTGTCCAAAATATTTCAAAGAAATGCTGAAATAAAAATATGACTTACGACTTTGTTTCTTTCATAAACACAAAAGAAACCGAACTTATTTGTTTAAAACTTGTTTATTTCATTTTTTACATAAATATTTAAAGTTCATTTAAATTGCTTTTCACAAGAAATACTCCAGATTGAGTGATTAGGAGAATAGGGCACAGGAGTTATATCATTTTTGGTGAAAAAATGGCGCACAGATCAGTCCAAGCACGAATTTGGTAGCTAAACTTTACATCCCCAAATCTTCCGTTTAACCTTTTAACTGCCAATGACTCATCAGCGCATACAAATTCGACGCGCCGGTGCGTCGTTGGCAGTTAAAAGATTAAAATTCGCTGAACTGAACTGCAAGTCACTCTAGATAGCTTCACAGCTTCTACAATGGTCCAACTTTCCTTCACTGGTGTCAGAAGTGGGATTCCTTTGTTAAACACGAGAAAGATATTTGGCTACGGGAAGGACGTCCTCCCTCGCAAGGCTATCCGGGGATTCTTTACGACTCCCGCTTTCTGCGCGTCAACACTGCTCAGAATCTTTAGCGACAACACTATTAGCAATAAAACATTGTACTACAAAACACACACAACACACCACAACATCTTTCTTTTGGGTGCCATAAAATTTAATATATGATTTTATCTAATTCAAGGAATAACCACATTGTGACTTGTTTTCCATTATATTAAAACCTATCTCGGTCATCAGTTAGGGATACCTGTAATTTTTTTTGGTGTTTTATTTTTTAACTTTTTATTTTAAAATCAAACTATCAATATAGAATTATTTTAAAAATTATATTTAAAAAAGTAAGGGATGTGTTTCATTGATTCCCTTTAACCTTTTCGTTAGTGAGCAAATTTAAAATCGATGAAGTCGTTGATGTCATAATCGCTTTACGCCGATTACTTTCTGTCAGCTCCTAATCAACGTAAGACAATCTTCAATTCGAGGCAGAGTCAATTCTAAATGAACACTTGATAGTGAATACAAGACCACGTCATTTCTTTACATAAACAATGCACAAAAAATCGATTCATTTGCTCCTCCTTTAGAAGGAAATGATAATTGAACAAAGACTCATTCAACACGCAGAGAAGATAAACAAACACTCTCGATAACACAATTTTCGGTCGTTTCTTTGCGTAAACAAATAACACACTTGAAATCGAAATCATTATAAGTCGATAAATTTGGGCTTAACGATCTATACAATCATGCGATGCATATGAAGAAGCTATCCGTCTCAGTCTCCCGAACTACGCTAAGTTCTCTCTGTCTCTGTCCGCCTCGGAGCTTCAATGCACAAGAGTGCCCTTTCTGAATAGTGAAGGTCAAAACGGATATTTCCGTGAGTACTCATGAAACGGTTAATAAATTCGATTCGTGACCCCAATCGTCAGAATTATGAGCGATTCGGGTGATAAATTCGCCCCGAGAATACTTTGCCGAATCACCTGTCAAAGCCGTCATTATTACTTTTTTCCCGGGTTGCGGATAAATTAGTTTATTTAGGGGCCGGATGGTTTTTGCCCGTCGGCCAACAGATGTCATCCTTGCGGCCGTCGAGCGAGGGTTCCTCCGGCGATAACAGATGGCGCGGCGGGCGTCGGCAAAAAATCGCTCAAGACGTAATGGCGCTAAAACTAAATTTATCTTCGGACAAGCGCGGGATGGGTGGGCATCTTCTTCTTTTTCTGTCGCACCCGAAGGAAACGCCACCCCTCTTAATTAAGAGAGAGATATCAAAAGGTCCTGGAGAGTGCTACCCTTGTTTGCGTCTTTGTGTTGTTTTTGAGCCGCGGGCGTAGATTTGTCACAACAAAGATCATTTTTGTAACTTGAGATAACAGCTCAATATTTTGTTTGAGTCTTCCGCATTTTATACGCCTGCATCGAAAAAATCCCACAAAAAATATTCGGCGTCTTGGCGAAAATTTCACCCCCCGGAACTTTGGGCATCAATCGAAAATGTTCTTTGATACGATGGTCCATTGTCAAAGTTGATCTTATTCCGCGGCCCCAATACAATTTCCATTCACATGTTATCTTTTTAGTACACCAATAAAATGGCATCCATAAAAGCTCAAACTTATAACAAAGTTTAATTCGGCCATTTATAAATTTGAGACATCCCACGTAAACTTATAATCCTGAAAACTTTAACACCTATAACACATGTGTGTCGCTTTTATATTGACCAAAAGATTACCAAATGTTAACGATTTAAATATAAAACATATATTTTCTTCAATTCAGTCTACATTTTAAATTAATTCACTTCCAAGTATTTGGCATTCATAATTATCTTCTAATATATAAAAATGAATTGCATTCTGTTCGTTCGGAATGAACTGCCATACCGTTCATCAGATTGCAATAAAACTTCGTTCACTTATTGCTAACAATTTTGTGAGTAACATAGGCATAGTTTAATATATAAAAATCAATATTTGTTTATCCGTATTTAATGCGCTGCCATACCGTTAATTAGATTGCGATAAAACTTTGCTTACTTATTGTTTGCACTTTTTTAAATAATATAGGCATAGTACAATTAACTTACAATAGATTTTATATATAAAAATCAACGTTGGTATGTTTGTTCATATTTATAATGAAACCAACAAAATCAAATAAATTTGTATAATAAATACATTATTCTATGGAGTTTATTTTAAAAAGTACATAAGATATATGTATCGATCACTATCCCTTATTTTATAAGAGAACAACAAAAAGTCGATTCTTTAAAAATTCATAAATTTCTTATAGTAACAACCCTTAACTTCAACGGCATTAACAAACGCAAATTGTGTTTTAAATATAAGCGTTATTTTATTTTGGATTTTATTTAAATAAATATAAATGATTCATTGATGTTATTAGGTCCGCCTATTACATTCAATATTGGGGACCGCTGCCATATGTGGATGGAAATGGAAAACCATCCCATAAAATCCCCCATCCCCCGGAGCATCCCTTGTAGAAATCGTCTGCGTCTAAATTACAGATATCCTATAATAAGAAGACAGATTTAAACTAACATTTTCAATGATTCAAATATAAACCGGAATTTTGCTGTACAAATTTATTAGTGATAGATAAAAATTCAAATTGAGTATCTTATTTTTTTATATAGTTCCTATTATTACAAATAAATTTATTTCATTGGTTAGGAAGCTTCTTGTAGAAAGCACTGAAGAAGAAAGGCGATATTTTAGCAACCTCTGTTGCGCAACGCATAATTGTTCGTTTTCTCGTAAACGAAGGCGTGAAATCAAATGAAATTTTGTAAAGATCTGAGGCACAACTTGATGATGATACTCTTAACCCCTTCAACTTTATGTTTCACCGCTAGCGGATATGTATGTCATATCCAGTATACGAAAATAGTATTTCGTCAAGTTCGAACAAGTCAGTCCCCGAGATGAATTGTTCTTACATCTAACGTACACAACACTGCAATCGGATATATCAGCCATTTTCTATTGAGGTTTGCTTAATTTTCACAATGCGGATATATCCGTCATACCCACTCTGCATGGACTTTGGTCTTGACGGATATATACGTCATATCCACTTTTTGCCCAAAACTTTCGCGAAGATCTGAAAGATGAAAAACAGTTTCCTGGAAAAGTGACATTCACGGTATTTTGGGATTCGAAGAGTATTTTTTTCTTGAAAGCTTTTTATGATTAGAGATAGATATTTTTTTAATGATAGATTTATGGTTATTAATATTGATCGTTTTAATTCAAGTTTACCTTTATTTCCTATTTCTGAAAAAATAGTGAATTTGTATTAAAGTAATTAAATATCATTTTATTCTTTTCCTAGAAAAATATTTTTAAATGGAAGATTTTTAGATCATTATTAGAAGATTTAATTTTTAAAGCTGCTAGTTATCTGAGAAATTGAATACATCTTATTTTGGCTTGCATCATAACCACGAGATCCAATAGAGAGGTCATGGACATGTACGGCGAAAAGTCAATTGCCAAATTTGTCCAAGCCCGCTATCTTCAATGGACAGGGCATGTAGTGATATGGATGCCAACTTATAGTCTCGCTATTCATATTAGATTTGGGATCGAGTGGCAGCAGACTCGTCGGAAGAGCTCAACTACACTGGGATATGCAAGTAGACTAAGACGTCATATGTTTGGGCTTGCATAATTGTTTTGTATGTATTGTATCAAACCTACTGTAGGTTCACAAAAGCATTAACATCTACTTCGGACATGAAGATTTGCCCATGATCACGATTAAGTGATTTTACGTTAATGTATCATGACCCATCATTGCTATCAGGTTAATAAGGTGGAAAATTTGATCGACCAGGCAAGCAAACAGGTCGACCCAATTCTTTAAGGGTAGTTCATGGAATCTGACCATCGAATCGACGGCATCTCCCCCGAGGAGGATAACAAATCCTTGGATGAAGTTACAGCCGGATAAAAATGGAGCCAAGGATGGTGCTGGGCGCTCATTGCTCACCACAAGACTTTCATGGGCGGTCTCTAATGAGACCGCGATAATGTTGGTTTTAAAATATTCCCGGGGCCAAAGTTGTTCGGGCGAGTTGAGCAGCACAGGGCCGCAGCGAGGCGTGTAGCCGCCGCACTAACATTGCGGTACGCCCACCCCATAATTCCAAACGATTTACAGCTGTAATTAAAGCGTGAATTGTACCTCCTAGGTATATTATGATTCACGGATTCCCAGTTACTCGCTACGAAAAGTTTCGGCCCCATAAAAGGGGAGAGGCGGCGGAATCGTCAACGTCACGGCGACTCCTGATGAAAGCGTGAAAATTTCTGCAAAGCGCCATAATTAATTCGAATTCATAACGCCAAGTTTTCCTCATAAAGGTTAAATTATTTTGCTCGAATATCATCACGATGCATCTACTCCGTGCCCACGGTTATCTTTGCTAAATATTTTTAGCTTTAGTTTAATGAGAGCGTAATTTATTAAAGCGACGGAATGAGGCAACAACCTATATCTCACATTTATATTCCACTCGAAAATGTGTCGCATACCATTTATTCTTGTATATAACTCGACAAGGAGGGGCAGAATGACCATGCAGACATGTGGAAGAAGGCACTGGGGTAGCATATGAAGAAGAATGAAACACATCTTACAATTAATTTAAGGCGATCTGGGGGTTTCTCAAAGCTTTTCAGTTGATACTCGTCACGGTGAAGGCTTTTGAGGGAATTTCAATTAAGCTTTTTTTTATCAGACAATGACCGTATAAGTATAAGGATTGAAAACGTTCATCAAAAAAATATGTATAAACGAAACTTCCAGCAACGTGGTAGAGTAAATTGGGCAGAACATCACGAAAAATGAAACGCTTCTTCTTCGAATCCAGAAAAGAGGAAAATAAGTCACATAGACCTATGAATAAGCGCATGCGCAGTTCAACGCTTATCTTTATCCAACTCTCACACATTGACGTGCTTGTCCATTTTATTATATACGCGCTTATTAATTATTTAAAAAAAGACGCAGTAATGTAGTTAAGTGATTTATTGCTTCAGACCACGTGTAGCGCGGGTGGAAAGGCTAGGATCCAAAAACATGCGCGTACTCCCTCTCTCTTCAAAGACCGACTGCCTTTCTCTCTCTCTCTTGAGAAGAACTCAATAACCCGCGGCCCCGTTTCACTTCACCAGACTAATATGCGCTAACATGGTACATCCGCTAAACGTCTCGACGAAAACAAATTACGTATGTTCACGGAGGTGCGCACAACAATGCCTTAACCCTTTGAGTAGTGAGCAAACTTAAAATCGATGAAATCGTTCCTTTATTCCTTCTTTGCATAAACAATACACAAGAAATGGATTCAATGGCGTGTTTTCGTTGATGAATGTATTATTGACCGAATATGAATCACACAATATCATGTCGTCCACTGCAGAACTTAGGCTCTTCAATATCTATTCACAGGAAGGGGTTACATCCATCACGTTTGTATTATGCATTCACCTCCTCATTCGATTGATATTGAAGGTAGCATCGTGAATGAACGTATTGACGAACGTTTTTACGACTGTCTTGATAGGGAATGTGGGAGGTTTATAAAGACTGAGTAGTTTTCTTCTGAAAACATTAATATATATATATATATATTAATTCAGAAAAAAACGGATTAAAAACCTTTTTAGATATACGCCCAATAACTCACGAAAGTTTCATCGTAATCGGATGAATAGTATAGGAATGTATAACCCGCAAACAAACAAACAAAAACAAATATTTTTATAAATATAGATTAAATATAGAACGAAAGGCGTAAAATAATGAATTTTATTTATTCTTAATCTGTGAAACCATAGGCCTGTATGCATATATTTACACGGTAATTGAAAATTTCGCGCAAAATTATGCTCATTTTGAAACTAAGTAACAATATTTTTTTTTTATAAAACTGAATTAAGTCTATTAAGATATTATAAAATTAACATACAAAGTGAAATTTTGCCGAATTTAATTTGGTTATCGATAAAAAATGTATGTATTGTGATAACAGTAAACTTTTAATTACTCAAGGGAACAAGTTGGATGTTTCAGAAGTCAAAGTTTCAAGTTCGTTTATCAAAGTTTAAATGATGAATTATTTAATTTAAGGCCTTTTGAAGTTTTAAAAGCATTAATGATGTAAATCAAGTAAATTTATCTTACACATTATTGAGTTTTAATAGGATACCTCAACTAGAATTATTTTCAAGGCGTTAAGCCGCATGATTGATATCCTCATAGGATCAATATTTGATCGCGTTTTATCATTCGGATGTGCGAGTGTTTAGGATCATATAATTAATCTGGAACTCGTTTCATAAAATTTTATGATAGGGTTTCAACAATAACAGCGAAAAGGGTGGCGTATTTCATTCGTACTGTTAATTCCACCTGGAGGAGTAAAATAGATCAATGGTTAAGGCATCCGAGCGTGAAGCATAAGAATATTGCGATTTATTTTCTATTCATCCTCATCAAATATATGATGTACAGACTGATAATTTGATATTTGCCTTTATGCAAAATCTCCCATAGGATCCCGCTCGCATCTAAGCTAAAGAAATACAGACATAATGGCTGAATATGGCTGCGGCTATGGGAGAGCAAAATTGAATATTTCAGTCGTCAATCCATAGCGGTGTCAACTATACTGTTTCCCGAATTGTATAAGTTTCCTGCATTATGTGCATGTATACAAATCGGCTTACGTCTAATGAGAATCGCTGGTATGGCTTTCAGACACGATCCCGAAAACGCTGAAAGCGTCCACAACTTGTCACCGAATAGTATGGCAACCCAAATTCGGCTTCGAAAATGCATTCAATGCGTTTAGTGCGCTTCCTGAATCATGGTGTTCTAATTTTAAATTGAATTTGCTTCCATCGATTTGCATACGAACCCACCTATCATCCCCGACAAATTACATCTAAATATCCCTCAGATAGCAAGCGATTATATCGCTTTACAAGCGGCGACTTGCTGTAATGCTTGGGTAATTTTATTAATTATTTTTTCATGTAAATTTGACGAGGTCGATTTGGTCGGCGTATATCAACAACAACGAAAAAAAACTGAAATAGATAGATGAGCTCAATTAGGCTGTACCCTCTTATTAGAACACAATCTTGAATCTAGACTCGAGTAGATAAAGCTCATTTTAAAAGCTCCGATGGGGTAACGATATCTTAGATAGGCACACTTAATTTGTTTAAAAATGTGATTATAATGATTGATGTACGCAAAAAATTGCTTTGTAGCAATGTAGAATTAAATAAATCACCGCTCAAGTATTTCGGACATGATGACTTGCCCATGATCACGGAACAACTGTTATCGCATTGGTTATATATTTTATTACCGATTTATTTGATTATATTGTATATTTTCGGGGATCTTCTAATTATTGTCTCGATTTTTATTATGGCATATAATTTATTAAGATATTCGTGCATATATACACCATTTATGATATTATAGCGTCTGAATGGATATCTGCAAATACAATCACAATTTGCATTGCAGCCACCATTGAATCTTGCAAATCCGGCTTAACCATACTCATTTCGCAATGAAAAAAAGACATTCAGGTAATATTTTTATTTTTCAATGTCCATTGCAGATAATCCTCGTGTTTGGATGCATATGCAGTACCATTATTCGTATGTTTTTGTGCGGAGCAATAAACAATAGTCTGCTAGAGCTGGCGGGCCGCATCCGCAGTGATAAACGAGCCGCGAGGAAATTTCTAAAACACTTCCGGTCGTGGCCATCCGGTCTGGAGTGGCCATGGTCCTCCTCCACCTCCCTCGCTTTATTTGCCGGACGTCTACGTCAGTTACATATTATATTAAGGGGTTCCGCCCTGGGCGGCTCACCCCCGGTGGTGATGCACTTCCACGAACAATTATACTATTGCTCACATGCTTCGCGATAATTAATACCAATTCACTGTTCCCACCGTCTACATTAAAAATATATTAAGGGACGTTTTTGCCTTGTTGAACCTAAAACTAATCGATTTTTTAAGTGTTAATTAAGTGATCTATATTGAATGTACAAATATTTTTTAAAGGTATATGCAACATGTATCGATGCGGGAGCGATGAAATTCTTCACCACGGAAGTCTTAACTCCTGAACAATTGATATGCAGCAAAAAAATAAACATATTTGTATTTTGTATAATATTGTGCATAGATTGACCTATAATGAAAAAGAAATATTTAAAAGTAAAAAAATACTGAGCGATCAAAAACAAAACTGTGTTTTTATCAATATTTTTTGTTCATTAAGTAAAAAAGTTTATAAAATTTTTAAATAATTATAGGTCAAACGATGAAGACATTTATTTTACATATGCTTGCCAAATTTTATAAAGATTGCTCATTTAAAACGTGTGGGAACACTTCCGTTAGCTTGGAAAAATATAGTTTCGAGAAAAGCGCGTTTTCTTCACAAAGCTTCTCCTCGATTTGAAACTTACTAATATAGTTCTTAAACATTGGTTTTTTTCGATAAACGAAATAATTTTTTTTTTGAACCAACGTTTCATAATCCTCAAAAAGACCGTCGGATAAAAGAAGATATTGACGAAAAACATGGCACACGCTATGTCTCATCAGTTATTATTCAAGCTGTTGTTATATTATTATGTTAATTTATATATTAGAAAGTGTACAAATAATATTAACATGTTAAACGGGGAAGCTCTTTTTCAAAAACGCAATATAAAGTGGGCACGCACATTTTCGTTAGGACGTATATATACGTCCCGCTCAACTGGCGTGACTTTATTTTATTAATTGTTTTTAACGATGCTTAGAATTTATAAAAAAATCAACGAAACATTTATTTATTGATTTAGATACATAAACATAGAGAGAAGTTAACAGATAAAAAACAATCAACAAAAATACATGAGGAAAATGGAAAAATAGAGTTTAAAAAAATAAAATATATCCATACATAAATTCAAAGCTCAACTTCTATGTGATATATTTTAAAACAGCTGTTGATATATAGTGCTAACTAACAATCCGGACACCAGTACGTAGATTATTTCCCTTTTTTGTAAAAAATTCGACATTTCCTGACTCACACATTCGTTAAACAACAAAAAAGTTCCACCTGCTTTAGGACTCAACATACATTTCGAGGACGTATATATACGTCATAACCAATTTCGATGCAGTTTAAGTTGGACGTATATATACGTCCAACTTAACTGGTTAAATGTGCATAATAAAAATAAAATATACGATGGTAGTTTAGAAGTACCATTAAAAACTATCTCACGCGCACCCTAAAAAACTAACACCATGACCTTACCTGCAGATGGAACTGTCTTCGCCTTTCAGTCCATTGGTCATTCCTTTGTCTTTGCCCATTCAAAATATCAGCGATCTGAAAGGTGGACCGATTGGACACACAAATCTTGTGGCATTTAGGGCTTTTTGCGTTTTTGTAGTTATGGGGAGAAATGCATCCCCAGAGCCTATTTTATATTAATGAGGTTGCCAGCGAGACTGGACTTCCTCTGATCTATAAAACTTATATGTTTATCTATTTTATTTGAAACATCCTCACGATGCTGTTTTTGTTCCATTGTGAGCAAATGCGGCACTCATTTTGCGCACAGCTTTCTTATATCCATTTTTTTAAAATACCTATTATGTCTGCTAGCTCATGCACTTTCAATCGAGTGTAAGCCAACACTATTTTGTGGATTTTCTTCAACATTTCTGTCATTGTCCCCTTATTTGATCGCTCACTGCGATGTTCATCTTGGCAGTTCGTTTGGCAAATGTATGTCTGTCTGTTTGTTTGTCGTTAATATTTTTTTTGCATATTTGACTGACGTAAGCCGAGTTATGTAGCTTAATTTATTTGGCTCCTGCATAACACATATTTTATCCCTTATCCATCCCAGAAGTTGCAGTCTAGGCCTCTGAAGAAAATATAGTCACCACCACCCATCCAACAACAAACTTAAAAACAAACTTTTCTCGTTCCCGAAACCCATGTAAATTTGTATTTAATTCGAATTGAAAATATATGTACATTTTTGCACAGAATGAGAGCATTTCGCTCGAAAGTCCAAATACAAAATTAATTTATTCACGGTTGAAAAGTTTCCGAAAGCGTAAAATTTCATCACTCAAAATAGCCAAAGAAATCAGCGCTGCAGGTTTTAGCACAATTAACGATTGCGGCTGAATTGGCGATTACTTCAATTAGTTAAACATGCATTCGGGATCAATTTTCAGCGAATGTTAAAGTCGGAATTGATTTCGGGATATTTTTAATGCGCTTTGAAATGTGCCGAATCAAATTCAACCGACCGAATTGAATATTAAATTTTAATTAGCCGAATGCAGATACCGCTACAATCGGCACAGTTTGTAACGCGCGATCCTATTACGAACATAAAACATGGGGAAAAAAATTGATGTAAATATTTTCAATGCTGCCCAGTGAGCTTTAGTTGGGGTCGCTTCCACTTGGCTTTTGAGCAAATCGTCGATATTTACAATTTATGGATTTTTCTATACAGACAAACAATTAAATCGAATTTTTTGGACAAAAAAATATCTAAAACTTATTTGTTATTGAAGCACGTGCTTAATCCAGTGGGGAATTGCCAGACAAGTTAGATGTCCTTGCGAACAAACGCGCGTTGGTTTAATAAAAGCTTTGAAATTCTTCGTATTAAAAGTTTTGAGATATTGATTTTGTATCGAAATAAAAAGTAAAAGCAGCGATGCGGGGTCGAATTATGTCCAAAAAATTACATATTTGCATGAATCCAAAATGCGTTCTCATTAACGCGTCCAAAGAAGACACGCACATGATGTTCTTACATTAAATTGCTCGCACGATGGCTATGCACTTTCATCAGCATATCCAAGTTGACGTGTCAGCGGTCTGAAAAGCGGACCGGTTGGCCACTCCTTCATATTTTAGGACATTTAGGGCTTTTTGCATAAGTTATGGAGAGAAATGCATCCCTGGGGCTTTCTACAATATTCGTGAGATCGTGAGCCTAACTAGAATCCCATCTACCGAGTTTTAATTTACAATATATATTGTAAATATTTAAATCTTTTTCATTAATAAAGCCTTTAAATTTATTTAGGATTTGAATCTCATCCAAAGCCATATTTTGCCAAACTTAGTCTGTATCCTTTGAAGATTTATTTAGTCAGCTTTTCGACTGTTTGGATGTAAATTCAGACTTTTATTACTTACGTTGTTTGATGAAAATTTAGATTTTTGTTCAAATACTTGTATTCCATGTATGTTCGCCACACTGCGGGTCTATTTTCATTTCAAAACCTCTTACTTGGCTTAATCATTTGCTTTTATAAGCAACTTATGATGTTTTTGTATGTTGCTAATATCATCCCGGTATATTTAAGATAATATTGCGAGGCAGTTATTGCAGTTTCTACTGTCGGAAGATCGACTATGCATAGGATGTACAGAGCTGGACCAAATGGCTTTGTCTTGAAGTTTTAAATGAAATTGTCTGTTTGTAAGATGGGGTTTAAGTACGAAGTAGATATCCAACGGTGGATGTTTCTAGCTTTTAGTATACTTTATACTTTGAGAAATACCATTGCGAATTCCAAATCAGTATAGATGTTATTGAAAATCCTCTGTGTCATTTTCTATATAGAAATATTCTAATAAATTATCAGCCAATACAAACATTTATTAATTAATCGATCGACACACTCCCTTCCTCGATCCATCCCGCGACCACACTTAATTTCGTCGGACCAATATGTTGCATCCGTTAAACGTCTCGCAATACAAATTCTGCACACGAATAATATTTATGCTAATATAAAAACCTTTTCTAATACATGCTTAATAATTCACCAAAGTTTCATTGTAATCGGATAAACGGTATAAGAATGTATACCTAACAAACCTCTCGCTACGCGACACTAAAGAGTATATGTAATGCTTTGCAATTATATACGCGCTTAGTAATTATTTTAAAAGAAACGTTTAAAAAAAGTACAGCTACAGTTAGGTTATTGCTAACAAATAATACTATATTAATATATTTTAAAATTTTCACTATTGTGTGCATAACAACTCTCTGATGTTTCGTCACAATCGGATGAATAATATAAGAACGTATTCGAGACAAACGAACCACATATCACAGACATTCATTTTTATATGTATAGATTCAAAAAGCTCAAGAGACTTTAAGCGAATCAATAAGTTTACTTTGCCGCTACATTATCGTCGGAACAAAAAGACATGGACAACACAATGTCTTTTCCAGGGCGGATAGTTTAATTGTTTTTTCCATGTTGCAGAGAGACTTTTATAATTTTTATTTATTATATTTAAAAAATTATATCATTAATATGGCGTCTGTTTTAGTCAAAAATTGATATCATGTATATTGTTTGTGTTATTCGTTTTTAAAATAAGGTAGTTTCCCTGCCGCACTCTGTATTATTATTATCGGACGTGTATTAATAAAATATATTATACTAAAAGACAATTTTGGCATTATCTTGTATTTTTTTTGTATCGTCCTAATTGTTGCCTAATTAAAATATAAAGCTTAGCTTAAAATAATTTTGCTTTAATTCCCCTAGGGTTTTTTATCGAAAAAGGTCTGATAAGGTTTTTCCAAGTAACCGTATTTTAGCCTTAGGTGATAATTGTAAAATATGTAATAATATACAAGCAAACGGAGCATTATTTTGAGAGCTTTTATAGGGTTGTATTGTTGGAAAGCTATGTGAGTCCATTGTGGAATAATATATTGCGGTCTCGCCAACAAGCTTTGTGTGGAAAACGTTACGATCACTTGGGCACTAGTTCTCCTCCGGCCCTGGCCATTCCGTTGACAACTCCAAATCTATAATAATTTATGAGATCGTTCCAATGATAAAGTAAACGTCTGTGAATGTTAAGTGAGCGTATCTTCCCGAACCATTTTTACCTCGGATTCGGGAGCTCGATTTCTGCACAATTATAGGCGATTTCGGGCATCACTTATGCCAGCTTCTATTCTAATGTTTGCTCATGTACCCGAGCCGGGGGTGGGAATATGTGTCATAAATAAGGAAAATAAATATAAATCATTTTTATTGTGTTATATGCGTATGTGCTCGCCAAAGGATACAAAACATGGTTTCTCCACACTGCTCAACGACATCTGTTGTTGAATAATAACAATAAAGGCTCTCCCGGTTGTAGTTGATACCGTCACAACATTATCCCTCCTTTCCGCTATTTTCCCTTGAAAGAATCTAGGATAAAGTGCAGAAGTGTAATGAAGTTTAAGTAATTTGGTTCTTATCCTGCAGACTGTGTAGAGACATAACAATATAAACGGAAAACTTTTTCTTTCATATAAAAACATATTTGCAGCGTTAATGTTGGATAAAAGCACGAATTACATACTTATTTAACACTTGAGTATTAGAAAATATTACAATTAATATTTCTGTATAATTAAAAAAATATTTACAACATGTAAAAATGTATTTCAATGCCAAAAAGCCACATCTTTGCGCAATCAATGAAAGCAATGATTAAAAAACATCAAACCAAATATCTATTGAAATGTATGTGCAAAATTTCGACTCTAGAGCGTTCCTACGGAATCACAAATCACAGACTACAAATTATTGGATTTTGATAAATATTTTTATATACTAATGAATAATATTATATAAATGTCTTATTCCTACAAGATTGAAAATTTGTATGAAATTTCCGCGTTACAATTTTAGCCACGTCCATTGAAGCCCTAACCACTTGATATCGAAAGTAGACGATATTTAATTAAAAATAACGAATATAAACTACTTGTAGACAAAAAAGCAACTTTGTATACTTTAATTTAAAGCCGGTATGTACAATTGTTCAAGTTTCGAAAACTGTTATTTTGTATCAGTGCTCAAAACTTGGTAGACTATATAATTCCCGATTGAAATTGTATAAACACTGACTGAAACATAAATTAGTTTTGTGGAAAATGGTGCGAAAATTCGTACATATTCAATTCGTCAAATTAACAGCAATATCTTCCGTCTCTCTTTAGATGCAATATGTCAATTTAACAGCGACATCTTCTGTGGCGCTGCAAACACGTTGCATCTGAAAGAATCATATATATAGCGCAAAATGTGGTAGTTGTCAGAGTGGTTGGATAATCTTGGATGCGGGAAGACGTTCTTTCCGCTGCGTTAAACGGAAGTATATTTATTCGGACTAATGTACAAAGAAACTAATGTACTTCCTTATAGAATTAATATACTGAATTGTTGGACATGAACAAGCTTATAGTTCTTTGATTGTTTAAAAGGATCAAAGCACTTTTCGTGTTAACCAAAGATGCTATATTCGTATGTTAACCATTCACCGACATCTTCCGTTTCTCTTCGTGTGTAATGTGTTATTTTAACAACGTCATCTCTTGTGGGCCAACGGAAACATTGCACCTGCATACCGACGGATCGCTTCTTGCGCATTCACCGTTGCTGGTTGGGTTTGTGATGCGCAGGAAGTGGGAGTCGGGAGAGTCGTCGGTTAGCCTTGGCTGCGGGAAGACGTCCTTCCTGCAGTCAAATCTCTTTTTCTCTTTCTCGTGTAAAATAAATAGATATTTAGAGAAGAGGGTCTTTCTATTCGGCGCCCGTCTATTCTCATCCATTTGTCCAGCAACATCACGGCCCGATAGAAGAACGGACCCATACGTTAGCGCGGCCATCCCGACAGGCACGTGGGGGCGGGAAGCCACCCGGGGACTTTCACACACACATTAATTTCTTCGCGTAAACATGAACAATTCCATACAATGCGAAATTCCTCATCAACAGATTAATTTCAAAGAGGAAATCTGCAATTTTTCATTTGAATAAAAATGTTAAGTGATAGAATATGTGTCTCCTCGGCCGTGTCTCGATACAAACTGGCTAAAATATATTGATTGTTTTTCAATCACAAGCTATCAATGTTTCTGTATTCCGACGGCATATTTCCCATGAATTTGTGCTGCCATATTTATTAGACAGTCCTAAGCGATTCAAGTATTTTTCAAGGGTGCAATATGGAGCAAATTATTCGGGACCAAAATGAAGTGTGTATGAATAAATTAATACGAACTACACGTAAAATAATTTTAATATTAATGAGCTTTATGCGATGCTTTAAGCCAGTGTATTTTTTATACCTAATATACCTTTCATTCTTGGCACGTTATCAGTGTCAAATTACTTTAGCTGAAATAAAATATCGCTTTTAAACCCTATATATAAATTCTCCCCTTACACACAAGGTATAATTATACGTTTGAATGAGGCAAATTCCACCCACACACATAGATCAAAGAAATAAATTGTCCTAATTTAATACTAGATATATCACTATATGGAATTTATCCGGAACAAGAATAATGCTGGAAGTTATATTTCTTTTTACGGTTTCGCCTCTCGTCCGCAATTTCGCCCCTCGCTGATATGATTCCCGTAAAATTCACGTATTATATATAAAAATAATAAAAAATAAATAAAGAAAATCTGTAATAACGCTCTATATAGGTTTTTTTTTTTCATGAACAAAAAGCGTCGACTTTGTTAGTTTCCCTGGGAAATTCCCGAACTGGAGTTGTTCAATTGCTAACACAGATGGCCGGATATAACCAGCCACATTACTTGATCCCGAGTAATCTTGCTAGCTTTGGCTTTCTCTCGTGGAAAATTCTTGTTTTTCCCGATGTTATTAGAGAAAAGTGCAGGCTCGCATAGAGACCCTGGAAACGAGTACATATGATCAAAGTTGATTCGTCCTCAATTGACAATAATCGAAGAGTATTTTCAATTAATATTTATTTATAACAATATTGATGGCTTCGGAAATTAGGCCGAATAAAAGGGATGGGGGAGTTTTTGACAGGGCGCACGCGGGGTGTCTTTGCACGTCCTCCAAACGAGCCGCCCTAAAAGCGACGACGACAAGAGGATGACATTGCTCCGAGGAAAGTGGTTTTGTTCGCATTTTAAGTTGCCGAATTGAGCACACAGCCAGCTTCCTTCCGGTTGAGAAATATACCACAGTTGGGAGTTTCGCCAAAAAGCGCTCCTGTTATCACCAAGACAAACACCGCAGGCAAACGCGCGTTTTAACGCCAACGCATTACGTAATGCCCACTATCGTCGACTAAAATGAAACACAATATTATTGCCGAAAATAAATTTTAACCCGTCATGCGAGGGGCATCGATGGGAGGCAACGTCGTGTGTGTGTGACGTTGATACGAGAACCGCATGTCTAATTTCGATGTATGCCCCGACTTGTCAAATTCGAGTTTGCTCCCTTCAAAACTTCAGCAGAAAACATGATTCTAGCACACATCAATACAATTTTCATGCATTCAAATATTAAAATATACATACAAGCTTCAAACCATCCGATTAATATGGCGACTTCAACACTTACACTTCAATGGCTTGCAAGCGAATAAAAATGATTTCAAATTCAAAAGTATTCAGATTTGCTTCTGTCTCCCATTCATAATCTCCAAATTGCTAGACACACTTCTACGAGTTCAGCGTGAAAGAGTGCTCTTTCTGAATCAATGGAATTCGATCGCAAATACGCGACTGAACTCCTTAAAAGGTTAAAGTCATATAGCAGTATTACATAGCATCATCTAAATGTGATTATTGATATTAGACCATCCAGAATCTCAGATCCCGGGAACCGGTATTTTCAATAGATAAATTCGATCAAAACATACTAATAAGTCCATTTGTTTAATATAAAAAATAGCATCATTAATGTGAATTCCCGATTTCCCGACAAATTATTTATTTCCGTCGCTGCAGATGAATACTCATATACTATTATACATTTGATGTGATTCGTAATTATATTACGGAGGAATATAAAAATTCTGAACTCCGTATCTATTATATTTCATATCGATATTCCCATTATTAGAGTCGAGGTGTAGTAAATACATCACCGGTAGGGAAGGTTAATATAACAATTTGAAAAACATATATGTACTCTGTATATGTATACTTAGATTAGACCGTTACTGTCGGATTCATGAACACCAAAAACTTTCCGGGATCCCGGGATTGGATTCCCTAATTGTGAGCAAACGCGGTACTCATCTTGCGCACAGCTTTCTCATGTTCAAAATTTCCGTTAATATGCGATGTACATCACTTTTTTAAAAATTGTTATCGTATATGCTAGCTCACGCGCTTTCAATCGACGGTCATCCAATAACATTTTGTGGATTTTATTCATAATTTCGGCATAGTCGCCTCATTTGGTCGACCATTGCGATGTTCGTCTTGGCAGTTCGTACGGCCTCGTTTGAAGTCTGTCGCCCAATATTTTACTATTGTAAATGAAGGAGCAGACTCTCACAGAATATAAACTAGCTCGACTTTGATATCGTTAGTGTCTTAAAACTTAAAATATAAGCTTTTTAATGTAGTTACATTTTACCATAGTTATTTTTTAAACAACAACCGCCATCCATACGTCAGTTAGGGTGCTTTTGGGACTACCCTCTAAAAAATACATCGATTTAAATAGTGTATTTTATACATATAAAGATCTTTTATTAAATAATGCTTATCTTAAGTTAATGTGATATTTTTATTAAATTATTCTAGCATTTTTTTAACCAATGCTTATGAAGACTTAATCATTGGAACATCCTAATGTACCCTTATCGATGAGATATTAAATTGAAAGCACTCCGGGCAAAAACATGAAAACCGAATATGTATTGTAGACAAATTAATCTCCAAGATACCGGAGCTTATCGAATTATTTAATTTCATACAAATTAAAAGATAATTGTATTCCGAGCTCCGAAGCAAAGAAATTAACCCATACACTCACGACAAAGATATATTTTGTTTGAGCGCGTGAGGGTGTATTTCCTTGATACAACCTTTAAAGCAATATTCGCTGTAGAAAATATATAATAAGACGATTAATTGAAACGTTGATAAGCGAACAATATTGGAAATGAGAAAAGGTTACGAGTGGAAGTTATTCCAGGAGATTGTATAATCCCCGGGAAGTGTGTTTGGCATCTGGGAGGAGAGGAATTGCGGGATCATGTGTGTTTGACAGTGAAAATTTTTAAAGCGCTCAACATTAAATGCCCCGGGAAAATTTCTAAATATATTTCCACCCTTCTTTATTCCTATTAAATGCAATGGAAAAATATTAGAAGATTAATTTTCAACAGCCACGAAACTCAATCCTTTGGACTTAAAGGTTAACACAGGCTTTACTCGCTGAATAAATATTGCAGGAGCAAAAGCATTCTGCGTGCCTGGCGATTAAGCTTTTCCGTATAAAATTTAAATTAAGATATGCAGGGGCGTATTCAGAGTACGGCACCTAGGGCTAAATACTGGGCAACGCCGGCAAACACTGCATACTATACAGAAATAAATATGTCGGAGTGAATGTTGGGTGTCACGAAACTAGATAGGATCTCATGTAAGTTTATTAAAGGCTACCTGGCTAATGCCGCCGATAAAACAACCCCGAAGAAAACGCGATAGAAAAGAGACCTGTCAGGATGAATGCTTAAGATTTGACGAAGAATTACGAGGGGTGATCAAATATGACCGATACTGGTTTCAAAAATACTTATTCCGCCACGGAATGGTAGCTTTCTGTAATTAACATGCTTGAAGCCAATTGTGCAAAAATTCTTCCATGTCAAGCTAAAAAAGAGAGAGAGATATGAATTTGAGATTTAAAAATATTATATAAATAAAATATAGAATGAGTTTGTGGTAGATCAATGAAATTTGAAGATATATACGAGGGTCATCCAGAAAAGAATATAAGAGATATTTCTGAAGTCGGGGCACCAATTTTTGTGTGCCAATCAGCTCCTTTTGGATTCTGGGAGATGTAGTGATACATCCAAGTCTCATCCCCCATCACGATTGAGTCTAGAAAAGCTTCCCATCCTGTGCAAAACGATCCAAAAATTCACAAACGTGATGATTCGGTGTGAGCATTCTGGGCACCCATTTCGCACAAAAATTCTTGTAACCAAGTTTTTCCGGCACAGTATCATCAAGAACACTTCGAGAAATGTCAGGAAATTATTCATGAAGGTCTTCAAGCGTCACGCGGTGGTTATTTTGCACTTGTTCTTCAATTTTTAGCATAAATTCGTCAGAAATCATTGATGGTCTTTCATTTCTTGCCTCGTCGTGATTCTTAGTACGACACACGTTGTCGACTCATCATATCACTGCTATATTCCATGAGCTTTCAATGGATATTCTTGACGGTATTGTTCTGCAAAGTCTAAAAACGGATAATCGCATAGATGGAGGGTAGTGGGAGCGCGCGATAACCTATCCATCGGAAGAATTTACTGTGAATGAACAAAATGGCCGACAAATCGCCGGAACAAACAAACTGCCTATTGGGATTCCCCATACACGTCAGGTGCGCCAACTTCGAAACGTTTGTCCAAATATGACCCTTATTTGGAAGTTGTGTGACAGCATTTGTGTGACCCAATGATTTCATTTGTCTAAAATTTACACCAATTTTTTTGTTGTTGATGGAGACAACTTTTCTGACACGAGAATATTCATCATCTCATATACGATAATTTTGCTCATTGCCGGCTTGGTGTTGACGCGCAGGGGGCGGGAGTCGAAGAGAGTCGTCGGTTAGCCTTGGTTGCGGGAGGACGTCCTTCTCGCAGCCAGATCTCTCATGCTGAATAAAAAGTTACCTAGAGAAGAGAGTCTTTCTATTCGAACAAGGGAACAGGGGGCCGTCCGAGGACTCTGCTCCGAGAGTGCGCCCACTCCTATGTAATAATACCAATAATTAAAAAAAAATAAGTTGACTATGCAATAATGTTTTTTTTATCACTTCATAATTTTAAATAAATAAATTAAGGTAAATTTTTATTCAAAATTGTTTTTAAAAAAAATATTTTTTTTTATTACTTTTACCCACTTGTCAAAAGATTGATTTTTTCCCCTGTTGCATTTGAATGACTCTGTATACTCGGGCCTTGCAAAAAGTGAGATTATAAGGGCTCCTGAGGTCAAGGGATTTTTTCGTTTATTACAGTCATTTTGTTTGGTCTCGCATATTTGTCAGCCATTTTGTTCAGTCATAGTAAATTCTTCCGATGGAGAAGTCATCGCGCGCTCTTGCCACCTCCCGTCTATGCGAGATCCACTTGGTCATCCGTTTTTTGACTTTGCTGAACAATATCACCGCAAATATCCATAGAAAGCTTGTGCATGTTTATGGTAGTGATGTGATGAGTCGATAGCATGTCACTAAATGGGTTAGGTAGTTTAAAGAAGGTCGTTCTGATACTCATGATGGTTACTAGAACATCAACTAGGAAAATTATAATTAGCAGCTATAAGGTTACTAAAAATGTACATACACTATCTATTGTGTTTCTGTAGGAACGCTCACAATAAAATATCAAATTGCTTGATTGATTTAAATTTAAGTAAATTTGTTGAAATTTCATATGTCGATCTTATGCTTATTTTAAATGTATTAATTTGATATTTTACAATATATGTATATAAATAATGCGTGATAGCATGTGTTGAATATAATTTATCAAGTACAACCACATAAGCGCTTAATTGCGCATTATGGTCTGCGCATAGTAAATTAATTACGCTTCAAATGGGTGAACATAAATTAACTCTGTATTTGTGTGCGATGCGATTCCGTAGTTAGTTAAAAGGCCGCATTAAGGCGCCACTGTGCTGCTATTGTCAATTATATTTTATTAGAATTGCCCAATGTTACGGTTGTAAGATTTGTTTCGCAATATAATAAAGCGCTTCCGTATTGTTCTGTAATCTCGAATAAGGTTCTATGCCGTTGTAGAGTGAGTGATGCAATACTGTCTTATAAGATGACTCGAATTACGGTTCACGGAGATTTTAAGCGGCGGCTTAATTCGAATTTAATACTGTTTTGAAGAGAACTATTCAGAACTTCCAGTTGCTTAAGATACAACGGTGAAAGTAACAGTTGAGAGTTCAAATCTGGGTCAAAATGTATCCGACGATTTAAATATATACATCCCCAACTACACTCGAAAGCATTCGAAATACGATTAGTAGCGATCAATTAGAACTTCTCGCAGCGAAATTAAGTCGATGAATAAATTTGGGCGAGATCGCTCATTCCGCCCAGCGATTATGGACGTCGCACTTTCGGGCTCCATTCCGGATGGAGAAAAAAGGTGGGCGTTGGAAGAAAATCGAGCCGGTTAAATGACTTATTTATATTTCAAATCCAATTATTCATAAGCCTTGAGCAAACGGAGACAAATTGGTGAAATTATTGTATAACGTCGCATTAGGGCGAACGGTCCTTTGACGGCTTACTGCGTGCAGGGTAATTTTAGGAATCGCTCCCTTAATATTATTAATAGTTGAACTAATTGAATTAAGAGCAAACGTGTTTTTAATCACCCGGTCTTGTTCAAACATCAAAAGCTGGCGAAATCATTTATGGTAAGCAATATACACGAAACTAGCTTGCCTTGTCAACACTTAACAACCCGCTAACGTCACTATCCCTAAATCTTCGCCACCGCAGGTGTTCCCAAATATTAAGGGTAAATATACTGATAGCCCAGAGATATTAAAATTTAACATTTCAAAGGGACTGACATCCGCAAAAGTAGGCTACTTAATCGCATTTTTTTTGATGCGAAGATAAAAATTGAGCGAAAGTATCTTAACTAGTTGATGAGTAATCGCGCATATGTGCGTTCAGACTCAAGTGATACAGAAAGAGCATTATCGCACATTGAGTGCGGAGATTAGTAAATCGGAGACAGAGACGAGTGTCTTGCGTCTCATCGTACACTTATACATCGATGGCAAATTCATGTTGTAAAGGTAGCCCCTACACGTTTAAATTCGGTATAAGGTCTTATTAGATCGTTGATGATCTTTTATTTATAGCATCCATATTTAATTCAATTTAAAATTGCTCACTAATAAAAGAGTAAAATAATTCATATGCTTATATAGAATGCAGCAGGAAAATTACCTTATTTTAAAAATTAATAATATAAATAATATAGAAGATATCAGTTTATTTATTTATCCATGTTATAGAAAGACATTTAAAGTTTAATTTAAAATGTTATAAAAATTATATCATTAAGGTGGCTTCCGTTTTGGTCAATGCATTGAGATGCGGCAGGGAAACTTCCTTATTTAAAACTGACATGTTATTCTGTTAAGTCAAACAGTTATGAATAAATATAATTTTTGTAGTTTATAATGTAATAAATTAATACTTTAAGCGTTTTCTCTAACACGAAAAAAATAATTAAATTGATATCTTGCATACTGTTTGTGTTATTCATCTTTAAAATAAGGTATTTTCCCTGCCGCACCGTATAAAACCAAATCATTTTGCTTTGGCGGATTTGGATATATTTTTCGCAAGGGGTCGTTTTAATTTTCGATTTTAATGAAAAAGTAGCACTCTCATGGAGGGAATTAATTAAAATGTAATTAACATGCCAAATTATCTCGCAGGTATTTATCAGAAACTCGCCGCACTTCGATTGCCTTGTCATGTCGAACGAATTAAATCAGGATTGCTTTTAATACCACCAATAAAATGTCGACCTTCAAAGGAATGGTTGCGGATGAAGGATAGGGGGTGTAGCGATCGCCTTTTGATCTTTATAAAAGGTGTTTCCGAATTAAATTTTCGGTAAATATATACTTACCCCTTTGCTCCCAAACCTCCAATTTTCTGCTCCAATTTAACGAAATCAATTTGAATACTCCCTTTCGAAAAAGGTATATATCTCTTGCGTGCTGGTTTTTTCTCGTACTTTGAAATTAGCAACTGGTGCATGGTAAAATGCTCGCTTCTCTTTGACCATCGTTTTTTTTAATAGTTGTTGGTTGTGGTAGACCGCAACACAGTTTAAACATGCACCATGTCCGCATCGGCTATTCATTCAACTTAGCCCCCGAATGATTATTAGAACCTCGGTAAGCATGTGTTTTTTTAAACGCAATCGACGGTGTATAGTCGACCGCCATTTTAATTAACAGAACACAGCGAGCCCTAGCGGAAACAGCAAGAAGCTGCAGCTTTGTTAGCACGAGTGTGAATCGCATTCGAGTGCTCTCTACATTGCAATATAATATGTACATAATGGCAGCTTGATTAATGTCGGCCATTGAAACGGTCAACCCTTAACTCAATCAAAATAATTAAATTTTGATGCTGAAAGAGCGAGATTTTAAACTGCCTAAAGTATAAATTTGAACTAAATATTATTCTGACCCCTAGCGTGTATCCACTCTTAATACAGAATGTGTCCCAAAAGTCATGAAATATATAAAATTTAAAAAAAATTGTTACGACTCTCTTCTCTAGATAACTTTTTATTCAGCACAACAGAGAGGGAATTGACTGCGGAAAGGACGTCCTCCCGCAGCCAAGGCCAACCGCCGATTCTTTTCGACTCCCGCCTCCTGCGCGTCATCACGAACGATCAGTCGGCAATTGCAGGTGCAATGTCCCCACAGCGCCACAGAAGATGACGCTGTTGAAATAGCACATTGCGCTTAAAGAGAGGCGGAAGATGTCGCTGTTAATCTAGAAAATTAAATCTGCTCAGATTAACAGCGCTATTACATGGGGATGTTAAATCATCCGCGCTACAGATTTATTAACAATACTAGTACAATATGATAATATTTTTTTCGTCTACTCTCCCATTTTTTTCGCGATACGCCTCGAGGAATTCGAGAGAAGAATTTTGAGAAAAAAAACTCGAACCTCTCCGGGACGAAACCTCAAATTCTGAAAAAGACGCCGCACATCTGAGCTTGGGCAATTGTCGGGGCTCTATTATAGGGCTATAAGCGCCACCATAAGTAAATACTCTTCTCTATGCCTAGGACATCCTTTCGAAGACCTTGACGGGAATCTTCTTTAAAACTGTCATCACGGCCACTTGAATATCGTCAATGCTATCAATATGTTGCCCGTTGATCCTCGGGAACAATATTAGCTAGAACTAGGTCAGGACTGCAGGGTGGCTGCGGTAGCGTGGCCACATTGTGTTTCGTCATGAGCTCACAAACGCGTAGGGACGTATGGTTAGGCGCATTGTTATGTTGCAACATTAAGATAATCCCTTTTCCTTAATATTCCCAAAATATCCACTTAATAGGCAGCATTGACGGCCTGTCCTTGAGGTACAAACCCTTGGTATCGAAAAAGACAATCCACTTTATTTTTATTTTGGATTTGCTCATTCTGGCCTTCTTCGGTTTTAGAGACACAAAGGTGTACCGTTTGGCATTTTGGCGCTTCATTGGCTCATTTGAGCAATTCATGAATTTTGTGCAAAATTTGATCACCCAATGTTGTTCGGTAATATCTGCCATCCCGCATCTCGGTCTCGAAATAAGTATGCATTAATTCAAATATCCTGATTCTAGTCACAGCAGACTGTAAAGCCAATGGTCTTTCCGTTAGGGGTGTGGCAAAAATATATTTCATGACTTTTGGGACGCATCTTGTATGTGCAAATCTTCTTTTTCATGCTCGGGTCTTCATATCCAATGATAATCGAACTATATTATCTATCTATCAACGTACGCACGAGACAAGGAATAACTCAGAAAAAGTAGGCTTCAAGTGTACGTTACATCGGTGTCAGAAGTAGTACATTTTTTAGCGAAAAGATTTTTCATGTAATGCGATTGGCGAAATCATCATTTTTATTGCTAGTCTCAGGACATTACTGTATATGTTTATTAAATGTATTAATCATCTTAAAATTTTGCCCTTTATAATAGTACAGAAATTTTTAAGATAAAATGTTTTTTTTTCTTTCAATTTTTAAGTTATTATTTAATAAAACACTATTATTTTTTACCAAAATTGTATATTTTACTAATATATTATATATAGGCATTATATTTTATAGTTTATAAACCTGATTTTTTCAAATTTTATTTTGTATATTCGTTAGTTTCGGACAAAAAGATTATCAATATTATGTGATTATTCCTATTTCTAATATTCCCTTCTAATATTCCTTTCCAAATACTGTCCTAAACACGATACGAAAAATAAAATCACATGATTTTAAATCTGAGTGGAGAAAGAAATGTAGAAACAAAATGTCGAGCCAGACTCGACATAGGACCGCAAATCGTTATAAAATGTAATACAAGCATTTTTTATGGGGAAACCGCCCTTGTTTGTATTTATGCAATTTGGGAACATTAACAACATTTAAAAAATATGCTTTTGAAGATGATTGATTACTCGACTTTGATTGATTCGATATTGGCGCTATTTTTTGCCCGCCTTATCACAGTCAACCCCGGGTTCATATTTTTATTCAGCAGAATCTGCCAAATACATTCACGGATTAACGTTGCATTGTCTTGGATAACAGCATATGAATAATTTTCCAGAGAAGCATTTAGCATTAAATGGGCTCTTGATTACAAGGGGTGCATAATTTATATTTGAATTTCTTCATTATATCCAAAAACAATAGGTGGCATATTTTATAAACTTTCCAAACGTTAAGATAACACTGATCTAGGGCCCTTTTCTTTGGGCCTCCTCTCGAAGGCACTAAAATGCTTAATTTCATAACCGCTTATCTGTATAGCCTTGGCCCGTAAGCCGCGCCCCAAAACACTGTTTAATTGTACACATCCAACGTCTTACAGTACACAATCACACTCCACACAATATATTACACTTTCCATATTAAGCGATGAATTTAATTAAAATTGAGCGACGCTCGCGTATCTGTAATGGAATATCCTTATATACGTTTGCCAGGCGCTCCCCTCATCGGGGTGGACCGGGGGTAGATTTATCCGCGGTTACATCGATACAGTAAATATTTGCGAAGCAGCTATTAATATTCAAAAATTGGCCGAGCGGCGCAAAAACTACGCGGGCATCCGGCCATTATCCGATATATCGGCTCTTTTAATTAATTTGATATATTCGCACAAAAAAAAGATTGAGACTTCATCGGCCATACGTGGCTGCAGCGTTGTGGGCGGCTTCCGGGCTGATGTCCGATTTTTGAGTGGCAGCTCTGGTTACTGAATCTACACGTGGATCGTGGATGTCCAAAGTTTTGAGCGATGAGGACGTCATGGTGTTATGGCTTGCTAAATGCAAAATCGATCGCTAATTTTTCTGCACGGCACCGGCGCCGTTTTCATAAATTGCTTCAACCCCCCCGTTCAAAACGGGGCCAAACGAGCTTGCATTTTTAACGGATTCATCCCAGATGCAATAAGCGTTCTGCAAAATCTGTAGGGCCATAATTGACATCGGTTTATTGGCTTCTATGGCTGTTCAAAACGTATCTAGCGCCGTCAATAAATCTCACCAGACATATTTGAACCCTGTTCGACGGCATCATAACGAATAGGTCTGGCGCATTCCCATCAGATATATCTGGAACTTTGTGTCTCAATAATGCGGAATAGTTTATGGATTCGACTTTTGAATTGAACGGCATCCTCGATTTGAAAGAGGATTTGCGCCAAAGGTTGGTATGTTCATACATTTTTAAATTTATTCATAAATCAAGGATGCATCGCTTTAGATATTAGAGCAAATTTGACTAGAATTATTTCAAATAACCAATTGAAAATGTACATTTTTTGAGGTGGTATTAAAAATATCCCACCGTGCATCATACGTACTAAAAAGTGGGACACATTTCATACCGCTATCCTTTATAGAGTTAAAACGTATTTCAACATGCGATCTTCTTCTCCAACGACATAATAGCCAACCTTTTTTGAAGAGACTTGTCACTGGAGATGAAATTTGGATACTCTATAAGAATATCCAACGTAAACGGTCTTGAACCATGGGTACATAAGCTTTAACTGTAGCTTAACCTGGCATACATCCAAAAAAAAGTTTTGCTATGCATTTGGGGGAACTAGAAGGGGGTAGTTTATTATGAGCTACTTCAGCAAAGTGAAACGATCAATTCAACAAAATATTGTTTCCAACTAGACAATCTAAAGGATGCAATTGCCAGAAAATACCCAGAATTAGCGAACAGACGAGGCGTTGTTTTTCATCACGATAACGCCAGGCCTCATGTGTCTTTGCTCGTCGGAAATAAACTATTATCATTTGACTGCCACGATCAATATTTTGCCAACAAACTTGGGAAATTTTGGTAAGAAGGCATTATGAGGCTTCCAGAGAAAGGTAATAGAATATAATGGATTATATAGAATTCAATACATTTTGATGTAATACAAATTATTGTTTATTTTTTCCTTAATATGAAAACGAAAGAAACTTATGGAACAACATTTTTTTTTTTTAAATTTTTGAGTAATTCCTAATATATTTTAAGCTTTTCTACATTATTCAGTTATAATATGGAAATTGTCATAAAATTATTTTATGATTATTCTACAAATGGAAATAAAAAAAAGATTGGTCTTGTCCAAGATATTTAAATTCAACTTCTCTAATAGAGTGACCCCAACTGCGAGACTCTGATGGCGAGAGCCTTTTTCATCGAGCGTAGTTTAGATCAGCACAAGCACAATGAAGGTAATATGTTTCTGAATAAACACAGCTCTCTTCTGATAGGTCGATCTGCATATTAGGACCCCCTATAGAACATTTTCATCCGCAAGGGAGAAATATTGTTACCCTAATTCATACGCTGTTATTAATTATATAGATAATTATTATTGGTTTTAATTGGATTAATAAATTCAGTATCGAATTACTTCATTAATATTATTATATAAAGAAAAAACTTATGATTCAATCCAGTTCGGAATGTTTGGGGATTGCTGCTCGCACGTCTATCCTGAAAGGGTTCGTCAGAAAGTTCCTCCTGTTTCTTGTTGATTTACCTTTCAGAAAATAATTTTACCGTTTCTTTTATTTCACCCCTTACCTTAACAATGTAATGCATTGCATTGGGGTTTTTGGATCTTCACTTCTGTCTCACTTAAGTTTTGTTTTGGTATTTTTCGATAATATTGAAATTTCGTTAAGAATAAATGATACGTTTAAATAATGATGAAATGCTAGCCAAATACGTCGTTTATAATTTATTAACCAACGTACATTAGAGTCGGACGTATCAACTGAAGCATACAAACACGTTAAAAAGATCATAGCCCGCTTACCACACAAACGCATGCTTCATACTATATTGAAATAATATGCGTTATCAATGTTTTTCTTTTACAAAATAAATTTAAATATATTATTTTTTGAATCCATATATATATTATAGCCATTAAAAATCAAATTGGTATCGCAATAAGTAAAAAAAATATTTTTCACATATACGCCTTTTATCCAAAATATTATAGCAATTTTATACACAAGGACTCCGATATTTAAAGCGGTCATCCGTTCGAAGTTATAATTTAAAAATATATCAACGCCACCCTTCCGCACGGAAGTGGCAAACTATAAAAGCTCACTACCCTTCGGTGCAATTCTACAAAGTGGGTGGTGCCTCATAAAACACCTGGCACTTCAGATTGCCGCGATCTCTCGTCATGAAATACTGTTTTCAGTTCAAGAAGTGAATTTACATTTTAATAATTTTTCGCTGCTCGATTTGTCACAAGAACCGCGAAGAATTTCATGCAAATTTACAACAAATTGATCAGATATTTTTTTCAAGAACGCCTTAAACCAATACATCATTTCCATTGTTAGCTGGAAACTTATTTAATTTATTCACTTACTAATTTAGTACAATATGAATGTATTCGGGTTTTAGAGGAAATTACTCATTAAGGGATGTTTATACTTTTCCGAGATTTTTTCCATCGAGTTAAAGGATCGAAAAATGTGGTTTTCATTAAGTTTTAGGTAAAGAATATATATAACTTGCTGTTCACTAAATGGGATAATTTTTAAATAACTTTCTGTCCAGAAAATCTTCTCCATCCTGTGCAAAACAATCCAAAAATTTATACACGGCGGTCACACGATTTTTACGATGCTCCGGTGCAAGTAGGGATCCCGGGATACCGGACAGTTTTAGGTGCTCATGAATCCCGGGATTAGTAAATGTAATCCCAAAAAATTCGGAATTGAAATTTTTATCTAACAGAAATCATACACCTCACCAACACGATGAAGGCTACTAAATCGAGATATCCCCGCCGAAATCTGGACGCTTAGAAACAGTGGCGAAACTACTAATTGGTAAGCTTAGGCGACGCCTAGGGGCAATATCTGTCTAATGTATGTATAAATATATAGAGTACATATAAGTTTTTCAAATTGTTATATTAACCTTTCCCTACCGGTGATGTATTTACTACACCTCGACTCTAATAATGGGAATATCGATATGAAATATAATAGATACGGGGTTCAGAATTTGTGTATTATTCCGTAATATAATTACGAATCACATCAAAGTATTATAGTATATAAGTATTCATCTACAGCGACGGAAATAAATAATTTGTCGGGAAATCGAGAATTTTGTGAGTTTTAGTCCGTGTCTCAGCAGAAAGGAATTTTATCAATCACATTAATATTGTTATTTTTATATAACCGGGATCCCGAAACTGATCCCAGGATGGTCTAATGCAATCCCGAAATCCCGGGATCGAAATTTTGGCTCGGGATTGGATTCCCTAGATGTGAGCATTCTGGGCACCCATCTCGCACAAAACTTCTTGTAACTAAGTTTTTTCAATACAATATGACCAAAGAGACTTCGGAAAATCAAGTCAAGCGCCACACAGCAGACATTTTGTACTTTTTATTCAATTTTTTGCACAAATTCGTCATAAATCACTGACAACCTTCCACCCTTTGCTTCTTCGTAAGTATCAGTGCGAACTTCTCTAAACAATTTAACCCACTTCTTAATATGTTGTCGACTCATCACATCACTACCATAAACTTTTATGAGCTTCCAATGGATATTCACGACGCTATTGTTCTACAAAGTCAAAAAACAGATGACAACGCGAATCTCGCACGAACAAGATGTAGTGGGAGCGCATGACGACCTCTCCATCGGAAGAATTTACTATGACTGAATAAAATGGCCGACAAACACGCGGGACCAAACAAACTGACCATTACAAACCCCACTACTTGCCAGCTGCGTCAACATCGAAACAAAACATTTCGTCCGGCCTCCTTTAAAATTAAAACCGTGTAATATTAGTACCGTGTTATACAAAGGTCAATTGTATTTTAAACGCAAAAATAAAATGATTTGCACCTCAATCCAGTATTATGCATTCAATCCAATGACGATAAGTCGGATGGATATATAAATCGGTTCAAATGGCATCACCTTTGATTTAACGGGCGCTTGATTATGCAAAGCTATTCCAGTGGCTTTTTGTTAATTTAATTCGCATTTTGAGGCAGTGTTATTGCGGAAGGTCCTCCTGTGGGATTCCTCTTTTGTTGGCGATCGTGTCTTCGGTAGATTTAATCATGACGCAATTGTATTCGATGTCAGCGCAGAGTCCGTGAGCGTTACATACACTGCGGCTCAGGTAATTTAAATTCTGCGGTGTTTGCTTAACGCACAATTAAACTTGTGTCCCGCACGGAAGCGGACGTGGGTCCCGTGATATATCTTGCTCCAGCCGAACCCGAGTCCTCCTATGAAATTCGATTTTGAGCCCAAAACATATGTCCTTTATTGTTTTTCGAAATGTGAAAATTTATGTGAAGCACTCGCCTCGTAAATTACGACCCTAATTCCCGTATTATGGAAAAACAAATCGACTTACATCCATTCGGATCCCGATAAGCTACGATTGAGCCACGTACTAAGTCCCTATCGGACAATCATACGAAAAAATCCAATTCTTCAAACGACCCTTAGATAGAATATATAACGTTATTTTTTCATCATTGTGCAGTGTGCAAATATAATCTCGATGATATGAACAGACAGACATACAATGTATTTTCAGTATAACATATAAATCTATTTTTAGTAATATATTATATCACATTTTTAAAATGATTATTATTTAAAAAAATGGTGATTCAAATATAACCCGGAATTTTGCTGTACAAATGTACTAATGATATTTAAAAATACAAATGGAGTATATTATTTTTCTACTTAGTTTTAACTAAAAAAAAAATATTTTTAAATTGTCTCTTAAGAGACGAATCACCATCGAGGATCGAGAACTACGCACCTTTTTTCCAAAAAGGGAATGCTATTAATCGGCACCGGAATCTTAGCGCTTCTAATTACCCCGCAGTGTAGTCTCCGCAGCCGAATAAAGCGACAGCGCGTGCATGTCGCAACGGTGAAGGCAACGAAATGGGAAGCCAATAAGTCAGCCAGAGTCCCAAAACATTTTTATTTTTTTCTCGGCTTTAGCTTTGGGTATTATTTTGCGCGAATCTTTCAACTGTCGCATAAATCAGTTTAAATACACCGATAGGTAATCAATTAAATATTTTAATTTTATAAATGAAATAATATTTTTTTGCTATGTGGCATTAGTCATCTTGTCTACTTGTCTCTTAATATTTTAAAAAATACTTATTTTTAATGACAGGTGACAAATCACCCAAGTTCTCTTCTGTATGAAATATAATATTAAAATTTGAAAAGTTGATCCTCTAAAAGCACTTTAAATAATCAGTGTTATATTACTCCTCGTTGTGTAAAAAATATGATTTTCTTAATAGTTGATGTTTTATATTTTTAAAAAAATGATGTAAACTATGTAGGAAACATAAAATTGGCACAATTTATAGATTTATCACATAATCCATTACAATATTAGAGCTTTTTCCATTTGAAAAAGCTACACATTCATATCATGATCATCATCATCAGACATTCATCACATCATGGGATTTGAATAATCTTAAAGATAGTTTTCTTTCAAAAAAATATATGATAAAACAGCTCGAAATAAATGTATTATTAATAGAATATTTTACTCTATATTTTCCTCATACAGTGAGACATTATGTCAGTGTATGTCAATGCTGTTAGAACTGGTGATGCTTAAAGGCTTGAATGGATTCCATAGAGAATATGCAAAGAACATTGTATTAAGAAAGTCTGATTCACTGTCCTTGTCATATTGCCATAGTGCCTTATAATATTGATTATGCTAGTGGAACAATGTATTATATTAAATATCCTTGGATTCAAAAATAATCTTATATTAATATTTTTCATCCCTTAGTTTTTGAACTAAATAACCAAAGATATTGCTCAATTCTTATCCTATATAATAATAAAACTGTTGTATTTTTTAAGGACGTAACCATGGCAGTATCAAGTTATCTATGTACGAATATGCAAGTCGCCAAAATGCAAAACCGTAAAAAAATCTGCACACGTCGCCTTTTATCTTCCGCTCTATAAAACTTTCATCCGTCCAGAAATTTTATCACCTATTTATGAAGACCTATTTAATATTTTATAGGCGATGGTCAATCTTGTATCAGAGTTATGCTGCAGAAAATGCATTGGCGTCGTTTTAAGATTTTATGGTCTCTTCGTTGAATGCACTTTAGTGTCGTGATCGATTTACTAAGCGACAGACAATCCATTAAGGCAACGCTTTAAATTTTATTTCAAATAATAATTTTAATAGGGTGAAATGCCATCAAAATATCTAATTGATTTCCAATGTTGAATGCGATTTAGTGCATGACCCGAACAGGTCTTTGCCATTTCATGATCACTCGCTGCTCTGAGTTTATTCAATGGCAAATAACATTCATGGAGACACAATATCATCAATTATACTTCTAAAAATGTCAGTAAATTCTTCCTGAAAATCGTCAAGTGTCACACGGCGGTCATTTTGCACTTGTTTGGGAGCACACGACGACCTTTCCATCGGAAGAATTTACTGCGACTGAACAAAATGGCTGACAAACACGCGAGACCAAACAAACTGACCGTTAATACATGTGCCAACATCAAAACAAAAAATATCCTCCGGCATTAGTAGTCTTTGTAACCTTACTTTTTAGATGACCCTCCAAATCAAAACACGCACGATGATCTTAAATTTAAAAATAAAATAAAATAAAAATCAAAATGATCTGAAAACTGTTTTTTACCTCAATTCTCTTTAATTTGTTGCTTGTTATAAATATGAGATAAATATTTCAAGATCATTATCAATAAGTTGCTCGCTATATCCGTTATATCATGATAATCGCGTTCAAAATAAGCAAATTTGATTGATTTTAATATTCGAAATTCAAGATGCAAAAACATGTAATGATGCCTAAATTTTGATTAATTGTATTTGAAAACGGTAAGATATTCGAATCTGGAGATATGGCTTTTTTTAGCAGGCTAATCAGTATTCAGGGAGGCGTTCACATGCCCGAGAATATTTAGTAAAATTTGCATATAAATTCTACGTGACTTAACATACACAGAATTTACAGGCGATCGAAATCTCTAAATACAAATTTGATTAACCATTGATGTCAGTGATTGCGATAATTGCCCCATGATCGATGCGGAACGAATTTATCGAATCGTTTCTTTGATGTGTATGATTTCGCGTAGTAAAATTTTTATATACGTCGAAATATTTCATAACGTTCCGAAATTGTAAGGCTTTTCCACATAAGCGGGTCCCGCGGAACAAAGTGCCGTTAAAGTTGACGATTGTAGCGTTTCGTTATGTGTTTGTTGATCCTCAGCAGACTCTTCAAGCTTTTACCTCGAAATAAAGACACAACACTAAAGCAAACTTACACAATGGCGCTTATTTCCCAAGTCGCTTTCCTTGAAACAATGCTCGCAAATATTTTAGAATATTTTCAGAGACCTCCGCGTTTATCTTTCCAGATGAAAATAGCAGTCGAATTGAGTTTTGACAGTCGTCGCGACGTTTATGCTGAAAAGGCTTCCTTTATATGTTGGGGGAAATATGAATTTTTAAGCTGATTACTTCGCGGTCGAAGTGTTTTCTTGTAATTTTGAATGTTTTCAGCACAACTATTATACGAGCTTTTTAACTTTGGGTTTTGTTGATATCATTCTTAATTCAGCACATTGAATAGTTAATTTAAATTAATTTCCTACAACAAATATTTATAAAAAAAGATGATAATGTGGATAAAATCTATCAAGATCATTATGAAATGTAAACAGATTCAAAATGCTTCCGTTATATGTTTATTTCTTTTTTGATTGATTGACTATCTTATAGATTAACACATTACTATAACGCAGATGTAATATTTTACCAGTCATACCAGGATCGAAGTTTAAGTTATCAATACGTATTTTAATTGCCTTTGAGCCTAAAAAATATCAAAAAACGTATCTAGATATTGAAAACGCAGCCTTTAACTTTTATATGTAAATGTCCTCAGCAAGCCATCGAGGCGTATATATCTAAGGGTTATTTTTATAGTATGACAAGATAAGGGTACCTGAGATCAGTGGAAAAAATTGTTTCTGATCTGATCTTAATAATCAGTTTTTTGGTTCCGCGCGTTTGTCAGCCATTTTGTTCAGTCACAATAAATTCTTCCGATGGAAAAGTCATCGCGTCGTCCTCTTAATACTGTTTAAATATACATTAAATATAAATATTTACACTACTTAAAAGTATTATTAAAATAATTTTAAAGCGTTCTCACAGAAACACAAACAATAATAGCTACCTTTTTTATAACAATTTAAATTATCTTACTTTCTTTATTGTATTTTGAATACAAATATATAATCAGAAGACTTGCGCTAAATGAAGTTGTGCCTATTCAGAGCCGTAACTAGGGTATGAAGCGCCCGTGGCAATTTTCTAACTTAGCACCCCCCCCCCCCTTAGAAATGCAATTTATATTTTAAAGTTACCTAATACTATTATAAATGCAATATATTAAATACTATTATAATTTATGTTTTAAAATAATATACTAAGATAGTCCCAAAAGTACCTAACCTAATGTAGAGACGTCGGTTACTGGTGTAAAAAATACTATGATAGAAGGTGTCCAGAGGCTACGTTGCTTTCGTGATCGTACAGATCATAGAAAATACCGCAAAAATTCCTAAAAGAGGACAGAGTGGCCATAAGGTTTGTATGCTCAATCGGTCCGCTTTTCGGACCGTTGATATAACGAATAAGCGACTCGTGATCGGTGACGTGACCATATTTGAACATAACGATAACGAAGAATACCGGGATTAGACAACTTAGTATGCATTATAAAAACGGACAGAGCCAATAAGTGTTGGTTCGCTCAACAATTACTATTTTAAAGCGTATGACTAAAAAACTATTATAACACTTACACCCCTTTTTTATGACTTTTTTATAAACAGAAGTATATAAACGGCACGAATTTTTGGCACTATTGATAATATATGATATAGACTTACTGCCAATCTATTATCTGCAGATGTTTTTTAGGCAAAAGTATCTACTTTTGATCACTCCTATCTCCATCAGTGATATAAATTTGTGTTATGTTTAAAAGTACAAAATGTAATATTTTGAGAGACTTTTAAGATTACATCCATTTTAAACCCATAATATATTTGCATTGAAATATATTTCCCCACAAGATATACTTGGATGAAACTCTATTCACAGTTAATCTTACGCCACTACCCCATATGCATATATGAAATATTTTATAAATTGAAGGGTTGATATCTGCGTTCTGTAAACGGCTATGGCGCATCACGTAGTAAGTGAGCTAACACCTGCGGCGCATTGGATAGTGTCCAACTACAACCCACACCCAACACACATAACAAATTATAATATTATTTTTTTATTTTATTTATTTTGATATTTTTCTCTGAACGTTCCCCTTGGAAGCACAATAAACAACTGACTATGACTCTATAATGAGGATCTATAACTATATACATATAAAATAAATATATAAAACTACATCACATCTTTTCCACTTTAAGTAAGCGAAGATGTCATATATAATAAAGAAGTCCATTTCCATGACCAACCTCACTCCAATATATGAATATTGCAATATGTCAAAGAAGACCATATTTTCTCTCGTCTCATCCAAGCCCTAGTGTATTCAATATTCATGATAGAAAAATAGACGATAAACAAAAAAGAGAGCACCAAAATAGATGCTCTTGAAATGTGGTATATGCACCACATGTTGTGATTACCATGAACGACCAAGAGATCAAACCAGTATTTCCCACAAGAGCTAAAAATAAAAGCAAATTCTACCATCTGCCTAAAAAAGATCCTGAATATAAGAAAGGCTAGAGATAATATTATCAGTATTGCAATTATTTTATATTCCTGCAAAAATAATACCAATATATTAGTTGGAATTGTTGCATTTCTTTGTAAATGAAATTCGAACAGCGTGCAACTCTGTAAATCTTCTTCCGATAGACATGCGTTCCCATTGTTCCCGATTGGATAAATAGAGCAACTTTTTTGTTGTGGAACGAAAACAAAATCCTCTCACAATAGAACAACAGTATTTCTGTGTACCCATAATATTAGCTTTATCAAAATTTTTACTTTTATTGACTGATGGAATTATGCTGTTGCTTTTTATTGTATTTGTAAAATTTCAGTATTTAAAAATTGAGAGCATTGGGCTACATCAATAGTTCAGATGTGTGGCTTCCTCATGAACTGACTGACTCAAATAAACGTATTTCAACATGCGATCTTCTTCTACAACGACATAATAGCCAACCTTTTTTTGAAGAGACTTGTCACTGGAGATGAAATTTAGATACTCTAGGAGAATATCCAACGTAAACGGTCTTGGACCAAGGGTACAGAAGCTTTAACTGTAATTTAACCTGGCCTATATCCAAAAAGAGTTTTGTTATGCATTTGGTGGGATTGGAAGGGGGTAGTTTATTATGAGCTACTTCAGCAAGGTAAATGGATCAATTCAACAAAATATTGTTTCCAACTAGACAATCTAAAGGATGCAATTGCCAGAAAATGCCCAGAATTAACGAACAGACGAGGCTTTGTTTTTCAACACGATAACGCCAGACCTCATGTGTTCGTTCATGTTTTCATGTCTTCATGTTGTTCGTCAGAAATAAATTATTATCATTTGACTGGGATGTTGTACCTCATCCTCCATACTCTCCGGGCATTGCCTCTTCAGATTATTATTTATTTATTTCATTGAAAAATTATTTACGTGGTAAAAATTTTAATTTAAAAAATGATATAAAAATGTTCCTTGATCAATATTTTGCCAACAAACCTTTGAAAATTATGGCAAAAAGGCATTTAGAGACTTTCGGAGAGATGAAAAAAGGTAACAGAACAGAATGGATCATATATTATTCAATAAATTTTAATGCAATACAAATTATTGTTTATTTTTTTCTTAATATGAAAACGAAAGAAACTTATGGGACACCTTAAGGCGTCTTCTCACTTGACAAATTTTAAAAAACCGATTTTTATTTTATTTTAAATTTTAAAAGTACATATCTTCAAAAATGTTATATCGAAATTTCATAAAGATCGGACGAGTCTAACTACATTTTTGGGTGACTACCTGAGAGCACCCGGCTGCATACGTATTGTTCAGACTCATGGTGCAAGTACAAGAAAGTGGTAAAAAACAATCAGATAGAAACTTTTAAACATCCTCCCGCTCTAGCTGAGGATATTCACGAGGTTTTGAAACCAATTTATGAAGATCTTCGGAGGAAATACCCAAAAAAAACAACGAGTGTTTCAACAGCTGTGTCTGGGCAATTTTTCTGCAACCAAAACTTTAAACGCGTTTATCTCAAAACAAGGTTTTTCGGTGGCTTGTTGATGAAATTTCGGAAACTATCCGGCCGATTGTCATGAAATTTGAATGACATATTCTTCATAGTTATGGCTATAGCGCAAATCATTTTTGAAGATCAGATTTTTGAAATTTTGATTTTAAGTAATTTTTTTTACAAAAAACTCCAAAAAAAACGCGTTTTTTTTACTTTTTCGAAAAACGTGCGCCATTTTGTTATTTTCGCGAATATCAAAAAACTGATGATATGCGCTATAGCCATTGATATACTGAATTTAAAACTGTTTTATTTTTTGTTTCAAATGACCCATCTCGGAGATACCATCAACAAGCCATGAACATAACATTTCTACACGGGTTTTTCGATGCTACTGTTTTATTATAATAATTGTTCAAAAAAATAAAAATAAATTTCATGTACTTGAAAGATGTGTTTATTACATAAGATCCATTTTATTTCATAATTTTTAGCGAAAATCCTCGAAAAAAATCGTGAGAATAGCCTATTTTTGAGGCGCCTAAAGTGAGAAGACGCCTTAACATACAGATATGCTTCCTTTGTATTTGGATATAGACTGAACTCAAACCTGGGCGTGCAAAAATAATGGATTTCTTTCGGGACAACCTAATACGTCCGCGTTGATTGATCCAATACAAACGGGCGCCTAAAAACGCAATCTCGCCCGAGACAGGGTTGTCAACTTTTTTTCGTTCTGGGGCGTTGTTTTAATGGGCAGTCATTAAAAATAAGTTTGTCGAGCAGCTGCCACGGACGAATCGTATGAATAGATTTGGGCGAACTTCTTTCGAGTTGCAAAAAGCTCTATTTATCATAGAGGCACGGGGTTTCTTTTCGCGCAAAAACGGGGGGCTATGGCGCGTTGCCGGTCTGCTACAACTGTTACGCGGGCAGACCGCACGGCGAAGCCTCCACCGTTCTGCGGCGAAGCCTTCGCACCTCCTCCTCGGGTGCCGGATGTTTGTGTAGATAACGAGCGAGGGTGTGCGTGAGCTTTCTCCTACGAAAGCTCCAGATAAGCGGAATAGAAACGAACGATTGCCTGACGCCCCTTGTTAAGTGTGCGAGCATCGCACTTAATCCCAGATAATTGTATAGGTAACAGACACATAACGTATATCCCCATCTACTATTTTATTGTTCGCCAACAATTTATGCTCACTGCATTCCGACGTAGCGACCAAAGAGTTCAGCGAGTCAAGCCTTAAATACATTTTATTCCTCGGCGAACCCCATCATTTCACCCACCTTTCAAGGCAATGAAAGATCATTGCCGGCGTCTATCTAAAATTATTACAGTCTGAAAGCGAACAAACTATTTTCATTATAACGCCAACATCAATCCCAACCCTAATACAATCGAACCTATTTTTATGCGAATTTTATGCTGATGATATTATCAATTTTACCCTAATATTTAATTTAATGAATTCGTACAATATAACATAATAATAGTTCTACGACGAATTATACCCTACGAACTTATTGAGTGGCGTATTACGTATTATTAGACATTCTTACATTTAAATAAAGCAAATAATAATATTTTCCTCCAATGTAAATGTAATTTTAGAAAACTTTAATAACAGAGCTGAAGAACTGCATATCAAAATATCGTAAGATACATAAAAATTCACAAACATCATCATCAAAGCTTAATGGTTGATTTGAAATTGAGGCTGTTTCTGGTAGTATATACTTCTATGCTGCTTTTAGTCTTGTATTACAAATTTTGAATTTGGAGTGTCTGTCGACCATCAATGCAAAATTAATGTATTGCAGTAATATTAGATGCAATTACCTTGCATAGTTTTAAAAAAATAAGCTTTTTTAACGCTTTTTGAGTGAATTTTAGTAACCTCAGCAGTCTAAATCATGACCAGAATAGGTATTTGCTTTATCTTGGATACTCGTTGTTTTAAATTAGTAATACAATTCCATTTCTCTTGCTTTATGCTTATATATTATGTTTAGTGTAGGAGTGAATCCGAGATGCACTTAGTCATAACTAGGCAATCCAATCCCGAGCCAAAATTTCGATCCCGGGATTTTGGGATTGTATCAAACCATCCCGGATCTTAGATCCCGAGACCGGCATTTTCAATAGATAAATTCGATCAAAAATTACTAATAAGTCCATTTGTTTATTATAAAAAATAACATCATTAATGTGAATTCCCGATTTCGCGACAAATTATTTATTTCCGTCGCTATAGATGAATACTTATATACTATAATACTTTGATGTGATTCGTAATTATATTACGGAGGAATAAAAAAAATCTGAACCTCGTATTTATTATATTTCATATCGATATTCCCATTATTAGATTCGATGTGTAGTAAATACATCACCGGTAGGGAAAAGTTATTATAACAATTTGAAAAACATATATATACTGTATTTATATATATACATAAATTAAAGAGTTACTGCCCCTAGGCGTCGCCTAAGCTCGCCAATTAGTAGTTACGCCACTGTTTACACTGTTACACACTTCATCGTGCTGGTGAGGAGTACGATTTCTGTTAGATAAAATTTCAATCGCGAATTTTTCGGGATTACGCTTACTATTCTCGGGACTCATGAGGAACTAAAACTGTCCGGGATCCCGGGATTGGCCCAGAAATGTTCTATAAGAAAAAAGGGACTCTGGACTCTTTGTAAAAATATCTCCAACAAACTACAAAATTGATTTAAGAGATGGATCGATCCAACTTGACGCAACAAAATAAACGATTTATCCGAGATATTTTGAAATACTACTACTGGAGATCTTCTCAATTTTATTTTTGTTGATCTTATCCTCTATCCACAATACGCCCAATGCTTATTTTTATTATTTTATTCGTTACCGATGCTGTTTTTTATCCATTTTCCAAGAGCTTCTACCCATATCGATTGGTATTTTTTACTTTTTCATCATATGTGTATGAGCTTTGTTAAAAATTCTACGTATTACATAGAATATTCTATTCCATTAGATATTTTTCGTATGTTTTTCAAAGAATTCAATATAAAATGAAATTTTAAGCTTTTTACATACAATATCTTCAAATAATTGTCGGAACAAAAACATAATATTGAAAGAATATGTCTCATTATTTGTTCTACATCGAAAAATATATTTCACTCTGTCTTAAAATATTCTACAAGAATTAAAACAAAAATCAAATGGTTGATGGTTGGTTAAGATTTAATGTTCAATTCTCGGAAAAATTAAGAACATAATACGTGATGAAAATGTATAATATAATGTATATTATCAACTAAGCACCAATGTTGATTTATTTTGCTGTTGACATATTCTTAATGAATATAACATGGATACCAAATTAATAAATTTTAAACCCTTTTTATTTTTGATTTCTGTATCCTATATCACTGTATTTATAATATAGATTTTTATGTTAAGCCCATCGAATCAAGCCTCTAATCGGGCGTACGTATAATTCATCGAGCGAATTGCTTATTGGCAAGGATGAAATTACTACTGGCCTCTTATTAATTAATCCCTTAAATACCTGAAGATGTTTGCCAATGCTAAATTATGTATATGAACGGTCTGAGATTTGCTCGTGCAGATTGATGACTAATGACTGACTAACATCCAAGTGCCATTGAGGCCTTTGATGATTTAGCCGTATTATATTAAATTTGAATGTAAATATCTCCATTGGAAATTCACAATATGTATTACGCTCATGGACATTGAACGTATCCCAAAAATATTTTATAAAGACGGCCTGAGGCCAAATATATGGCTGGGTTTATTAGTCCGAATATGAAATATATCCGATATTAAACTGGTTTATAAGCACACGGCTAATTTGATGATTGTCGATGTGCGAGCTTTGATATTGTAATTATTTGAGCGTTCTCACGGAAACGTTGTGCATGATGGACAATCAACGCAATTGACTTGATGATTTGTGCGACTAATATAATCAAAATCTGCATGATTACGATAATACTTTAATTGATGTTAACAATCATCCTTACAGATTGTATATTATGTTAGTCGAATCGACTAACATAGGAGATTTTTAAGCAATATAATTTTTTCATATAGTAGTTTTGCAATCAGTTTCAAATATAATTTTGAATGGAATTCGCTATTAAAAAAATAATATTTTAAGGAATCATCTCACTTTGACGACCCTGTATAATAAAATATGCAATTTTTAACAATATTTTTCTCAGTAAATACACCATATAATGAAATGATTTTTTTTTGAAATTTATAATGGCAACCTTATATGATACTAAAAAAATAAATTCATAATTTAAAAAAATATATATTGTATCGTTTTTAAAGCATTAAAATGACATGTCAAAAAAGATGCATGTTCATGGTGTGGGGCAATTTTTTCATTCAGGCTTACTTGAAACAAAAAATCAAAAAGATTCTTAATCTTTAAGCATGTTGCTATTGCAGTAACGTTAATGAATAGTTTTTATTTAAAAGTAACAAAATGGCGCTGGTTTGAAAAAAAGTTTGGATAAAAACACCTTTTTTGGGGATATTTTTTAATATAAAACGTAAGATAAAATAAACATTTTGACCTGGTTTTGCGAAATGCCATAGTTATATATATATATAATAAGCTCGTAAAATTTCAGACCAATCGGCGACTTGGTTTTTCAAAATTCTATCCACACCACATGCAAAAATGTCGTTTCGAGAAAAACGCGTTTAAAGTTTTAAGTATCAAAAAATTATTGAAAATGGAAATATACTACTAATCAGCGATTTTAGCTTGATAAAAAAATCTTTAGCTACCTCAGACTTTTCTATTTTGGCTGATTTGGCGTATCTGTGAACTGTTCTAGCTTATTTAGAAGATTCGAAGCCTTGGCGGTTGGTAAGGCGTTTACTAGCCTAGGCATCTTTCCAATAAATTATCAGACGTTAATTCTTCATAAATGGCTCTAATATTTACTGAACATCCTCTATGAAAAAAATAGGTTGTTTGTGCAAATATAACGATCTTGTAGTTGCACGTTTTCGCAATTCACACCAAGAATCTGCGCCTTCCGGCAAATGTGAATGCTGAGGGACTTCGTCAGTAGAAACTTTGTGATAATATGTGGCCCAAATAGCATTTTTTAATTATTTTATTGAACGAAGATTTAGGTGAATAGCTAAGCCATAATAATTAGATCTATTTTTAAATAATTTATTAGCAATCTGTTCGTTTTTCGAAGCCCTTCATACGGAGTTCTTTCTTTTTTGGCCCTTACTTTCCACTTGCTTCTTTGGCTTTTTTAAATCTGTACTAACATTTTTTGGCTTGATTTTCTCCTTAATAGAACAAAGATAAGAAAAGTCCTCAATAGGAACCATTGGCCTACAAACAAAAACAGGTACAGGTCTCAGAACCGCTGGGGTGCAATCTGGATGGAGTGATTGTTTCGAGCGCATTACGCGAATTAGCTGTAAAACATTGAAATAATCCGAATTTCTTCACCAAAATTATGGACGACTTTCTTGGAGATATGTCTTTTCGAAAAATGAAATAAAAAACGAAAAGAATTTTTTTTTGACGCGATAAAGTGAGATGGCCCCTTGACGTTTGACATTTCATTCAAACACAATTTTGAGCATAAAGCGACAATCCGACTTATCAGAATGGTAACACAATTGGCAGCAGCTTCATACATCCCTCGATATCATCACCATCCCCTATTAAACCACGCAGCATATTGTGGGTTTGTAGCTATTTTTACAAAGGGTTGTTTTGTCCGAGTGTATCGAAGGCTGCATATTTACACAAGGGTTTTGGCTCCGATAGTACCTGCGCTTTCGCCGGCCACAAAAGAACCCGCATTACTACGGGCCAAAGTTTATTTTGAAACTAAAAGGTTATCAAATATTCATATGAACTGAGTGGCGTTTACATTTCGGCTTTCTTCCGATTTCATTTATCGCTTGTAAGCGTGAATTTATGGCTGTCACATGTGTAGTGGCGCTCGCACACTAAATCGCTTTATATGCGCCCGTCGAGAAATGTGTTAGTAATTACTTTCGCATGAATGAAGCATTCGGGGAGAAATTAATTTTCGACAGCAATTTAAAAAAGTGGCTAACCGCGCGCAGAGGTAATGCGTTGAGTAAACCCAAGTTTTTTGTTCTCATCCGTTTTGAATGAGCGTTTACATAAATTTTAGTGGAAAACTTTGACAAGGTTTCGGCTCTATTTGCCGAAAGAGAAATTAATCTTATGTGCCCTACACGCTGGGCTAGTGAACGTGCATGTGACGTATTTGCCGGGAATTAGTGTCAAAAGTTGAGCAGACTCTGTGTACACAAGAAGACGCCCGGGGCCCTTCAAGATAGAACTGGCACGAGCTTTAAACCAGTTTAATTAAAATTTTATCGATCAGAATCAATAATGATAACGTAGGCCTGAAAATACACCCATATAACGCCTTTGCCATTTTAAAGTTTCCGAATAATACCCAAACCAAGTAAACATAATTTTTGATTAAAGCCTAAAAAAAGATATTTCACAAAAGTGCTTAATACATCATTTTTATTCTTTTTTGTTTCGTTGCAAATGATTGAAAATAACCAAAAAGCAGTTTGATTCTTATGTATTTATCTTATGGATGAAAGACATAATCATTTTCAGTCTTCTCACTATTAACACATTGCTTGCTGGAATAAAAAATCGCCATAATTTACTACCACTCATAGAAAATGCAATTTCTTCATCGAATATCTTAGAACATATTACTCAATAAGTTCGTAGGATATAATTAGGATCAATAAAACATCAAAATTATTATTTTTACATGAATTCTGCGGCTGATTTGAGGATGCAAATATACAATTTTTTGCCAATTTAACGATGGTTAAACAAGATATTTCTTTTGTAAAAGTTTCACACATGTAAGTGTACGTAGTTGTAAGCAGTTTTATATATATATTTCAATTATATATGAATAGTTTTTTTAATTACAAAAAAAATGAAAAAAATCGGCATGTAAATGCATTAATAAGAAGAAGAAGAGCGTCGACCGGTAGTCTTGGCCGCGGAAAGATAAGAAGTATTGCAAATTGATCTCTATTTATCCGAGGATCTAAAATAAATCTCATGACCAAGAGAAGTTTTTATGTATAGATATTACCAAATCTCCCTGCTCCTTATATTTATATACCTAAAGCCAATAAAATAGGTCTGGCCAGATCTAGATATTTTTTCATAGAATTTGTACAGGAAATCACATTTTTCTTCATGTTCTGTAAATAAATTTTAATCCTTTCGTTCCATAAGACAACTTATAGTATTTCTTACGCTGATCCGTATATTTACCTGTATCATAAAAAATCATTTTTGCATCATATTTGGAAAAACCTATAATTTTATTTACTTGTGCTGTTGAAAATATTTTCAGACTCTATGGCAGTTTGTTTACATATTTTATTGACGATATGAAATTGAAACTTTAATTGACAAAAGGGTTAATATATCATCTTCTATTTCTGGGCGTCCACGATACGACAGCGAACGAACCCGCGTGTGCCAATCAATTAAAGAGCATACGCGTGGGTATTGATAAATAATGACTGGAGCCCAAAATTACATTTTTTTCCCATATGAAATGAGTGATTTTATAGTCTAATAACTGGTACCCGGCGCGTTCCTGCCACAAAAGTAATAATTCTAAAAATATCGTTTTTTGGTTTTATTATAAATATGAACAAACATACAAGCATTGTTTTTATATATAAGATCTACTGTAAGTTAATATATCTATATTATTTGAGAAAGTGCAAACAATAAATTGGCAAAGTTTTATCACAATCGAATGAACGGTATGGCAGCGCATTAAATACGGACAAACAAACATTGATTTTTATATATTAAACTATGCCTATGTTACTTGCAAAATTTTTAGCAATAAGTGGACGAAGTTTTATTACAATCTGATGAACAATATGTCAGCGCATTTCGAACGAACAAAACCCAATACATTTTTATAAATTAGATTATGTCTATTAAGCAAATATGGACATTTTAAAACACATTTATTATGATAAAAATGGTAATTTAAAGGTAAAGCAATGAACGAACTATGTACAATAACCAATAACATTTCATCATCAATGTCTCAAAATATTTTTTGCCGATTTTTTTTTAAATGATTCATTTAATAATACTTGATTATAGTTATAGATATTTTTATATACTACAATATAAAAATGAGCTGTAAAAAATGGACGTTTCATATGTACATTCGTTCTTATATTAATGCAATATCTCATGCGATTTTCTAGTAAGTCTTTGTAGATTTATCGATTTGGTATGTTGAATTAATAGCAAGTTCTTAATGAAGATCAAATACAAGAAGTTATTCAAGACGGTATCGATTCCAAGTTACTTCAAAGTAACGATAACGAAGCAATGATTCCACGAACTGCAGCTAGAATATGAAACACTAAGACGAATAATAATTTTCATTTGAAATCCTTATTTCATGTAAATATGCGATAATAATATTGTTTTGATCAATATTGAATCGAGTAAAGCTACCTATGTATCAAAATAATCTGTTTTTTATTTAACCTTACGTAGAAAGCAATAGAAAAGGCTCTTCAAGGAATTCTTTTTATTCCTAAAATAAATCCTATAGAGATGCCTACGTTCGATAATAAATATGACACAATATTTTTGGCATTTTTGCGTAGTAATTCTTAGATGGATGTTTTTATCGAATGGAGAATTTGATGTGTACTCGTTGAAGATAAGAAGACGTAGACGTTTCCTTTGAAAATCATCATAAAGCCAAAATTATCATAGGTCTTTTAGGGTTGAATGATTTCCAAATTGGTTTATGTTGTGATAGCATTTAATTCGACGTATTTTATCATCCTAAATAATCAACAATAATTGCCCTAGGCGGCGTGAAAGGGTTATAAAGACCCGTCTGCATTCCTCGTGGGCTAAATAATGTTGAAGAATGACACAAGATACATGTAATATTTTCGCCCTTTATCTCCCATAAACGTGCAATTTCAAGGGAATATAAATCATTTCAATGTTTATTATGCCCTAAATTATACACGACATGTTATTGGATATAAAATAATCATGAAAACGTGGTTCGGTTCGAAACACACTACACACGTTTTGTGTTATTCCTCCGTCTTCCGATGGGCTAATATGTAATATCTTCTTTATCCACGGGGGCAAAGGCTTTTTTCCCCCTTTCTATCAATAAAAAAGGGTCGAACAAATTGAACTAACGAGCAACCATATTATCTTGTTACTCGAATGCCACACGAAATTTTACCGTCTCTGCAAATTCAACATATTTCAAAATCGCGCATTATTCATAATAAAATGACGAAAATTTTGGATGCTCCAGCTGTGAGGAAAAATATGCGTAGCATTTTCTCAAAAACGATGTCGGCCCTCCGTGTGTGTGTATATATTAGGAATTTCTTATTAAAATAAAATGCTATTTGACATATGTGACATTTATTTCTCTCAATGATAAAGTGTTCTTTACCCTTTTTATCATTGAAAACTATATTTAGTTAGCCCAGAGGGTTGAAAAAAGCTGCGGGCATATCTTTCGCGTAAGAGTAAAAAATGTGATTTGCAATGAAAAAAAAACGGTGAATATGATATAAGTCTACAAATGCGAAACGCTTTGTTAAAAAAAAAAATCAGAAGGGCTTCTGTCATACCGTTTTTTTGCACAAAGTAGATCTTTGTATCGCCTAAATTGTCTAGCATGGACGAAAAATATATTTTCCAATAAAAAAACATCCCCAAACATCTTTCGACAATATCGAGACAAATGTATTACATCTATTTCAAAGCATTCCGATTTAAGCAAATCCGCATCGATTTCACACAATGCAGTTATAAAAACCAAGATTTTAGTAACCAATGCTTGATACACATCATAAAAGTATCCAACAAGCCTATTTTCTGCTTATTTGTGTGAATAAGATTTATGGCATTCAAAGAACGCCCACTTTCAATTGAATAACATAAAAACTCCCCATGGGAGTAAATATCAAAGTAAGTTTACAACCTTACATAAAATCGAATGATGTATTGTATGTACATTCTTGCAAGTTCAAGAACAATACAATACAAGTGCTATATTTACTTTTCGACTGAATCCAAATAGGATGTTTATCCGATAACGTATTTTTTGGGGCTATTTATAAGATGTAAGAATCTCAAACGAAAAGCTTTGATTTGGCAAATGTTGGCAAAACGTGATTTTATGGTCATATTTTATTGAGGATGTGTATTAAAAATTAGCACTCAAAATTGGAGATTTTATTAAAATGTTCCATTATATTAGGGGACCCGAAAGTATTCGAAAATTTTGAGATCTTATGTTTGAGCACAGTTTGTATCCAGACACAATGATGAAAACATCTTTGTATGTTTATTTTTTTGTAGAACTAGTATTAAACATTATTTTTGTGCAACAGATTTTTTTAATCATCAAGGATAAAATTTCCAAACATGAAACTAACAAAGTCTACATCCAGTAAATTTGGATTGGAATGCCACAAAATTTAGTAAAACCCTTAAATTTATGGTGTAATAGACACAGTTCACACTGACGACTGGAAAGCCTTTGAACCACTGTGCAAACACATTTTAAACTCATCGACAAAACGAATAGGATGGGTGTGATTTGGTAGGATGGATACTGCATGTCTTGATCGAATACAATAAAAACGAGCGTTGAAATATGTATTACACCATTTTAATAATACACAACTTAATACAAGCTCTTGGCTTTCTTGAAAATAATTCAACTGATCTCACCCCAATGGATTTCCATCTTTTTAGATCCATGAAATACAGCCTGAGAGACATACGATTTAAAAATGCGCGAAAATTTAAAATCATTTTTTGCTTTTAAATCGGAAAGTTTTTATAAAAAAATATTTAAATGAGCTCCAAAGCGTTGGGAATATGTATTTAATAATATAGGGAATTATGTTTTATAATGTTGTATACAAAATTTCTATTATAAATAAATTTAACCATTTTTCATTAAACATTCAAATACTTTCGGGTCCAAATAATATATAAGTATTAAGCTTAACTGCTAGACTGGATCTTTAACCAGTTAAGCGGGGAAGTTCCTTTTCAAAAACGCAACATACAATGGGCGCGCACATTTTCGGTAGGACGTATATATACGTCACGCCCACCTGGCGTGAGTTCATATTTTATTAATGGTCAATGAAACATACTTGTTTTCATTATTTAGATACATAAACATATAAAGAAGTTAACTAATACAAAATAATAAACAAAAGCACATAAATAAAATCAAAACATAGAGATTAAAAAATTAAATATATCCATACATAAATTCAAAACTCAAATTCTGTGTGATTTATTTTGAAACAGTTGTTGACATATAGTGCTTTAGTTTCCCTTCATTTGTTCTTTGAAAATGCCTTTCAACTAAGCGTGAAGGTTTAGGTTACTACTAGTCACCGTTTACAACACAATAGCGAAATGCAACTAATTTTCTATCTTTCTTAAATTCATGTCAAAACATGTATCGACAATTCACTTATTCGTTAAACAAAAAAAGTTCCGCCTGCTTTAGGACTCAATGTATATTTCGAGGACGTATATATACGTCATGACCAATTTCGATGCAGTTTACGTTGGACGTATATATACGTCCCGCCCACTTAACAGGTTAATTATGAAATTAAAAACGAAGGCGATTTATAAAACTGGACAGAGCTGTCTATGAATAATAATAAAACTAGAAAATAACACACACATAAATTTTATAGTTTTTAATTTTAAAAAAAGTATTATTACGATAGATCATGAATTATTTTCACATAATCCTGCGTCTTTTAAATACGGCATTAAATATAGATAAGTTAATATTGATACCACCATAAGGTCATATAAATTTTTAAAATGTCTCTTCTGGGATGAATCATTTTTTGCTTCGAGTTTTATCAATGCTTAAAAATGAATAATAAATGTATTTCCAAGCACTTTTTTAATGAACCATCTGCGCCATCTAGTGTTGCAGAACTAACTATAACATTGCAAACCGACTTAACTTAATTAATAAAAGTACTTTCGTCTGTATTAAACGTATACATTTTTAAACAAGTACTTATAATATGAGACTTTTGTGGAATGTTTAAATTTTTTTCATTAGATTGATGGTTTTTCTAAGATAAAGTTGCTTGAAAAATATTTTAAAGTATGAAACAAGAGACTTAAATAATTTTTTGTTTAAGTTCGTTTTCCCATTTATTCCACAGCTTATTCCGAATGCATTTACTTTGCTAATATAATTGCAAACCTGAATTGAAATACAAGAATATGCCATAAAGTTTTCCCGGCGGTGAAGATTCAGATAACTAAAAACTACTCTCCTCATTATAAAGCAGCTGTTTTCATTCTGTATAATGTCTTATATTAGCCTAATACGGGAATACGGCGGTCTTTAAATTCAAAAATGCTGCGAAACTCGAGTAATTTATAAGAATTTATCCCTGGAAAAAAATGACTAAAAATATGGAACCTTTTAAAGTGTCATTTAGCATCATGCGCAATAAATATGGAAGGCCGGGTTCAATTTTAATCCCTTATTTTCGATACAAAGTGGGGCCTTTTTGAGCCTTTTTTAATTAAAGGGTTACGCTCCTTTTGCGCTTTTACGTCATATTCATCACACACTTAAGCGGAATTATTAATTTTTGGATGGTGAAAGATTTACTCTGATTAGGAAATAATGAAAAATTTATGCTTCATACGTGCAGGATCATAATTTGATGCTGAAAAATGACATTAATTAGAGCCAAAATTAATAAAACCCCAATGGCTGAACTACTATCAAGTAAAGGACATTTTTATGAAAATAATTTAAATATGAAATTTTGCATTTACAGTGTATATTTATATCAAAATGTAAAGGCATTCGGCGTTATAATTTAGCAAATAATTAGCTTTTGCTTCAATTTGGATCTTAATTTATTTCCGACGATCAATTACTTTATTGTCGTCTCAAATCTGCTTCGGTATTTTCCAATTTAAATTTTGCACAAAATATGACGTTATTTACCATCCAAAAGGCCTCGTTTAATCACTTTTCTTATTTACCTCTCATAGTTCATCCGCATATTACAATCCATCTTGTTAAGCTTTTCAAGACCCACAGTCTCTCTTGTCAGGGATCTGATGAGGAAAGCGCCATGAAAAATGATACGTAGATTATGTGTTTAGGGAGAGGATGTTCTTTTTTTCACCCCCCCCCCCTTTCGAGAAAAAAAGGGAAAATATACAAAATTTATGTGAAAAAAGTAAGAAAATTGAAAATATATGGGCGTTACGTACAGTTTTGTATGATTTGATGGAGTGGCGTGCGGTTGAACTCTAACCGATTGAAAACACAACGAAATGAGATTTTCAATAAGATAAAAAATGGTTCATGAATTTCACTTCTAAAATCATAGCACATTTTTAAATTCATAAAATATGAAATGCCAAATTCTCTTTGAGACATACTTGATCTTTTGTCTGCATCTTATATGACCGTTTTATCTCCTTGATCCAAATCCAATAGTACGAGAGGCAGCGACCGAAATATACCAGCTTTAAATTAAAACCTACAAAGCTGATATTTAATCTACAAGTAGTTTATGTTAATCATTAATCAATAAACGTCGTTTATTTTCAATAGAAGATGGCTAAGTTTTCGGTTGACGTGGCTAAATTCATAGCATGTGAATTTGATCGAAATATTGCAACTTTCAAAGCGTTGCAATATTAAGTACTTAATAATATTTATTACAAGCAGCTACAACGTAGCTATTAAATAACGAGATTGCCTTAATATGAAAAGATCCATATTATTACATTGATTTTGAATATGTTAAATTCACATGTTTTTTTATATAATTACTGTTGCAAATTCAGTTAATTGAAACGTAGGAGCGGAGGCGCTTTTGGAGCAGAGCTCCCGGGTGACCCCCTGGGCTGTTATGTGATTGAACGGATAGATAAAGATGGATGGGCGTTGAATAGAAAGTATCTCATCTTAAATAACTTATTTATTAATCACAAGAGAGAGAGAAAGAACTGGCCGCGGGAAGGACATCCTCCCGCAGCCAAGGCTATCCTATAACTCGACAAAAATATCCCCAAGCGTCACCAATCACTCGTTAACGGAATTTTAACATGATATATGATTTCCATGGCGCTCCTGCGTAAAATGTACAACAGAATATTACAGAGGGATTCAAATATAACCCGGAATTTTTCTGTACAAATTTATTAGTGATATATAAAAATGAAAATGGATTATCTTTTTTTTTGTACATTGTTCCCTTCATTATAATTAAATTAATTCATTGGATGGGAAGTTTCTTAATTCCGTAATTTTCCATACATACATACAAAATTCTGGCTTATATTTGAATGCCCCTCAAAAAGCTTGACCATTTTTCCAAGATAATATTTAATCCCTTAGCTTTCGCGGTTTATAACGTATCATTCGACGAAAATATAACTCAAAAATGAATGACTATTGTTTGTAATTAATATTTTCACAATATTTAAATCGAATATTTTAAGTGAGTATTATGTTTTTATTAAATATTAACTGATGAAGTGATTATTGAATTACCTAATAAGGGAAGCATTATGGGCTATTTTTACAATGAAATCGTCAGAATTTAATTTGGGGCGCTTTTTATACAATGCGTAGCGAAAGTTCGTTAAGGGAAACCTTTGATATACAGGGACAAAAGTAGATTTCGGCGAAAATAGAAAATTTGAGGAATACCAGAACAATCGCCCCCTAAACATTTTCATCCCCATCTGCGGATGTAGCCATTCCGGGCGAGATTGCCGCGAAAGATAAACTTATTGTAAAATTGAGCTTTTCTCAAAAGCTAAAAATGATGAGTGGGAATCGGTAATAATGGACCGAATAGAAGGCTTTGAGTGTGTTCATGGCCAGGGATGATGTGTTCGAAAATAGGAGATGAAATAGGAAACAAAGGGAAGAAAACTTGATGCGAGCTCTGCTTATAATGGACGGCATGTGCGGTTTGAAGCCGGTCGTGCAGATAAAAAACCGGACATTTCAATCTAATACCACAGCGGAAATGCCTATATACGCGAATTGTGCCCTGGAAAATACAATAATAATACAGTTTTCGTAATAAAATAAAAAGTTTGACAATCGCCGCTTATTTGTACAGTCATTAGGTCAAACATAACCCACTGATCACCTCGGAAAATCGTGGCTTGAATCAATTTTTGTCGTCGATAGCTGATGCCCAATCAGCAAGACGTGATTGTGGATCACAAAAATAAGTTTGCACCACAAACAAATATTATGGACGTTGTTGACATTGAGCCTATGCAAATCCTAAGCTGTTTATCCAGCTCTGGACAACATCGTGAAAATAAATTAGCCTCCATACGTTTTTATATTTACCTTTGGAAGCAGAATGTCATTTGCTGTACAAATAAAGCGTGCAAAACTTTAAGCGCATTAAGAAAAAAATATAAAGGCGCCAAAGACTTGTTTTATCATCATATGTGGACATATGGCTTATTCCAATTTGAAACGATTCAAATTCAATTCCATTTTTTACAGAGAGGTGCATCTAAGTCCAAGAGCGTAAAGAAGTCTCGACATTTCGAGTGGCCAATTATTGTCCTTAATGACATCCTCGTCTTCCGTAGCTTTCACCGTTCACGTATTTTAAAGGCACTCAAACCACCACCTTGGACTTAGAAATGGTCGTAAATCGATTTTTATATAAAAATAATAATTAGAAACAATAGGCATAAAAATCATGCAAACAAACATGAAAAATGTTTGCTTATCACTCAATAAGTTCGTAGGATGTTTTCATTTTTACATCGTTTTCTTCTTTGTTTAGGATCATTTTTATCATATTTTTTTCCATCAAGCAAAACAATAGCACCATAAAATATTTATAATTGATAATTTTCAATTTTGAAAGCAATCGATGAATAAAATACCAAAATACGAAGGCCTAAACCTTACCAGCTGACAATTGTGTTTTTAATCGCTTTAGGCTGCTTTTACCGGTCGTTTTTGATCGAGTGTGAGCAAATGCGGTACCCACATTGAACAAATTATTCTCATGAACAAATATTGATGCAAAACAATGAATTTATATATTATTAAGATGTCACCTATCTTACACAACTTCTATTTAAAATCGGTCAAAGCTATTTTTTATACTATTATATCATCCTACGAACTTATTGAGTGGGTATTTGTTGCTTCTTTTCCATATAAATTTCATTCATTTCATCATGTATTCAAATTCAATCCAGCACTCTTCGAGTTCATCTAGTTATATCTTCATTGTTAGCCTCCAGATTAAGTACTTAATCAAATCGTAATTCTATTAAACTTCGCTTAATTTCTTTATAAATGTTCATCATTTTGCAACCTTCTGTTCAGTGTATCTGCTTCACTATACGGCGTTCGCCGTAAATCGAGGCCGTATAACGAGACATGGAAGTAATCATCTTATTTATATTGCGCGAAGAAAATATTTAGGCTGGATCTGTATGTAATAACTTCATCCAACAACAACAAGATCAAAATCATTTTCCATGATCGATAGCATTGAAATTCATGCGGTTTAATGATGGCAGATCTTTTGACGTAACATCATAAGATCTTAAATATTCTACGATGATTTCTCTTAAGCATTGCGGCTTTAAGGCCTGCGATATTTCTTTTATTTAGCATTTCTGGATTCAATCATCTTCATCGCCTCAAATTTTATTATAAACAAGCCTGTCGATGATATCCGAGTGTAAAATCGCTCACGGATAAAAGCTTGCTTAATGTTTGATGAACTCGCTTGTTTATCCTTTTTGAGACGAAAGCGGCCCGAAATAGCAAATTTAAATATCTAGATGTTCTATTCTGTTTCGTCTGTTTAATTTACGCATCTGCTGAAATAGGTAATGATACATTTTGAGATCTTAACGATTATACGCCGTCTTGCAGATTCATTCCCACAGCAGGAAGCTCTAAGCTGCTTTTAATAAAAAAATAATATAAATTTAATCCCAAATCATCTCGATTGTAATAATTTTTAGATGATTTTAACGAATATTTGAGAAAAACTCACAAATAAAATAGCATTAAATTAACTAACAGTGTACCAAAGATAGCCACTACGTAAATAAACAGCTCCCGAAGGAATCTCTTAAGAAGACAACGTGTGCCAGATTAATTCGACGATTTATACATCAATTTTCCTTCTAAGTATTTATTTGATCAAAAGACGTGATTTTACCTCAAATAAAAAAATAGTACAAAATTTCGTTGTTGTATTCCATAAATATATAATTTGTATGTATACTATTATTTTAGATCTAAATGCGTCGTATAAATTTGATGTAATATTCCCGTGGGAATGCTCATTTGGATCAATATATTAGATTTAATCCTAAAAAATATCACTATTTTTAATTAACACCTAAATCAATTTCATTAATATTTCTTGCCAAATATAAATAACCCGGAATTTTGCTGTACAAATTTATTAGTCTAATATATAAAAATGAATGGGTTTTGTTCGTTCGAAATGCATTGCCATATCGTTAATCGGATTGCAATAAAACTTCGTCCACTTATTGTTAAGGATTCCGCAAGTAACATAAGTATAGTCTAATATTTAAAAATAAATGTTTGTTTGTCCGTATTTAATGCGCTGCCATACCGTTCATTCGATTGCAATAAAACTTTACTAACTTATTGTTTGTACTTACTCAAATAATATAGGTATAGTGCAATTAACATACAGTAGATCTTATATATAAAAATCAATGTTTGTTCATATTTATAATAAAACCAACAAATATTTATAATAAAAACACAAGTTTTCTTCGTTAGAAATATATTTATTCAATCGGATAGGAAGCTTCTTGATCCCGTCGCTGAAGAAAAAAGGCGAGAAGTAGCATCTTCTGTTGCGCAACGCGTAATTATTCATAGCACAGATAATTTATAATACTAATTAAAGATATATTTCATGATACAATTCTTGATATGGTGTTTTCGAGTATGCGTCCATTTATATCCTTTATGAGATTAATTTCAATTTTTCTATCATGATTCCGGATCATATTTGAATCACCCTCGTATTTAATTAATATTTGTCAAACGCGCAGTATGAATTTGTGCAATCAAATTGGACCTATTGTCGAAATAAATTTAAATCGATTTTATTTGCGCGAATTTTCGCATTAAACGCGTAATTCAAACTTGTTGTATTTCGATCAATTTCTTTCATATTTTTATTTATGACTTGTTTTAAAATATTGTTTTGTATTTTCACTCAATAAGTTCGTAGGATTTTTTCCGTTTAAATGTTTTTTGCAATTCTTCAAAAAAAAATCTTATAAATTTATTGAGTATGTGTTAAATATGACACAATAATAATATAAATGATTTTTCTGCGGTATAAGGATGGTTTATTGTTAAGGCTTTTGATGAAAATGATGATTGGAGTTTTCATTATATTAGATCCCCAATTTACAATGATGGCTAAGCGTCTCTCTCCCAAATGGATAAGGTTGTCCGTGCCAATTTTCAGGGGATGTGTGATTCTAATTTAAGCTGACCATTGTGTTGCTCTAGGAATGTATTTAATTAACATGGTGCATAGATTGACGTATTTCAAGGGAAGTTTATTACATAGTAGGTCAGTTACGGTGCGGGTACCGCAACGTACCCGCCGTCGGACCGGTCGGCAAAACGGCTGTATTTTCGAGGCGATTTGTTTGTCAGATTTTTTGCAATGACAAAAAAGACAAATAAGCGGTTTTGTACAAATCTCAGCATCGAGAGTATGGCGACCGAATGACAGGAGATAATTAAAACAAGTTCCCACGCGCTTGTCTGTGCTGGGCCTATATCACTCAATCTCTCTCGCACGGGGGATGAACAGGGTTGGGGTCTGGGGAGTCGCCAGGGGGTTGGGGGCTTTGGGGGCCGAGTGCGCCGGGAATGGACGCGGCCGACGCCAGTCTCGGCTCGCGTTCGCCGCGCTACGGACGCCGCTACGTCCCCTACGACGCGCTACGACCCCGCGATATTCCGACGCGCGCCAAAAAAACACTCCAACAAACTAATCAAACAACAAAAAAACACAACGCAATTGACTCGAGCGTCGCTCCCGACACCATATAATGGAGCGAAACCCCACCAGAAAAACTTGGGTGCCAACAACAAACTTGAGAAAAAAGTTTCGGCCGTCGGAAAGTTTGCGTCCGGCCGCGTAAGTGTCGCGCCGCGAAACATCCCGCTTCCGGTTCCGCTAATTTATAGCCGAGACAAGGTCGCAGTTCGGTCATTTAAACCGCGTAAGTCCCGCGTAAGTCCCCGCGTGTTCCGCGACGATTTTTGTAACGCGCGCCCTTTTGTGCTTGACGACTCTTTGTGACAAACTCGAGGCATTATCATGCCGCGGAGTGCTTCCGCCTCTGCGTGTGGCCATTGTTACGTGAAAAGACATTGTGTTCAATCCCGGATACGGGGATAAATTTCCTAGGATGTGCTGGTAATGTATTGTTGGACCCTTGTAATCCTTTCATACAGTCTTAATTAAATCCGCATATAGTTAAATAAAAATACAAGCAAAGGGGCTCACTTCGGCCGAATTTAACAGCGGAGGGTTCAACCGTTAAGGGTTTTTATATTGAGTCCACTTAATGCAGATAGATCCTCAAACACCGCAATCATCTCGAATTGAGAAACTTTTCATTCATGAAAATAAGATTTAAATCCAACTCGATGCCATTTATCTAACATACATTTGAATGATTGAATGCCACAGTATACATGATTGATGAGCTAAATTTTGAATCAATCTTATCGATCGATACCCAAATTTGATTCAAAAAAGACACTCGATCTTTTTCAGCAAACAGATTTATAAAATTTGCTCAATGACAGCAAACATATCATGCATACGTAACTGACCTGCTACAAAAGATCGACGATTTAACCTGTTATAAGTATAAAAATAAATAAGCAGTTTCGCTGAACAAATTTATTTCTTGCTTAAATATTAAACATTTACATTGACGTAAGATGTGTGCCTTTTTGTCATCATAAACGTATAGAATCAATCCCCAAAAAACGCCCGATGTTGATCCATGGATCCAATATATGTGTCAGTACCGAAATAAAATTATATTTACATCGATTTTGACAACGTCGTTGCATCGACGTATTGATGATGTTCATACACGTTTTGCTAGGCGGATTTGCGCAAGTGGATCTCATTTTAAATCGGGATCTGCTTATGATTTTTTGCGACGAGATGTAAATATTGTTATAAGCACTTGCTAAAAAGCTGAAATGTGTGCTACCGAGCCGAAAATATTTTGATGGAAATATTCGCCTTTGTAAATGTTATCGGAAAAATTGTATTTAATTCGATCAATCGGACACAAAGGACGTCGATGTGCCAATCGAAATCAAAAGCTTAAAGAGGCGCCATAATGAAAAGAAGGGACCGTAAAAATACTCGATATAAAAAGTCTAGCCTTCGATAGAGCATTCTATGCTGGCTTTTAATTACGTTGTTTTTTTTATTTTTTTTGAAAAGCCTCTATTGAATCAAAGCATTTAATTAAATTATTAACATCGCTTCGGCGTGAATGAATTCAATGTTGGCGATCTCTGATGTACGCAAAACGGTTATATTAACCTGTTAATTGTAAGCTCAGTCGTGCGTGTACGTTAAAATAAGCTTTTACCGAAAGCTCTGATATTTGTCTACATTCCATGCTGCATTCATTCATGTAATATGTTTTAGCGAAACATTTTTTTAAGCAAATAAATCATATTTGCCATATGCCTGTATGCAAAATATCTAAAAAAAATAAAATAAAACTGCCTTTTTAGCACGCATTCGTTGAAGTAATTGCGATGATTTTATCTTAAATGTCAACGATTGATACGCTAAAAATCCCAAGCGGTTCATAATTTGCAGATTTAGCAGCTTTTAATTTTAGCGTTAAGTGTCTGACATGTTTTAAAAACATAATTTATCAATATGATGGTTTAGTCTGTGTGGAAATTTCAATTTGTCAGCTTTTAACATACGATATCTATATCGTCGATGGATCATCATTACTCAAACATGTTTTATAAATTAGATACAATTTCATAAGGTTTAAATGCGTCATGAATCATATTTTCGCAATATGATTTCAATAAAAAAAAAACATATTTTAAACATAACTCAATAAGTTCGTAGGATTTATCCTACGAACTTATTGAGTTTCAATTTTTTTCAAATGCAATTTTAATAATCACGTTTATAAAGCATTCCCATTTACTGGCGTATTGTATCATTTTAAATCCAAGAAAATTATATTAATTTAAACAATTATAATCAAAAGCTATATTTTATGGTCTTTCAATAAAAACGCTCAATCTTTAAATGCAAATAAAACAAGTTGTAAATAATATATTTACTCAATTTTTATTGCATTTAAAAGAATATTTAATGGCATTTATTATGAAATATAATATTGTTCAAATATATGTCACAATTTTGTGTTTGGTGATAAGTATTCAAAAGGTCTAATAATGCGCGGAACGTTTCTTGAAAGGAGCACTGATTAAATAAAATTTGATATATTTTGCGCATTATTTAGCATTATAAAATTTCATAATGATTTGCCACATATTATTAAATAATTAAAAATAAATTTAGTCGATTATAATCTAACAAATTTAGAGCATTTCCATTGAAAAAAATATCATATGGAACATGTTTTAATGAGAATATTCATTTAAAAGCTCAAATGTTTCAATCGAGTTTATATAAGAAGGAATTTTATGCCTTTTAGTCTTCTAAATTTTGGATCATCTCAAATGCCATTTCTCGTCTTCCCGTCTTACAGCCATAACAAGTTATTTTATTGCATCCATTATGTTTTAAATTGGTTCTATTCGAATCGCAGGTTGGTCATAATATTTTTGTTGCGATGCTTATAGGAATATTTTATATTTTCGATGGAAAATCGATTATTTTTATATGAATTTTTGCATAAATTTCAAAAATGCTTCATATAAAAATATGACAAAGGGTTGCAAGCAGCTAGCAAAAAATAATTATGTAGCTGAAATGTCGCAATATGCTTTTATATTAAAAAATATTTTTGTACCACAGCATATATGATCGGCATACATGAGCTTCGCCATTCTGCAATAGTTTGATAAATTTATCGCAAAAGGTTTTATGCAAATGCAATTGGAAATGTTCAAATATTTCACCCTTGTATTTATAATTTTATAGCATTACGATTCGTGCGATTTGATTGCGTTTTATCAATTTATTTTTATGGCGCTTGTCATTCATGCTGAATTTCGATGAAATCGCCGTTATGCAATTTTATTGCATATGAAATATCACATTGGGATGCGATGTTTCGTACGACGTCGAACGCGATGATTCCGTGCAAAATATTTCAACCCCTGAAGGAAATCGGAATACGTTCGAGCCTCCCCCGTATGGGGCTACACATTTCGACCTCACACAACAGCTGCTTACAAGCCGGAAAACGCTATCGTGGAAACTTTCGCTTTTATTTACTTTTAGTTACTTTATAAAGGGCATAAAAGAAAACTTTCGCCGAGGTTTCATTATAAAAATATAGGACATTTAATATTTTTACGACGCTGTTAAATCTTTTTTTACGCCGGCGCAAAAAACCACCCTGACCGCGCCGATAATGAATCATGAATGAAAAGGCTGTATTAATTCGCTAATCAAGATCAAATTTGGGCCGCTTAAATCGATAAAATAAAAATAAGCCGTTTAAGGGTTGCTTTTTTCTCGCCGTGGCGAATTCGATCCAACTAAATTTGACTGAAAATTCATTTCGTACAGGATAATACTAGCGTCCTTAATTAAATTCGTTTTTTTTAAGTCGAGAGGTATGGAGGGAAGATTTTCCTTATAACGAAATATAATTGCTTTTCTTTTTGATTGTATCTTAACGTCGACCTATTTTTTCGCGTAATTCCGTAAAAACAATCTACATTAATGAACCCACCTTGATATTTAATGAATTATGCGCGACGTTTTCGTGATCGCAATTATTTTTCCATTGGGAACTTTGGACATGTACCCAAATTAATTCGGTACATGACTTGCAACGAAGACCAAATTACAATCACTCTGCTTACGAGACAACTGAAAATCGAATTTAAACTTCATCATAAAACAGTTTTAATTGACAGCATTTCCAGCAGTCAAACCGCGACACGACAAATTCCTGAACTTTCGCCAAATTCAGACATGAGCTTAAGAATTCGCGTGACTCCGCGAGTTGCATGTGCAGAGTATGTTAAGTATAATTTTCAGATTTGCAAATAGCAATAGTTTTCGTTTGACTTGGCAAAGTTTGGCCACAACATGCACAACCGGGATACATATTTATAGTCCTCCGTTCCTGAAGGCTTACTTTCGAACATTGTTAAGAAAGGCTAACAATACAAAGAACAGGATCTCTTAGCTTAAAGTTAGCAAACCATATCCACGAGCATCATGAAGTTAATCCGAATCCATAGCTTTAAAAAAAAGTTTTACAGGATTCGAATTTATATATAAACCCGGAGAGCCTTCATACTTTTTATCCAGAGCCCGAAATAAAGACCTTTTTTCTAAAAAGGAACTCACTTGATATTCAACTTTTAATCCTCACATATACAAGTGTATCAGAATAATAAATACATTAAACAAAGCGAAATTATATTAAATTTTGAAATATAAACGTGAATCTGATCATTCATATAATGCAATTTTATACCAATTTTACATTAATATTTTTTTAAAGTTCTGAAAATACTTACTATTGTTTTGAAATTTCAAACCAAAATCCACTATTTTTTACTCAGATTTCATTGAATAATTCATGTAAACTCAATTTTCTTATTTTCATATTCTTCGTATCAATTATGGACCACCAAGCTTAATTAATACATCCCTCATTGTTTAAAGAATTTGAAACATTTTTAATATTTCCAAAAAACGTGTTTCGTGAACCGTGTCTCAATACAAAATAACTATGAAATAATAGTGTCAAAATTTTAAAATATATGTTTAATCTTAATAAAAATACATTATGCTAATGTTTTCATCATGCAAAAAATTAAAATTTCATAAAAATATCCAAACGTGTTTATTTGATTAGATATAAATTTATAATTAAATTATTAATTATAAGATAAAATTCGAACGTGAAAAGCTTGCGGTTTTGCGAATTTAACTTTGAAAGCCTCAAACTTCCTTTAAAAAAGTCGTTCAGACTAATAACTTTCCTCGCAAATTAAACACCAAAAGGAATCTAATATTTAAACAGCAGATTCTTACGAAATGCTTAGTTTTAGGCTGAAGTTTCATTAATTGAAGGACTTTTTATGTTAACAAGCGATTAATATAAATTTACTCTATAAATACAACAAACTTTCAACGAACAGACGAACATACTTACATCAATTAACAGCTTTAATTGCGTCAAAAATTATTGATAGTTTAATCAAATTTGCCTTATAAAATAAATTGGATTCCTATTTTTAAAAAATCAACAAAATAAGGTTCTTACGTTGATATTTTACACAAGCGACAGAAATTTATAAAATTGCAATAATTTGCATGAATATTTAACATTTTAGCTAAGAAATGAGAACAGGCCACAAATGGAAGCCTTAAGATTGAATCTTCCTCTCTATAAACTGAACAATTTCAGCCACAGTATAATAAATAAGAAGGCAAACTCATACAGTTGGTCCGCAGCGGGTAATTGTGGTTTCTATTCACAGTTGGGTATGAAATTGGCAGCCATGTTTTTGAATCAATGTCTATAATAATTTCAGCAGTATAAACATTCTATAATTTCAATTATACATAATGCGATAATGCGAGATGTAGGACAGTTTTATGAAGAAAGATGAAATGTGGTAGATAAAATATCACATTACAGATGCGCATGGGTTGCTCGCAGGATCTGATCGTGAACAAAATAACAACATCAAAGGATAGGGGTACGATATCATCTTTTCATTTTAGTTGTTTTCTATCGATTTTTTGGAATTATTCTATTTCTTCGGGGCGAAGGCTGCAGCAGCTTCATCGGTCCATTTATTCTTGCAGCATTCCACTTGATATTCTTGCCTTTGGCTTCGGATGCTAAACGATTTAACACGTCTCCAACGATAGATATTTTCAAATTCCATTGCAGTGTCCTCGCTTTTCTTTATTTTGCATACAAATTTTGAATAAAATGAAACAGATTTAATTTAAAATATGTTGTAAATTTATACCCAAAATATTTGGTAAAGAGTTGTTATATTGATTTCATCTCATTATTCCTTCAATATTGAGATTAAACCAATTATTTTATTCAATCACAATCAATAAAGAATCGTTATTGAAGCTCAAATTCAATGGAATTATTATAATTTTGCAGTGTTTGGTTTTCATAAGTGATATGGATAATTCAATAATAAATTCTTGTGGTTAATCAATATAATAATTATCTCTCAAATATTTTCATTGTAAAATGCAATATTATGCACTCTATTTGAATTATTTCATCATGCAAATCGTATTTGTATTATTACATTTTCAATATAAAAATATTTTAATTTTGTACATTGAACTATTACACATTAGATTTAAAATCGATATAAATAACGCACCAAATCAAGTGTTACCAATTTAAACCCCCACAAATTTTTCGTTTATATTTTAGATAATATATATTTGAACATTAATTTTTATACTTTTATGTAGCTTAAATATGATTTATCATGATTTGTACAAATATTTGATTTTAATCTGAATTTTCATCCAAAAAACTGACCACTGATGATAAATATGGGCTATTTCAATAAAGACGCTCAACTTTTAAATGCAAATTAAACAAGTTTTAACATAAAATATCTATTTAATTTTTATTGTATTTAAAAGATAATTATATGGCATTAATTATAAAATATAAAATTGTTCAAATATTAACCGAAATTTTGCTTGATGGGACATATTCCAAAAGTAAATTTTTTAATGACTTTGTCGCATAAATCTGGCTGAATTTGCTTAACGGCATTTATTATGTTGACTTTAAAGACTAAGAGAGAATATTATGTGGGAATATTGATGATTTATATAATAAATTTAAAGGTCTTGCATATCAATTCATATTCAAATAATGTATCTTTATGTATAAATCAATAGAAAATCATCATGTAAAGATATTCCATCCTCAAGAAAATATTTTATAAATATTACTTATATCTATGATTGATTACGCCAGATTAATTAAGGACATTTTTAATTATTTATGTTAATGATTATAGCACTTTATTATAGTTTCATCATCAGCGTTTGCATATTTATGTCACGTTTTCGCGAAGCAATTTAGCATTCATAGCTCATTTTCGATGGGAAAAAAATAAACAAAAAACCGATATAATCCGCGTTTTTTCTGCAAATTTGTTTCAGGAATGTCGGAAAGTTATATGAATAAATATGAGATGATGTCTTGTAAGTTTGTTGTCATTCTCGTTTTTGGCGAGAGGGATCCCTGCGTAAAAAATCACTCCTGACGCAAATCACGTACACTGTGACAGAGTTCCATTTACACACAAACGCGGCCCGGCAGGATCCGAAATATTCCCTAATATAATAAAATGAATTTTGAAGTATTTTGACAGATTCGACAGAAGCGTTCAATATCCTTTTGTTTATTTTCCGCCGTGTTTCTAATAAGCAATGTAACTGAGTGGGCCGCTCAAGCATATTTCAAAAAGTTTGCCCAAACTTTCCCGAAACGTAAGAAGATTGGAATGCTTTGATTTATTTTGAAGAGTTCCTCGAATATTTTTCTTCGCCGCGGCCATCGTGAAGCCTTTTAAAAGTCGAGCCTTCGCCTCAGAGTGCCTTAACCCTCTTATGAATTCCGCCAAAAAATAAGGCCGCAGATAATTTGTATCGGCTCGATTTCGAATTTAACGGCGCCTGTTGAAACTGTTTTACGCTTTTATCTGAGAGCAGGTCACGTTTTTTTGGATTCTGATGTAATAAAATTATATAGTTGCCGCCTCGTTGACCACCTGTGCTTCTGTCGTAAAACCGGGGGTAGTTTTTTATATTATTTAGCAGGGTGGAAGTGCAGTATTTTCATTGTCAACGTTTTTTCTGTCCTCTTTCAACCCTTTTCGGCCATTCTGAGCGCCGGAGTGAAGTGCCTTGCTCGGCTTTTGAAAATTGAATGAGAGTCTATTGGCCTTATTCTTGCTTCACCAACTTCTTCAATTTCATATTTCAGTAATTGCCCCGCATTTCATTCCTCGAACTGCTTCCTTGCAAAATGCTCCAATTTTAAACTTATTCCGCGTATTTTTTGTGATTGTGCCGGATTATCTGGCGTCGTAAAGGTTGCAAGAAACAAGAAAACATGAAAAGCCAATAACGATTACCATTAAACATAAATCCGCGATGCGTGAGTAATCGATGTTAAAGCTTTGAATGGAGCTTTTACTTCGAACGCTTGCGAAATTCGTCGTATCCGCGTGCGAAAAATTGTTTCTTAAAATTCAAATGATATTCAAAGTAACTTATAAATTTGCCTTAAAGCATTTCCTATAAAAACTTCCACAGAACTCTTCAATAAAAACATAATGCTCCGCTTCAAACTACGTACTTGCTTTAAAATAGATGTTCTATTACGGAATCTGGATGCATAATGGAACGAAGAACTATTCCAATTCGATGAAATACATTAAATATATATTCACTGATATAAAATGGAATACAATAGAAAAATACTATCATTTTTACATAGAAAGTATGGTTTATAAGACACGCAGAAAATTTACAACTTTATTAATTCACAGGAAAACCAAATCTCAGTTATTGGCAATTTAAAACAATCACCCACAAATTTAAAAGACAACCCTTCTATAACGTCTAGATAGGGACCACGCTATAGAAACGCGTTTTGTTCTAGCGAAATACGTTTCTTTTTTACTCTTTCCATGAGTCATGGCTAAGAAATAAAAATAAATCCGAATAAATAATTTAATCTTTCATAGTTTGGAAGTAAGTAAGTAAGTAGTTTGGAAAGATGCAAAAATATTAGGGAATAAATATAGTCATCGCAAACGCTATAAGAAAAAATTCTATATAAGTGAACGCTATAGAAGAGTTGGCTGTATAGCATTTCATTTTGTGTATTTATTATTGAAATGATTGAATAAATTTGAAAAATGTTGAATTATGATATAAATCTCATGTGCATAGCTCAAATGCTTTAGATTCAAATCTGTAGAACGTTATTAGATCATATTTTTACAATTTAATCTCAGTTAAATTATTTTTCTCGGTTAAATCTTAAATAAAATAATTTGTTATTTTTTTCATTGCAAAATCTTGATTTATGCCACCGTCCGTATCATCTAAATGCAGCATGCATATCTTAACTAAACTATATTAAAATATGTAGAAGGATATTGAATGATATTACAGTCAACTCTTCTATAGCGTCGAGATAGGGACCACGCTATAGAAACAAAATGCTATAGAAAGTCAGGCACCTATGCAAATTTTATTAACTATTTTAAGTATTTTACCCGTTGTTTATGTAAAATACATCGCAAAAGAAGTGGACGCTATAGGAGGTTTGACTGTATAATGGTCCTATTTTGAATCATTTTGAAATACCTTGAAAACGAACTGATGAAAACATTAATTTGATAGAATGTTATGCTTTAAACTTATTTTAGTCAAGAGAGCTTCCAATTTTTAATTGGTATTTGAATTAATTGTATGATTAAGAAAATACGAAATACGTTTTATGTATTTTAATATGTATAAAAAAATAAGGGAGTAAATTGGAAGTCGTAAAATTTGACTTAATAGTGCGTACGAGTCCCTCATATAAGCAGAGCTTTAAAAGCTCCCCGCTCGGGATACTTAAATAAACATAGCACATATCATAATCATTATGCGCTATATAAGCGTATCAAAAAAAAATCTTAAACATTTGCGGTCCTCCCATGGCACGGGGCTCAAAGGATGCTGTGAAATTATACTTACAGGACCTAATAAAAATATATTTTATGCCGGGGATTTATTTCTTAAGGGAGGTCGCATTAAAAATGCGCGAGCAGCTATTTAAGCAGGTTGTTTTCCATACAACTGATTTAGCAGTTGTGCCGGAAGAAATCTTGTTATGTTAAACAAAGATATTAAAATGAAAAAGGTCAGAGATAAAAGGGAAGAATTTTCTTAGACGTATAACTCCGGGACGTGACCCTTTTTTCGGGCCTCATTTTGGTCGAAGGTTTTCTCTCTGTTTATATTCCATTAACGCAAGCAATTTGCTTTCAATACGTCCAGTAAATCTGGTCAATCTCTTGTAAAAGTGTAACATTGTTAATAATTCATTTTGTCAAATTTCGTCCGTTGTTGTGTTCCATAAGAAGTCGCTCGGCGGATTTGTAAAGGGCCGGACCTCATTTTTACAATTCATAAAAAGGAAAGTTTTCGGTTTTCTTTCAATACGAAATGGCGTAATCTGGCGAACCCGTCACAAAAAATACCCCCAACACATTTTCTCTCCTCCCTGGCGATTTCAAATGTATATCACAACGTTGGCGCATTTTCTACCTTTTCAGGATGGTCCCCGGGGCGCCAAACAAAAATAAGATGGCCCTGGCAATTTTCGTGTAGTTTTCAACATTAAATACGTGACGAAAAAATTGAAAAGGACGCCGATATTTTAATGTGGAAGGCCCTCCCGCGCGGACCTTTTTTAACGGCGATTTCATTATGGGCCGTCGATTAAGTAGTCTTATTGGTTACAGGTGTTCATAAAAAGAAACCCTAAAAACTGGCGTTGAAAATGTTAATTTTCCGCCATTAAGCTCATAATTGGCCGTAAACTGAGAAAAAGCTGGCTCATCGAGCCCCCGAACAAGCAATGTGTGCTTTCATACACAAACTACCATATCAGTTCATCGATAAGGAAAATTTACGATATAACTTTTGAAGATTTTTTTTAAGCTTTTATTCTTGAATGTAACATAATAATATAAAAAGCTCTAAATAATTTATTTCATAATATTTCAAATTCAATATAACATATTTGTATAATTTATCCTATCGGAGAAATGCGTGATCATACGGTAACGCTAAATATCAATGTATAACAATCAATTCATTCCAAATGATTTACAAAATCTTTCCAAATACACTTAAACCTTTTTAGTGCGGTAGATGCGTTCCATGGAAAATCGCACAAAAATAAATCGCACAAAATAAGTTATGACTTGATACGTTCCATTTTCCACTTTGAAACAGCGATATAAAATATATCAAAATTCGCACAAAAAAAGTTTTAAAAATTCATTTAAAAAATAAATATTGTCATAAATCTGGTAGGAATAATAGATAGCTATATAAAAAAAGATTCGTACTCAGTTGAAGTAAATTAATAAATTAAAACTTGTTTTAAAAGTCGTTGGAATTGGAAAAATGCAAAAAAATGAAATTGAGTTTGTCAAAATTCTAAACTAAAATGAAGGGCGGGGTCGTATATTTAGCGATAGCAGATACAATATGATTTACACAGTCCTAAATATTTTTTTTTGTCCAAATTTCGGTAAGTGTTGATAATTGTTTTCCTATTTAATCCAAAATATCTCGATACGTACTCTTTATGAAATTTAAAAAAAGAAAACATTGCTTTACAAAAACGCATAACTTCGAAATCGCACAAAAAGAGTACACTTTTACTTAGTAATATACATTTTTATTCATTGTAACTGAAAAATATCCATATATTCTTTAAGACCTTGCACAAAATACTAGCACCCATTTACTTTCACGACATAATGACATCTCCAATTTCTTGAATATATGTATGTTTTAAATTAATTTTAGAATTCTAATTAACTGCGAGATATTTAGTGTTTTTTATATTATAAAATACATGATCGACCTATAAGATTGCTATTATTGTGTGTGCGAAACAGCATTCCCGTGCAAAGCCACAGCCCTACGTTACACTGGTGTCAGATGTGATTTTTTTATATATACTACTGATTTAATTTTATCTAAATAATATTTTGAGAAAAAATAAGACATCTGCATGATCGCCAATTTGGGATCGACCGGGACGGTCGAATATAAGAAAAGACGAGTGTAGCGTGGGTGGAATGATATCCCTATGCAAAGTCACTTTTAATCTCATCTTTTATTCATCATTTTACGCATCTTCTCCCGTCTCTGAGCTGCCATCTGATCATCCACTATGTTCATCGTTCGTTTGATATCCTGCAGACGTGGCTAATCTATTTCCACTTTAATCTTAGAATGTATTGGGAAATATCCTTGATTTTTGTGCGTCCTCTGATTTTCTCATTTCTGACTTTGTCTTTGAGTGAGATACTTAACATTTTGCTCTTTGGGCCATTTCAATGGTATGCAGGATATCCCTAGAGTCCAGATCTATGACCCGTGTATCAAGTTGCACACATCTCTGAATTATTTGCCTTTCTTTAAAGAACTTGAGATGACCCGAGTATATTATTTGGTTTGTCACCTCCATGATAATGCCGTCCACCTGGATGCAATCTATTTCTCGATGATGCTGCATTCAGTTCCGTGATAATATTGCCGATTTTCATTGACGATTCCGAGAATAGCGTCTTGTTGGCTATATATATGTATCTAGATAATTTCTCTCTCTCTTATTTATCCCTTTTTGTCCTATGGTGATGCTTGGAAAGTGGGATATCATCGAATAGCCTTGACTGCGGGAATATGTCCTACCCGCAGGCGCACAGCTATAAAATAAAACACATATGAGAGCGGAAAGCGGCCTGACAACTCTGACCCCGTCTTACGTTGCAAAGACTGTAAAAACTAATTACTTAGAAAATAAATAAAGTTTCCGTTTTCTACGCAGCACTTAATAGCATAAATTACTTCATAAGTCATATAATTTCGTCAAAATATTATTTAAAAATCGCAGGAAAAATTTTATACGACGTGAATGTCATGCCCATAAAAAAACCGTCGCCATTAGCATTTTCGTGCAATAATAAACGATATTTATGTCTTCCGTGAATTTCAAATAAAGAAATATCTAACGGGATGTGATCGGATGACGTTTTAATATTTCATAGCCAATCTTCTTGACGGTAATGTCAAGATGGTTTTTATGATTCGATAAAACGCATTTTTATAGTTATAACTCAGTTTTATCGGATTCGTTTGCGCTCCGACTCCCCAAGATAAAATCGATTTGCACCCCACCGTTTCGCCATTATTCAAATATAAACCGACATTATAACAGTCATCATTCTCGGACGAATCTCCAACAATAAAACACGTCCTTATGTCTTCATCGTTGTGATCGGACAAAGGGACGCCCCGTGAAATTACAAGTAGGCACAATTAAAATTATTCAACCCCCTAATGAAAGCATCCGCCCGGAAAAAAAACCGTGCGAATTTATTTGACCGCGAGCATATTTGCTCAGATAAATTTTCTCACTTTATACATAAGCGCAAGATAATAACCGTACCTTCTACAAACATACGTATTAATTTACAAACATATTACGTTTTGCAAAACAGACAGACTCCTGACAACATCGTACAAAGTAGAATCCACACAAAACAGAATAACATTTATCCAATGTTAACGAGGGTAGTGTCCATGGGCGCGGAAATTAAAGTGGAATGTTAATATTAATTTGGATTCAACCTTTAAAATATCATGTAGATAAAAACACTCCGGATGATTAATGCGGTTAAGCGAATGTGCGTACATCTCAATCAATCTTGTGGAGCACTCGAATTAATTCGCAATCAATCGGCCCTAACAATTATTTGCATTGATATTTATCAATACCATTTTATTTAATACGCCATAAATCCACAGAAGCAAAATAGACTAAAATCGTAAGTGACTTTTATCCTGCGGAAAGATTATCCCCATCCGACATGTGAAGGTTAAGCCGATTAATTCTTCATAGCTATGATAAAATAAAATATGTTATATTTATTTTTTATATTAAACTAGCAAGTATCTTGGTATCTGCAATGCCACACGCGATTAGTAATTATTTGAAAATAACATCCGCTAAACGTCTCACAAAATAGATTGGGTAGATAAACAATGCTTATACTAATTCAAAAACATTTACACATTTGTGCACAATAACTTTATAAAATTTCATTGCAATCGAATGAATGGTATAGGAACGTATAGATACCAAACATACAACATAATTTTTTTTATATATACACTCGGGTCTGTTTTTATGCATATCATTTTTATGCGATTTTAAAGTTATGCGGGTTTCAAAAATAATGGATCTTATCCCTCATTTTGCTATAGAGAACAAAGTTTTTTTTATGCGAATGCGCATAAAAAAATCCCAACTTAAAAGAAAGTCACAACCGTTATAATGTGTGTATTGGGCGATGGGCGAATCCTATGGTTGTATATCCGTCACTTATCATCCGTACAAATTCATTTACCTGTCAGGAACGTCGCAGCGTGTATGAAACTTATATTTAAATAAATAAACACTATCGATAGCACACAATATTCGGGCATTTCATAGCGTAAACATAAACAATACACATGAAATACATTTGAAATTTTCATTTTATCCAAATGTACGATGTACGCAAAACACTCTCTCCGTCTCTGTTTCTCTCCAAATTCATTAATAAAGCAATTCTAAGATAAATATGTATTTATATGATTTTTTTATGTGATTTTTGGTACATTCTATCACAATGATTTAAAGTTATGCGATTTTTAAAACGAATGGAACCTATCCCTCAGTTTGTAGTTCAAGTCTTTTTTATGCGATTTTTTTATATGCGACTCCTCGTGGAACGTATCTATCGCATAAAAACAGACCCAAGTGTATATATATTCCATTATTTCATCATCCAAGCTAAAGGCATCTACATTTTTTTGTTGTTGTTTAGAATATTGCTTTATGGAATTTATATATGTTATATTTAAAATATTACCTACTCAAATAGTCCTATCCTATTTTTATCGCATATGGGTAATTTACTTGCCGCACTCTGTATTGCATGAAAAATTGTATATGGCACCATATAAATTGAAGCAACGAGCGTAACCATATGGTAACGGTAGATATCAATGTTGTGACATTCATCTGTTTTTCCTCTCAATTCAATTTTTTTTATCATCATGATCTTTGATTTATTATGTGCTTAAAATATGGTATCTTTCATTAAATAATTAAATTCCGGCATGAATCTGCAGTTTTATTCCCCGGATTAGCCGTAATCATTTGGATTGCTCATTTCATAGGAAAAATTGGCCAACTTTCAAGTCGTTCCCGATGCAATCTTTGCCTTTACATCCTGGTTAAACCCAAAAACTCCTCCGGGGTCTCATCTTCACGGTCCCTAATCTCGATCTGTCTGACAGATTCCATCGCTGCGACCATACGTAGGACGTACTCTTAAACACTCAACGTAATGAACCATTTCGGCTAACAGATGTTACGGGCCATTCAGTGGTCGACCACATTTTTAAATTCAATTCACTAATACACAATAGGGAATGTTGAACAACATAATGAGACGGATTAAGTTCAATTCAGGAACACGCGGAAACGAAATTACTGCCGGGAGATTTTTGTTTCGGCGAAATTAATAGAAATAATATTGTATAATGGGTTGCGTGCCAGAGGGCCCTTAGGGCCCTTCAGAAAGAATTCCTAATCTAATATGATGTTTCTTAGCGAAGACTTTCTTAGGAGTTTAATGTTATTAAAAGTGATATTTGTGTGATCGCTCTCACATTAACGGTTTCGTGAGAAGTTGCGTTTAATACTTTGGCGGATTTTTGCCGATCCGGAACGATAATGGATTGCCGAAACACTAACTCTACATTAGCACACGTTTTCGAGCGATTTAACTTAATCTGCTAATACTCGCCTTGTTTCTTTATCGCCACTCTCTCTTTTTTAACTCAAAAATTCACACTCGGTTAATGGCTCTCATGCCGAAACGTTGCGGGGTGGAACGCAAAGATGGGCGCGATTGGCAAACTTGTAAGTCGATGATGTAAACCAGCAATGTCTGCAGTCGTTGTAAATAACGCATGTTTGGCAATATAAATCTATCAACGGATCGATCTAGTTTCGATCGATACCGACTCTTGTTTTTGTCAGACACAAAGCGTATAATTTTTATTTCGCCACGCCGAATGCCTTCATATTCCAGCTTGTGTTACAAAACAATCACGTAATCCTGGCGCAATACTTCTAGAATTTTATCCCACAGCATTGTAGTGCACAAACAATTTAAAGTTGGGTTTCTACAAAGCTCAAGAAATGTCTGTTGAAGTGCATTGAATATTTTTTGTTTGTTTTTGCAGAAACACCGACGATAAAAAGGACTTAATGTCCACCAAGTACGCCATTTCTTTCCCTGTCCAAATACTGTCGTATTTAACATTTCAGATTTTTTCATACAACTCGCGAAACATTTTCGTTTTTGATATTTAAATTTGAATTTTGAATCAATTTTACTGATGCATGACATATTTAATTCAATTCATCATAATAGTTTTCATAATAATTGCAATCAAACATCTTCTAATTAGTGCTTAATTATACTTCATATCAGTTCGAATTACGCGATTCTTTCAATTAAACGCGTAAATCCATGACTAGAGTTTTATATTGCTTTAGTTAAAAATCTTACAACCAAGATTATTGAATTAAATCATGAGGCCATCCACAGACACTTTTCATTTACATATGTATTATATTGTTTAGATTAAGTTAGGATGATAACATTTAGACCGCTTATGTTCGACTGATATACAAATAATGTTTCGAACTGTTTATTTTTCATATCAGCTTTCGTTCCATATACATATATAGGTACATGGGTACACAGGCAGAGATAACTTAAACCAAATACATAAACTTTTATTTGTGCGGTAGATGCGTTCCGCGGAAAATCGCACAAAAATAAATCGCACAAATGGAGCTATGACTTATATAGAAAAAGTGAAGATGCGTTCGATGGATTTTAAAAATTGCATAACTTTGAAACTTCTATATAAATTATATCCAAAATCGCATAAAAAAAAATTAACAAAAAATAGGAAAACAATAAGGCAATTATTATTAATTAGAATTTGAGAAAACGCGTTAAAAGATTTTATTAAGGTAGGAGCGGTCAAGTTGCCGCGTCACTAAAATAGCTATAACTCCGTATGTAGTTGGAATTTTGGAAATTCCTTTGAAAATGTATTTTTAAAAGTCGAAACATTGGAAAAATGCAAAAAAAAAAATCAATTTTTTCAAAAATCTTAACCAGAATTAAGGGCGTGATCGTAATTCAGCGATAGCAGATGCAATATGATTTACACAGTCCCAATTTATTTCCTATTTTATTTCCAAAATATTTTCGATACGTACTCTTTATGGAATTTAAAAAAAATGCTTATAAAAATACCGCATAACTTCGAATTCGCACAAAATAAAGTCGCACAAAAAGATGTTTTGAGTGTAATGAATTAAAATTACAATATTATCTGAAGTATTGATTTAATGTATTTCAATGTAGAGGCACAAATTTTGGACGTTTTTTCAAGTTCGTTAAAAAAAATTAGTATACATTTTTTTACTAGATTATTGACATTTTCAGAAATTACAAAAACTAAAATATAAATAAAATTTTAAAAAGTTATCGGCTGGTTAAGTGTTAAGGACACGATTTCTACGCTTTTAGTCATCTAAAATTTTAAAAATGTACAAGATTGTTAATAAGCGACTGTTTAGAAAAGTCATTTTTGATGTTATTTTTTAAGTTAAAAGTAAAATTTTGACATAAATGTGCTAGGAACAATAGAGGATTATATATTAAAGATTTTTACCAAATTTTAAATAAATCATTTAATTAAAACTTGAGATATCATGTCAACCGCGCTTAAAAAAAGTAGTTTCGCAAAAAAACGCGTTTAAATATTTCATTTTGGGTGGGATCGGCTTACTTTTCGCGTCACTAAAATTGCTATAATTTTGCAAATAATTGGAATTTTTAAAATTTATTTGTAGGATACGTTTTTAAAAATCTAAACTTTGAAAATATGCAAAAAAAAAATCAAATATCTAGACTAGAATATCCTCTTGACAGTATGAACATATAGTAAAGATTACATTTTTATCAGATGAATACAATCAAATAAATTCTGTATAAGAATGGTGATGTTTAAATATTATATCAACACAAAAGTCTTCCAAATTTTTTGATACGAGGAAAATCTTTTCAGAGCTTAAAGCTCTTCAAGCTTAAAATATTACAACAATTCGAATGTCTATAACTTTGCCGGCATTTTCTTTGAGAGAACTGTAAGTGTATCATCAAATATTTGAATTGATATGATCGTTCAATTTTGCTATGCAAATCTTAAATAGATAATCCGATACGCCAAGCCTTTGTCATTTAAATGCAGAATAAATCCTTTTAGCATAAATCACCCAAATACGTAGCTTTATTGCCCTCATATGGTCCTTTTGTCTTCAAAGCCAATAATGTGCTCTACAAGAGCAATTTTTTGGAGTAGCATTTTAGAGCAATTATGGTCGGTTGTAAATGAGTCGGTGCTGAGCTAAAAACTAATTGGAACGAAAAGACGGATGCGGACGGAGGAGAGAAAGAAGCTCTGTTAAAACGAACACTTTATTTATCAACAAATCCAATTTCCTTCCATTTCGCTCGGCTTAAGAGCAACTATAAAGAAATTTATTTTCATGGGTTGCTGAGAATAAAACAATACATTTCCGTTGCATACCGAATTTTAATTAAGGCAGCGAACGGCTCCTAGTTATATCGAAAATAATAGAAAGTCCACCGAGTGAAAGCAGATCTGACTGCGTCCATTGTTTGCCGGTTTGCGTTGTTTTATTCGATTTTGCCATATCTGTTACGGTTGCGGGCAACGATAATGTGCTCTGGAACAAATAGGGTTCAGATTTGTATTGAAAAATCCATAGGAAGTCCGTAAATTATCGGTGGAAGATAGCATCTGCACGTTTTGGTAGACTCTCCCTCCGATAACAAATTATGAAAGATTATCGGAAAATGCTCTCTATACTGTATTATATTAATATTTGGACAATTTACCATCTATTCAAGCTCTATAAGATCCAATTTATACCAATAAATGCTTCAATATGATCAATACTAATAGAGTTTTAATAGTTCTTAATTAAACGAACGTCAAAAGCTTTCGGATGAAAGCTTATTATTTCAATGCGAATATGATATATTAACGTTTTTAGTTCCATTTATAAAAAAAATGCTTTAAATGAGGCTAATGGGAGGCGTTGGCTTTACTATAAAATTTAGGGTGATATTGAGTTTCATAAGAGTCAATAAATTTGACGATCTGCTGCTACATTTGAAGCATTTAAGTCAATTCTTCAACAAAAAGATGTTTATGAAAAATATTTTCTTTTTAGCTTTTGTAAAAAGTGTTCAGAAACTAACCCACTATTCCAATAGTAATTCACTTAGTAAAATTGCATGAATTTGGTTTGATTTCATACCGAAAAAAAGCTTCTAAGAAGTTTATCCAAATTGGTATTGCAAATTTTTATAAAATTCGCGTGCATGTCAAGTATCAATACATCACTGGAAATACTCTTCGAAAGGATATTTTCCGACCTTTAATATCCTTGATATTTTATGTAACACCCAGGTGTACATGTATTCAAATTTTTCGCCATTGTTCTTAAGCATGAAACCTTTTAGAAGCTGTCGCATCGGATAATATTACCTTTATCCATTTGAAAAGCTACGAACACTCGGATACGGCAAAACGAGAACGGCTCCACTCTGCTTCTTGAAGTTTTCGAAGAAGAAAATATCGTCAATCCGCACGAGAATTTTTTCGCATTTTCATGCGGACCCAAATTTATTCAATGAATTCATGAGTTAAAAATACAAGGTAATCATTGAATTTATCAAAGCAAAATGTTAATATATTCAAGACGGGGTAGAATTTTAAATGGAAACATTTTCCGTAAACATTTTGCGAAAAAATTGCGATCTGAATTTCATTACAATACGCCTACATGTATTATTTTTTCTTAGGTCCGGCACGTTTGAAAGATACGCCAATCGGATTTTATTCCGGTGTCCTTCGTCCTATTATTGTTTATTAATTTCAACCATCCGAAGGTTGTGTCCTTGTTACAATAATTTCATATTAAATACATAAAATAATGATCCAAATGTATGGGATATTTTAGGAATCATCTTGGTTTTTCCTTTAAATCATACCAGACTAACAGGGAATCAGTGTATTAATAATGTATCAAAATTATTTTTTATATTACAATATAAAACTATTTTTAATTTTTTGATATCTTTATAGCATTCACCCCTTCTTACATAAAAAAAAGTCGGCTATATTTGGGGTTGCGACTTGAGGGTTACGTTGTTCGCACAAGAATTCGCAATTAAGAGTATATGGGTGATCATGGCGCAATCCATAAACGATGGTCCCGACCAACGCGTCGGCTGCGATAAACGACGGAATTCATTCGAAATATAGGTATATTCAAAAAATTATAAATTCGGGCAGTATACAACAACATAGTAACATAAACAACATAGTTAATTACATTTTTATTTCAATCAGATTTATTTATTATACTGCCACCATTTAATTAGAAGTAGGAGAGAACATTAAATTAACCCTTCCTGAAGATTTATAAATACAAGCTCAGCATTGTAAATAAAACGCTATAGATCGCTGCCCGCAACATGTGCGAGCATACTCTCTCTCGCAAAACAAATTCCACACATAAAACATGATTGTACTCATTTTAAAACCTTCTTGTATATATGCCCAATAACTCAGTAAAGTTTCATCGCAATCGGATTAACGCTATAGTAATGTATAGCGTGCAAACAAATTCAATAAAAAATTAACTTATAAAAAGATATTCATTTTTATATATAATATATAGATAAGACGACATACATAATCATTTTGAGTGTTCATATTTTTGTTAACGTGGTTCTTAACAGATTTTTGCTTAAAAAATAGGTTATGCGAAACACATGTGTTATAAATCTTTGAATCTGGATGAATTTTTAGTTCAGTTTTTTTTCGGTTTTTCGTGTTTATTATTTGTTTATTATCAAATTTTGCACATCATTCTGACCAAAAGACATTTTTTAAATCCGTACATTTAAATATAAAATTATGTCCTTACTTATAAAGTCCATAAAATAATGGATTCATTCCTGGAATGCCCAATGTAGACAATCAATACGCAAAATGGTTTTCCAGCTGTTTAAATGCAATAACCTTACTATAGTCTAAAGAGCATCGTATAGAATGTTTTAAGCATTTTATTGGCTTTAAATTTGAATAATATTATAAAATTTCAAGTCTTATAAGACGTTTATCATGCAAGTAACGTCTGAAAACATCAGCTTCATTATGGAACTACTTAATCCCATCTTTCGTCCAAAGCTCTCGAAAGTCTCTCCCACTTAGTATCAGGATTTGAATAAAATTTTTGAAAACTATTTTAGCATAATGGACCCCACAATTAATGTTGATTCTTTCGCCATTTATAATTAATACGCTGAAAAGGGATCCAGGTCAGAATAATTTGAATTTTTCATGCAATTTTTTCATGCGAACCCAAACAAAGGGATGAGCCCAAAGGACGAACGTAGGACAACATAAAAAGGCACTTTATTCATAATAAATGAAAACGTTTGATTTACCCTTTGGTTGCTTAATTACTGAGAAAAGCGCCGCAGAGGCTTCGAAATTAAATAAAAATTACACGTCTGAGCGACTCACATAACTAGAAAGGCTTTCGTAAATATTTGCTCGGATCATACGAATCTTTTATGCTCGCGATATACATAAATCACGAGGCAACTTTCGATGCTCTGAAACCTTTAGTTTTTCGCATAAAATTTAATATTCCCACGCGGACTTGCCTCTTTTCCAAGAGCACTTTGTATCGGATTTCAATAGAACCTATACAAATCCGTATTCGGAATTCATAACCGCTCACTATCTGAGAAGACGTACACGCTCAATTTTTTCGGATAAATTGATTCCATCGGGGGGGATGAATTTATATGCAGGGCACAGCGATAAAAAAATTCATTATATCTTCATTTTATTGGAGCACATTGCGTATACGACGCGATCTAAGCAAGGACGGAAAGAATTATAATAACCACCGATATCGATTCGAAACTGGCTCTGCGAACTTCCACCGTTTGAAATCGAGAAACTTTCAAAATGTCGAAAACTGATCCCCGTTTACGACGTACGAGAGTAAGCCCGATCTATCCCATTTAAATCCACAAAGCCGAAGAAATGATACCTCTGCCGAAACTATGTTTGAAATTTTTCATTTTTTATTCGGCATTAAAAGCATGGGTTTGAAATCTGTATTCAACGCATGGACGATTTGGATCCATACATATCACAATGGAATTATTTAAAATTTGATATGTTCAAATATATATTCAACACATTAGATATTTCTTAAAAATTCGTTCCTTATAGTGTTATTTATAAACATATTGCATAATAGCGAAAGCTCATGATAAAAGCTTATAAAAGTATTTCAGGAGTCTTACAAGTACTAAAGTAAATTCAATTTTTGTTCATTTAAAAGCATAAAGATATGAAAATATGTATACATTTTTGGTTATTTTAATCCAAACATAATCAAATATGTATTTTTATGTTCTTACAAAGCCCTGCCCTCGACTGAAAATCAAATGTATACTTTAAAACTATACGAATTCAATCTTAAAACCATTTCATCGGGTATTGATGATACATCGAACGGCAAACTATATGCTATTAGTAGCACAATGGACTTGGATGATTATATTCAGAATTCTATTCTAAATCGACGGTAGTCGAGTGGCCAAGACAATTCGATTATCGAATGGCTCGCTTCGTATTCAGCTTTGGTAATTTCTTACAATCCGGATGTTTCCACGGAAACATAAACGACTAACTGATGGCAGATTTTGGCTTTAAATAATGCTATTAAGAACATATACATTCATCAGATAATTGTTTAGTAATATTATAAATGCTCAAGCTCTAACGAGAGCAAGACTGAGATCATTAATGAAGTTGGGCAGGGCCATCTGCCCAGTGACTGATTTGCCAAAACAATGATATTTACGCATCTCTTACCTAATATTTTCATCCATCCATGTTCGGGCATGGCGTTCGATCGCGAGACGCTCCTTCGATGTGTCAGTGGTCCGAAATTTGGACCGGCTGGACACGGAAACGTTACGGCCATTCTCTCTAGTTTTATGGCATTTAGAGCATTTTGTAAGAGCTTAAAAATATATTCCCGGGGCTTTCTACGATCTACACCGAGTCATAGAGGTCCCTCTACCAGCGGCCGTTAATAATCAGTAGATTTACAAACGCAAATATTTATTCTAGCCTAAGAATTTTAAAATTAAATTAGAATATTTAATCAGTTTCCCACGCGTTCAGAGCGTAAATGGTAGCAAGCAACGGAGAAGACGCATCTCCTTGCGAACATGGAATTCACGGTTTTGCACTATGCCAGTGGCTTGATATTATTCCGAATAGCGGGATCAACATACAGCTCGAACCAGAGCAGAGTCCCTATTTTTGTTGTGTATTCTTCTTCCTGTACCAAACAATCCAAAAATGTGCTTTGAGCATTCTGGGCATCCATTTTGCAAACAACTTCTTGTAACAAAGTTTTTCCGACACAAAGTCACCAAGGAGACTTCGAAAAATGTCAAGAAATCCGTCAGAAATTCGACAGACGTCGTCGTATCAGTACGGCCTTCATTAGATAACCTAAACTACTTCATGACATGTTGTCGACTCATCATATCACTACCATAAGCTTTCACGAGCTTCCGATGGATATTCGTGGCGGTATTGTTTCGCAAAGTTGAAAAACGGATGATTGTGCGGATTTTGCACGGATTAAAAGTGGGTGTGGTTGTGCAACGACCTCTTCATCGGAAGAATTTACTATGACTGAACAAAATGGCCGACAAACACGCGGGACCAAAATGTGTGGAAGACCATGTGGAAGATAATGAAAAACCTCTGCATTAATATATTCCAATCCAATTTTATTTTATTTTTATTAAATATAAATACATTTTTATTTGATAAAAAATATATTTGAAATCACTCTAACGCCAGTGAAAATCTCTTTAGTGAAAGCTCTTTTAAAAATAAGCTTTTTATGATTGCTAATCAATCTTAATGCTGAAAGCTGTGGCATATGATACAAATACAATGAAAATTCCCATTAATTGACATTCTTACCAGCATCACAGGCACAAGTTTGCGAGCTTTCAGCGAGATAACCAAATTCGTACTCTCTTCAGAATATTACACGTATTTACGAAACCGCAAATGAGACTCAACTTTATCGATAGTGGAGGCTTCGCCGAACTTCGCATAAAACCCGTGGCTTTTGATTCGAATTTGCCCCATAAAGTTGTTCAGCGCCATTTTTTCGGCCTTTACTATCAATATTTATTCATCGGCATTTGATTAAGCGCACACGAAAATTGGGATGAAAATCGCTTTAAAATATAACCGTGTCGAAATTGGCCCTCAACATTTATTGGCCCATAAAATGGGTCAACCATATTGCCATCAGGACGAATTTTTCGACCGCCGAAATGGCTTTTGCTGAAACAATTCCTGAAGCAGTAAACAAATCAAACGTTTACTGCGATAACGGCGTATTTGATTTATTGAGCTCTCGAGGTGTACGTCGATGTTTTCAATGAAGGATATCAGACGAACGTCGAATCGTGTCCTACCCTCGATATGTAAATATCGACAAATAATAAATAGAAAGAAGACAAAATGTGTTTTCCATATTCGGATGGAATACGGCTAAGACACTCGCGAGACGCATTTCATTTTTCCGCCTACGTATTCTTTAGGCATTCGCGGATATACGTCGGAAAATTTATCTCCGAAATGTATGCTTTCAAGTATGTGGAAATGTATTTTTAATGAATATATTACGTTTTAAAAAATATGCTAAAACAACCCCTAAATGTGTTTAGTTTGCATAAGGTCAAATAAAACAGGGTGGGATTGAATTTTGACATTGACTGCGGTGACTGTGGTGGCAATTGGACGTAATCCAGTACAGTATAATTTGCAACCAAATGGCAAATATCTGAAGCAAATTCTCAAATGCAAATGTCTCGAAATGGAATCCCCTACCAGTGGTTAACAAGATGATGGAATTAGTGACGGAGTCAGTAACAACGGCAGTGGACTTTCGGTCGAAATAAAAAATATAAGCTTGCCATAAACACGATGTCAGTCCATCGTACAAGCCTTGATATGAATAGAGTTATATTATTAATTCTGAATTTAATTATTCATCAATATTGAAATAAACTTAAGGGATGATAATAAAAGACATCTTAATCAATAAATTAAATATATGATATATTGCCCAATTACTTTTGGGGAATATATCATATACTTAAGTGGGAAGCTAGATAAATTAAAATCTTAAATCTTCTGATATATAAAAATTATTATCTGTTTGTTCGTATGTAATGCGCTGCCATACCGCTCATCATATTGCAATAAAACTTCGTCAATTTATTGCTAAAGATTGCGCGAGTAACATAGACATAATCTAATATATAAAAATAATGTTTGTTTGTCCATATTTAATGCGCTGCCATACCGTTCATCCGATTGAGATAAAACTTTGTCAACTTATTGTTTATACTTGCAGGAATAATATAGGTATAGTAAAAATATTGTTTGTGTACGCAGTTTGTTATGCGAGACGTAGCATTGCAACGCATGCCGGGTAATCACTTGTATATCATAATAAACTTTACAGATTAGTCACTCATGGTATAACTTTAATGCCAAATGCTTAACCAAACCTCGAAAAATACACAGTTTTGTCAATCGGCGTAGTCAACTTCATTCGATCGACCATTGCGATATTCGTCTTGGCAGTTCGTACGGCCTCGTTCAAACTCTGCCATCAATATTTTACTATTGCAAACAAAGGAGCAGACTGCCCCAAAACTTATGCTTTATACGGTAATTTCTACCATAGTAGTTTTTATAAACAACAATCGCCATTCATCCATCAAGTCGGGTACTTCTGAGACTACCGTACTCGTAATTGGCCTTTAAATGGCTCAGATATCAGACTCATCAATCAAATTTCTTGAATTCGAATTTATACGAGATGTGACATGCGATAAAGCGTACACATTTTTAGTTTTTTTAATACTCTCAAAGTCAAATCAAAGACATGGGCAATAATTAAAGTCGTTAGTTTTTAGTATACAAAATGGACATATCACATTTGAAATATGTCTCTTAACTCGTACTTTTTTAAAACGGATTATTCTTGGTAATTTATCAATGCGAATTGAAATATTTTCAAAGAATATTAGCATACTTTTTGAATTTATTTTAAATATTTGAGGATAGGTTTTTCTCGTTTTTATCATTCATATTTTTAAAGCAAATTTGCCAGTATAATATTATCAGATCATTGGTATAAAAAATGAGCTTTGGACCCAAATTCTATGCATTTAATTTTAGTTATTAATAGGACGCTTGTCTCTCTGTCTATAGTCTCATCCCCAGTTATGTTCATCGATTTTTTGTTGACTGAAGAACTTTGTTGACTAAAGCAATCAAAGTCGCATGATCCCATGGGACAGTATATTGTTAACCGAATGCAGATTTTGTCTGCTAGGTTTTGTTTTCCGACCCATACATTTGAATAAAAATGATTCCCTAATTTCCCAGAGGCGCCCTATTACCAAGAATTTGATCTTTCGTCTGATTCCCCGCGGCTCCACATAATTAACTTTGATCAATTAATTAAATTGTAGATTAGTATACGAAGTGTAATTTAAATATTCAGACGAATTACTCTACGGCAGTCCGAGATACGAATTATTTTAGAGGAAATCAATTACGGTAATGGAGTTGGGAGGGTTGTTTCCATCTGTTTTTATGTAATTATTTAAATATTGAACAAAAGGCAACTTTTAACCGACCACGCAAATGGGCCTTTGTCTTATTTATTGATCTCGCCGAATAAAACCCCCGAATCTACTTGGGTACAAATTTATGCGATCGACTAAAAATTTATCAGATTCGCCCTTAAAAAAGAGTATAAAAATCGTGACTTGCATAGCCGGGGGTTGAATATAAACGGAAAAGTACGGCGTACATGCATGATTTCGATAATTATACATCCATTGAAAAAAATCGCAAAAACCACCCTCTGATAAGATTACTCTCGTTCTGGTTGTTACGGTGCTTTTGATATTTAATTTGAAACATACGAGTTATTTGATCTGAAGAATGTATTATTCTTCTGTGTGATTTTCGTATGAAAAATTTATGAGCGTTCATTATAATGAATCTATTAAATTTGAGCCATATCAATATTTTCATTGTTAAACTATCAAAAACATATTTAAATATTAAATTAATACTACGACTGAAATTTTGCACCCATTTCTACAAAGATAATTTTCGTTTTATTCAATGTTTATATAATGTAAATTATGAATGTTAAAAATAACAAATTTCGAGATCTTTTGTGATATAATTAAACATACCAAAATTAAATCAAAATGTACAAAGCTGTTTTTTAATCTACAGATGGTTAACGTCAATTATTGTTAAATAAACGTAGTCTCTTTTCGATACACGGTTGTTAGAGCATCATTAGACGTGGTTGTATTACGCATTAGTACGTGATTTATTGCTTCTGACCACGTGTAGCGCGGGCTAAAGAGCTAGGTTCCAAAAGCATGCGCGCGCATCTTTCCTATAATTGCTTCAATTCACTAGACAATATACATCAATATACAAGCGTACACAATAAATTGCATACACAAGCGAAGTTTGTACTATTCTATAACATGTACGAACATGCATACAACAATTCTCCAAAATTTCATTGTAATCGGATGAATGGTATAGGAATGTATACGGAACAAACGGACCACAAACCACAGACATGGTTTTATATATATATATAGATTTACTTGATTCTTGTCTATAAAAAACTTGAGTCTTGTCTATAATTTGGTTAAATTTATCGATATTATTTAGTTTGATTCAATATCATGTTTTTAATCTACGTTTTTTTAACCAGATATTCAAAATATATTTAAAAAAGAGTTTTAATTTTTTTTAAATAGTTAAAAACAAAATTTAGACATAAATCTGGTAGAGACAATAGAGGGTTATATAGATAAAATGCATATAAAATTTGAAGTAAATCAATTTGTTAAAACTTGAGATATGATGTCAACCGTGTTGAAAAAATAATTAGTGGAAATCGGCTAAGTTGCCGCTTCACTAAAATAGCTATAACTCCGTAAATAATTAATATTTTGGAAATTTCTTTGGAAAATATATTCGTAAAAATTTAATGTTTGGAAATTTACAAAAAAAAATGATTTTTTGTCAAAATTCTAAACTAAAAAAAAATAATTAAAGAATTTATCTTATAATGCATATGATTTAATTAGCAAATATTATTCAAGACTTTCATTATTATTTTAATATTTAATAAAAATGTAAAAAGATTAGCATTTTAATTGGATTTCTCAATAATTTTTATTTGCCCTGGGAATTAAAATATTTTTACGACGAATATTCAAATATAATTAAATTTGTAAAATCATATAACATTGGAGTAATATTTTGATGGTTTTTCTAGCGCAGAATGATAATAAATGGCTTTCAGCAGAGCTTTATCGCCATTTGATTTTTCCATGTGAACGAGAGCTTTTCTGTGAACGGGAGCTTTTCCAAGCCATATGTTGTCCATAGAAAAAACTGCAGTAAATCTACAAAGTTTTGTCCATAAATTCCATTCGATGATTGATATATATATTATATATATTTAATATTTAAGAGATTCATATAAGCATTTTTAGATGCTGAGGATTTCGTTTAGAATTCAGGTCAGTCGTCATTTTTTAATGCCCCCAAAACATCGCTACACAAGGATCATAATTCAATTAGGCATAATTGAGTCCTTTCGTCCCGCTTTTGAATCGTACGAACATTATTAAATGCAAACGAACGCATGCAAAGGCATAAGGATTAACTCAATTTTTCGGGTCCTGGTTATTATCAAAGTAAAAACTCTCCCTGCAGAGACCACAGGAGCGTTGAAATGATTTCCCCACGGTTGGCCCGGTACAGTTCGTGGATGATAACGTAAGAAAAACACGTTTTACGCCCGACCATATTTTATTCCTGGATCCAGGATACGTGTCGGTCGTAAACATCGGAACACTTCAGGATAAATGTTATAATGTTTTTTATTCAATTGACATGGCCGCCGGGCGGGGGATCAAACGCGCCTCGCCTAAAAGGATATATGAGATCATTTTTGTTTTCTGACGTTTTTCGTTTGGGAAATATCCGGGAAACAGCAGCCCTGAATCTGACCATCCGGATCACATTTAGTTCCTGGAAATTGACTGCATTTGAGCTCGGGAAATAGACAAAAAGCATCTGATATTAACGTTTCCATTCTTATAACATATACATTCATAAAATCTTAATTTAACCTTTACATTACAAACATTATCTAATAAAATTAGTCCTCAAAAATATCAAATAAAATACTTTTCCTAGCGATGTTCAATTGCTTCGATACTCTTCTCGAATTTTCTTCATCATTTATGACATGATCACCTCATTTGGTCGACCACTATGATGTTCGTCTTGACAGCTCGTAGGACCTCGTTTAAATTCTGCCATCCAACATTTTACTGTTGTAAACGAAGGAGCAGATATCACTTTTGAAACATGACCGCTTCAAATGTATTTTCAATTCGCCAATATGGCTTTAAATGACATTATACAACTGTTTTTTTTTTCTTTTTAACAATAACAGTATGCATCTGATATAAGCAATGGCAATCAAAGCACATGGGATTGCGAAATAAAAGCTTAAATTGCTCCGGGAAAATTTTCATAGAACCGCAATCCGTATATGCAGCACGGAGCAACGGGTTGAGAAAATGGGTTAACCACGGCATAAAATGATCGTATCCTTTTGAAAGCAAATGGATTTTCCTTACATTTTATTTATTTTTAACTCAGACGTGCCCATTGGCCTATATATGGGACACGTCGTTTGCGTCCATTGACCGTTATGGTTTTTTGCCGTTCGGGTTCAATTTGATTTTTATACAAATAAGCTCTGGGGGAGCGTGTCGAAAATCGGGATTTCAATAAATAAAAATAAATCCTCATCAGTATTCCGGACGTAAATATCACTTAGGAATGCATTCCTTTGAAAGACCGGGAAACTTTTTACGGGATAGGAATTCGCAAAATTTTTGAAAAAGTTTATAGAGTCGCATAGATGTCGTAAAGCTTCAGCTGGAGATCTTCACGGGAGATAAATTATGTGGAAAGTTTTTATTGGCTCTAAGACGCAAATGTGTAATCAATTTTAATTTAAAATATTCAGTGGAGATTAAATCCTGTTTTATTAAACGAGCAGTTCCCGTGGGTTCGATAAAAGTTGACGGCGAATTTTAAACTTGCTCATTATAATATTTTCGCTTTGTGGAATACATTTTATATATATACATATATACATACGTCCATCCAGCACAAACGCCGAACGGCGACTGATTCGTTATCCATGCGATGCGTTGAAACTAACGCCATCTATCGCGCAATAGATTAACTACGAAATTGCATACGAATCTATTATCGCTTTTGTAATGCGTCTTTAACGCATTGGCGGACACGTCTTGAATACAAATCGACACAATTCATATACATAAAAATGGAGTTAAAACATCGCTTAAAACACACAATTATTATTCATATTGTTTTGAATCAATGACATTGATTGTCTGTTAATAGCGTTATCTGTCTCGTGTCAATTTTCAGAATAATGGGAGTAAAAAGCATTTGTTCTCAAACTTGCCTAGGATTGTATTATTGTGGGGTGATTCCGAAGCTTACAGATTTGCGAAAATTACACAAATATTTAGCCATAAATAACAAAAACATACACATAAAGGATTTGCGCGCGCAATGTCCATATTGTATGCGCCATTTTTGTAAATAATTAAGTAATAGACGGGCGTCGAATAGAAATACTCTCTTCTCTAAATAACTTTTTATTCCACACAAGAGAGAGAGATCTGGCTGCAGGAGGGACGAATTCCCGCAGCCAAGGCTAACCGATTCCTCTTCCGACTCCCGCCTCCTGCACGTCACTCCCCAACCGGCAACGGTGCATGCGCAAGAATCCATAGGTCGGTATGCAGGTGCAATGTCTTTGTGGTCTTGGTCTTAGGTGGTATAAAGTGGTTGGATATGGGAGCGGAGTGGGAGAAGGTGTCAGACAATCAATGTCAAGGGATTGGGAAGAAACACAATTTAGATCAGCGCTCGGCAAACCTTTTGAACTCCCTGACCTCTAAATGGATTAAAATTCACACATTTTAATCCAGCGAATCACTAACTGGACTTTTGTATTAAATATCATTGGGCTTCCCCTGACTGTTTTTGTTTCTTCGTTTAAAAAGAGTCCTGAAAAGGAAACATTGGGACACGATTGAAACCCTCTAACCTCATGTTACATCAACTCTAAAGGACATCTCGGATAAGACCTTCCAGGATGTCTTCCAAGCTTGACAACACCACCTCCAGAAGTGTATCAATGCAGGATGCAGGAGGGTACTATCTCGAATATTTTTAACTAATTGTACAAATATGTTAATTACGTATTTTTTTTAAGAATTTGGACGCATTACTTGAAAATTGAATTATTCACCAAATTAATTTATCTTATTTAAAAAAATTTGAGAGTCTTTGTGCCACTTAAGTTTGTTTTCGTTTTCATGAGTTTCATAGATGTATTATGTAAAAAGATGTGCAAGTATTATCTGCAGATGCAACACATCGAAAAATGACTGCATATGACTGCCGTGTCCACCAAAGTGTTAATAGCAGATTTAGACGATAATTTTAAATATCGAATTAAATTCGCTTAGAACACGCAGACCGTTGTTCCATGTATGATAATTTTAAGAGCACATCGCCTGCGAAATTGTCGCAATATGTTTTCGGCTCGAATATTTGTTTCCGTTCTCCACGATGTCGATACAAAGTGAATGTCGAAATCGATAAGCCAATATCACCGGGCTTATTCAGCAGTTCATCATGCGCCGATATAATGAAATATCGCAGTTAAAAAACACGTCGAGCATATGAGGGGGGCGTTAGGGCCGCTGTAGCCTCCCCCCCTCAAAAAAAAAAGTACCCCGAACCGTAGCGCAATTAATCAAACTTTAACTCCAAAAATAAAAGATTGTAATATATCTTGTTTGCGACATTTTGTTTGTTTTCCAGTGTGCATTACAAAACGTGAACACACTATACATATGCGGCGATAAATCATCCCGGCACACACACGCCTGACATTATCGTCCTGTGAGTATTCCACACTTGCAAACACACCGAAACGGCACGAGTGCCCTATTGAATCGAAAAAAAGACGTATTGACATCTCTTGTTCGGAGTTACGACGCGTGGGCTTCGAGAACGACGTCTGAATGATTTAAAATGATCGGCCCTTCTCGCGGGGTAATGACGTCCTTTGTCAGAAAAATACTCCCGACGATATATAAAAGTGCGTATGTTTCCATTCCGCTTGAATTTTTTATTAAGTTCCATGTGAAATTCTTACTTTTTCAACCTCCCTTGTTCTCGAACACGAAACGCGAAGTTTTAGCGAAACTACCTTCAGCGTACGCGAAAGTTTCCGCTGCATTTCGCCTCCAACATCCTTAAAGCCAATGAGTTGTTAATACTTGCAGTTAAAATAAGTTTTGCATCTCATTTAAAAGTTAATACTATGGGTTTTCGAATTTTTCCATCGCTGAATATCCAAAAGCGCCCGATGCAATCGAACCAATCGAAGAACAACCCCAATGAATGCACCCCACAGCAATATTAATTTTCAACCAATCTGCATTCAATAAAATACCACTCGTTGAATAAAGCCTTTAATTTAGCTTAGTTTGCGTGAATTATTGAATTACCGTGTAAATATATTTGCATACATTATCTTACATTCCAAATAAATCTGCTTGAAGATCAATAAATTTGACCTAAAAATAAGACTTAATTCAAAGATAAACGCTACATTTTGTCAATAGCATGCTATATCCATGAATATCTTAACCTGATCCAAACTGAGAACACGCTTAGTGTGTTCATATATAAATCCTATTTTTTCCCGACTCCGCGCAGCGTGTAACAAGCTTGTATAACAATAAATGCACCTTAACACTCTTGATACTATTTTCTCGATTCGATTCTGAGTTTGAGTCAAACAATGATAATTTGATTTGGAATCTCATTCTGCAACGACTTCCCAGCGAGCATAGCAAAATAGCTAAATAAATAAAATATTTGAAAAGGATAAAAAATAAATATATATCTAAGAATATTTAAACGTGTAGCGGTACCTTTACAGCACGATATGTGAGTGTATGATGAGACGCAAGACATCCGTCGTCTGTTTCCGATTTTCAGCACTCAAAGTGTTAAATATCGAATGTATGTCAAGATGAATACATAAATACATACATAGGTGGCAAATACAGCCCTATATGATTACCCCGATTAACGACGTACCACCATTTTCTTCTGTTCTGAGCTTCCTCTCTTCAATTTTCTAGGCCCAGACTTGCGGCGTTTAAGTCTGCATGTCTTTCCCAGCATAAGTATTTCAACTGGTCTATTGCTGAGGGACTTTGGGAGTCCATGTCCATGACCTCTTCATTAGACATCATGATTTCGGGGCCCGAAGTGCAAAAAAAACTTTTTGCCGAAACGGTAACCGAAATTGAACCAAATCGAAAATATTGATTCTATCGGTTCTATACGCGTCTTATACGAAAGAGAACTTTTTTTGTGTTGATATAATATGGCACATTCAACGTTTTTATGCAGACTTTATTTAATTGTATTTATCTAATGATACTATAATCTTTACTATATTATCATTCTGTTAAATAAATATTTATTTTAAACTAGCTGGTACCCGGCGCGTTGCTGCGACAGAAGTAATAATTCTAAAAATATCGTTTGAAATTTGAAATACAAACGTTGATTTTTATATATAAAATCTACTGTAAGTTAATTGTACTACTGCCTATATTATTTGAGAAAGTGCTAAACAATAAATTGGAAAAATTTTATCGCAATCGAATAAACGGTATGGCAGCGCATCAAATACGGACAAACAAACATTGATTTTTATATATTAGACTATGCTTATGTTACTCGCAGAATTTTTATCAATAAGTGAACAAAGTTTTATTGCAATCCGATGAACAGTATGGCAGCGTATTTCGAACGAACAAAACCAAATTCATTTTATATATAAAATTGTTATTAACCCAAATTACAGCTTGTAATCTTAAGTTATTATTATGTATTTTATTTAGGTTATCTTTGCCTATATATTTGCTATGAACTCAGACTGGGACTCCCAGATTTCAACTTGTTGTGCTATGTATAATACTACAAACTGGGACTCTCAGACTTCCAGCCAATAAATATCAAGTCAATATCATTTCCTTTATTAAATAATATCAACATAAATATCAATGGAATAACACACCCTTAGCTCAAAAAATTACTCGGTACTCTTAAGTACTCGGAAATTAAAGGGTATTTAGTTTGAATTTAAATGGGATAAATTAATTTGCATTATTACATCAGAACTAATGTTCGATAAAACTTCGCGTTGATCGATACTTTGTTTAAATCTCCCAAATATCTCATAAATTGATTTCTATACCGATGTTTGATCTTCAAAATATTCATTGAATATCCTCTAAATTCGATCAAATGTTACGACATGAATAATATGCTACTTTAGATAATGTTATATATGATACACTTAGATCATTACCTTTGTAGCATTATTAGTATTTTTGGATCTTTCATCTGTGGCGTCGTCAGGATTAGGCTTCAACGAAAAATGTTTCGCAAGGTTTTAAGTTGAAAGCCGGCTCTCAGGCGTTTTTATTAAATGAAATTCAGCTATCTGCTGTGTGTGTGCCTTTGTTGTTTGAAACTTCCTTATTTATGTAAAACCGATGTGGTCAGAATTCAAGCTTTGTAATAAGGTTTGCGCTGTTTGAATAATCCCTCACTCAGACTTCGGCAGTCAAAATTGTTTGAATCGGCGTGATTGTAATGCGAATACCACGAACGAGTCAATAATAATATATGTAGTCCTATTTTCGTGGCTCGAATTACCGTATGCCTGTTATGTAATTTGAAAACCGCAGATTATTCCGAAGCGACGTGCTTCAGATGTTACCATATTTTTTTACAATGATCGTTTGCGTTGTTTGCACGCCAAAGGCTTAATCTTCAAATTGGAAATATGTGGAATGATGTAAAGCGAGGTCTGTGTGTAGTAAATATGTGTTTTTTAAATATTAATGCGGATTAGACGGGGATGCGCCTTTTGGGGCGCATTTTTATGTTTTGATAGTTGTGGGTAAATATCAAATTCTAAGACCGACTAAGATATTAGACATTGTATGCTATTTTTTAAAAAAATCAAGGTTAGAATTCGATTATGGCTCATAGAATCTATCAACAGTTGCTAACACAACACTCAATATGTTCGTAGGACTTTTTCGCTTTACACTCTTTTCTTCTTCGTTTTAGTTCATTTTTTCGCAATTTCTTCTACCAAATGCTTCAATAATAACCCCGTATAATATTTGTCATTGATGATTATTCAATTCTTAATGTAATCAATTAATAAAATATCAAAATATCGAGGTCAAAACTTTTATGACTTTGGTCGCTTTGGGCGGCTTTCACCGGTTACCATCCACTCAATTGACTGCTAATTCGATTCAATAGTATAATTATAGATTGATGTATTATCTATTATCACATACTGTATGAAAAAATCATTTTTATTACGCTGAAAAGGCTCTAAACAGCGCTCTGAATTGTGGACGCGTTGTTCATCTAATTAAACTGTGAGCAATCGCCATACTTACTTCGAACAGAATTTTCTCATGAATATTGATGCAAAATGATGAAATCAATGCCTTTTGATATCTTAAGGTGTCAATTATCTCACGCAACTTCAATTTATGATCGATAAAAACTATTTTTATTCGGCACATTTCAATACAAAAATTATTCCTTGGCGAAATTTATGCGATAAAATAGAATGTTCTATCTCACTGCTTAAACTTTCTGAATTAAATTTAAATTTGAAGATTTATATGGCATTATTAATTTTAAAAAAATAAGCTTAAATTTTGCTCTATTATAAAATAATGAATCATTTTTTGACACTCCTTATAATTTAAATTCGTTCATTCGACTTCCTTTGTAGATATTTTAATACCTAACAACTCGAATTTTAATAACGCCCACTAAAACTATTAAGTCTCCGACTTAAATAGCTTTCGAACAATTTTATTAGCGCCTTTGACTGAAAATTTTGGCGCCTTTGAGCAAATATAACTGCGACAATATTATCAACTATCCAAACTATTATGGCTTTAATCAGCGAAATTAATTCCTTAATAAATTTCATTAGGGCGCGCCATGTATTAACGTTTTAATTTGCAAACTTTTCGGATTACTGTTTGAGAGTTTTATTGGTATTTTTAAGTATCCTTTAAATCCTCGGGCGATATTCTGCTCATACAATTCCGCCTTAGAGTCACTCTGAAGCGACATAATAATCAACACATTTATCAAATTGCGCCATGATATCGCGGTACTTTGGCAGCGTTAAGGATTTATTATACTTGTGTCGTGAGATTTTCTCATTTGAAATTCTAATCTTCAAAGCTGTTAAATGCAAATTCAATTTTAACATCACAATTGCTGCAGACCCGATGCGACTTGGAAATTAAACTCGATGAATGCACCCCATTACATTTGCACGCAGAATATTATTTATAAATTTGCAATATAAAATACAGATATTGGGGTGGTTAATCGACTAGGATCAGAATTTATAAAAAAAAATGCATCAAATTTAATATCTGAAAATTATTAACAGTATCGCAACGTATTTTCAACGTTATTTGATCTAATTATTCTATCGAATTATTTTGTTCATATCTAATGTTTCCTCATATGAAAATCTATTTTCAAGGATATCTTAATCCTTGGCAATGAAGGAAAATAACATCATTAGCGATTGATGTTTAATCAGATTTGTTGAGTTAAATCGATTTATTAGGGTATTTGCCATCTTACATATAAAGCCATTTTATGTATTAATATCAGTATGAAGCAATTCGAGTTATAAGAATGATAACCAGTATAAAAATATTCAAAAGCTTTTAAAAAAATCAATATTTTCATTGTAAATCTACGAAAATATATATATTTGATGATGATCGAATGCTTTATATGTATATTAATATTAAATAAGCTTTTCTTCGTCGGTTCAATTTTTTTGTATGGAGCTAAGCCAAATATACGACTTTTTCTAAGCTTTTCATAATTAAATTGAACGCCCTTTGAATTTTATTATATCCCAGATGATATTTCCGACAAATTTGCTTCATCAAACTCTTCATCCAACAGAAACTCTTGAATAACCTCGACATTCATATCGTTTATTAAGTCTTTGATACTTCGATGCCTCAGATGCTTCAATAGATTTATCATCGATTTAATTCCAAAACCTTTGAAAAGCACTTCTATTTCACTATGTATATCAAACATTTGATACAGAATGAGAGACTTCAATGATTTATTCCCCCTAATTTTATATAATATAATCCCTCAATGGACCACATGTGTATATGCTCATAAATATGATTGCTATTATATATATAATATTTTCTTCGAATTAAAAATATTAAAAAATGTTAGCACATATTAACACATTATATACGGGAAGCATAGTTATATGATATATATCAGTTTTATAAATTACGATGTCTTTTGATTAACTAGATTATTTATATTTATGAGGATTTACTGAAAATATTTTTCAAAATTGATATAAGTAGATTGCGTTAAAAACTGCGCTTTTGCATAAAAGCCGCCGGTCGGATAAAGTGTTAATAATTGTAAATTGGTGTTGACTTTCCAAACCAAATATGCCCATAGACCTATATATAGGATATTGCATTTATTTGTATTGTTGGCATTGTATCAATATGATATTTATACACAAAGTAAAAATATTAATTTTATGATAAATTATTTATTTATAAATCTTTTAAATATTTCGTTTGGAATGTGTATTTTTTGATTTTTATGATTTTTTTAAAATTTGATTTTGCAAAAATATGATATTTTTTGGGCATATATGGGTTCAATATTGGAAATGGATTCCTAAAACAAACTCTATATTTCTCTCGCTATCTAAAATGCTGTCATGAACTACCGGTCACGAGCGACGGTTTGGCAACCACTGATCTATTACAAGGATCAATCGCAATGGAAACAAGCAGGAACTGCTGGAGTGATGTTGCATATATCCGTGCTCGAGCCAAGCGAGCATGTTTGACCATATATTTGAAATTTCGGATGTCCGATCAGTGAACGCTTCCTGTGTTGCAACTGGGAAGATATTTCAATTCATTGACGATTTGCGGTATGCATTCGATCGATCAAATTCCTTGAAATAATTTCGAAAAATCGATCCAAAAGGTTTCGCGCTGGGATATCGGCTCCATTTGCATTTGGGAGCCGCTCTTCATATTTCCTCGCCGAAAAATAATACCTACACCGGAAAAAGTTTTTCCATCCAACAAAAGACATTTCGAAATGTTATCACACACATTTGTGCCAGCCATACTTTGTTTCACTTGTGTATCCCTTCGGTGTGTGTTCTTCATTGTTCGGAAACGGCTCGAAAGGAATAAAAGAGGAAGACATTTTTTCGCAGCGAAACACATTCGTCCCGAGACGTTTTCACGTGTATTTTTGTCACTTTTACGATTGGATTTTGTTGTGAGTGAGTGATCGATGACATTAAGAGTATCTCTTTCCGAATGGTACTCCTTCATGGTTAGAATAACAATAACCTACTATCTATAGTGTTTTTTCTTCGCATCGCGTGTAGAGCACAAGTATCATTTATACCATTGTCGTCCTGATAGATACCATCAAGATTTAAGCATATGGGGATAGAAGAGAATACACTTTAGTGATGCCATCAAAAATGTACGCACTGATTTACGAACACGCTCATACACACCAAACATTTCTTCTCTGGATCTTTGAAAATCCACAGAAAGATATATGCGACGTGAACGCGACAAATCGCATTTTTCATACTGCAAAACTATGCCATTCATAAAAAACGTTTACATAGACTATAAAAACAAGCTTCAAATAAAATAATTTCAACATGCAGCTTCAACCACATAAGGACCAACCCTTATAAATGCAATGCTATATACGGAATGGTACCAATTGGAAGCTGAAGGATGTACATTGAGAACTTCAATTACTATTGAAATGAATTGATTTCCCAGATTTAATTGCAAGCCACAGCGCAATAATATGAATAACGGTAAAATCTACTTAATAACGGGAATGCAATGGAATTGTTAAAATCTGATCATTAAACAAGAGAGCAATTAAGGATTTTATTAATAAGAACAGCTATTTTACAAAGCATTCTGACTAGTACATCCCTAAGTAGATAAAATAAGACAATATATTTTTGATTTACCAATATGTGGCCTTAGCACAATAATTTTTAAGTAAAAATAAAAAAATACAGGCTGGATAAAATGTAAGGGAGTAAAAAAGTGCGTGTTCTAGTTGACACGATTTCAATTCCTGTTAGTCATTTAAAATTTTAAAAATATAAAAGTTTCTTAATAAATAATAATGTCGCTATTGTCTGTACCTTAAAGAAAAAATATTATTATATTTTCATAAAATGGCGACTGTTTAAAAACAGTCATTTTTTGGCCTTATTTTTTCAGTTTTAATTTTTTTTTAAATAGTCAAAATCAAAATTTTGACATTAATCTGGTAAGAACAATTGAAAAATAAATAATAAAGATATAGAATAAATTTGAAATAATTCAATTAATAAAAACTTGAGATATCATGTCAACCATGTTGAAAAAAGTAGTTAGGCGAAAAACGCGTTTAAAGATTTAACTCTGTTAAGACTGGCTTAGTTGCCGCATCACTAAAAAAAGCTATAACTCCGTAAATAATTGAAATTTTGGACAATTCTTTAAATTATATTTTTATGAAGGTCTAAACTTTAAAAACATGCAAAAATTAAAAATATTAAAAATTTGTAGATTTAGAGTACACATCATTAAACTTCAAATTCCACTGTGGAAAGTGTTATTTTTCTTAACGTTCCAACAGATACACGAACGATATTTTGGGCGTCTTATTAAGTTGATAAATTGAAATGTATGTTTTTAAGATTATAAATAATGAGAATTTTCAAAAATGTTGTAGTTTAACCCTCTTAATGCCGGACGACGATATAGCGTTGTTGTCAACGCTTGAGAAAAGCGCCAAGATCGATATATCGTCATTTACGCAATAGTATTTCAAAATAATATCACAGAAAATCATCCTGTTTTTTTGTGTGGTTTTCAAAAAATATTTTAAAAAATGATCAAATCCCTTTGATTTTATTGATATACATCCTCATATACATATTACAAATAACCGAAATACATATAATAATATGAATCGTGTACATTATTAACACGATTATAATGAAATCACGGTTATAACGAGCAAAATTAATCTATACAATACTAATTTAACTAAGATTTTTCACGTATTTTTTTTCTTATTCTTCCTTTTATATATTAGCTGGTATTCGGCGCGTTGCTGCCACAAAAGTAATCATTCTAAAAATTGGTTTTATTATAAATATGAACAAACATACAAACATTGATTTTTATATATAAGATCTACTGTTATTTAATTGTACTATACCTATATTATTTGTAAAAATACAAACAATAAGTTGTCAAAGTTTTATCGCAATCTAATAAACGGTATGGCAGCGCATAAAATACGAACAAACAATTTTTTATTTTTGTATATTAGACTATGCCTATGTTACTCGCGCAATCTTTAGCAATTAGTAAACGAAGTTTTATCTTAATCCGATGAACGGTATGGCAGCGCATTTCGAACGAACAAAATCCAACTCATTTTTATATATTAGACTAGATTGCGCGTTTTGATCTTCACATTTTGTTTGAGTTTCAGATCTCTTTTTATACAATGTAAATTGAATGTTAGTACTAATACATCAATATTATATGAATATGATTCAATTGTGGCTATAAAAAAACCCTTTATATACAAATTATAAATTTAGATCAATTTTAAATAATTAGAATAAACTTTAGTCCATTTCCTTTGAAAACCTTTGAAATATTTTTTTTTAAAAAAAATTATACAGCTTAATATGATTTATAATAAAAAATAAATTTTGTAATATTAATATTAGAACTAATATAAATAGTCAATAGTAGATTTGATAAATATTTTTCAGATAAAATTCAGATTGTCTGCAAAACATTCCTCATGTAATTTTGGCACCGATATTCAAATATTTATTTGAAGATTTCCATTTCAAGGGCGGATTTATATTCATATTATTTGATATGTTGAATTTGAACACCTTAAAAATATATTATAGCAATTCTACATCAAACAAAAAACAACAGCGGAGGCGTTTTATCTCCGTTCATTTTTTCTTGGTAATATTGATATCAACCCTTGTGTGTTTTATTCAAGGCGACTGACATATTTTTCTATAACGTGTAAATAAAATCTGTTGTTTATTTTAAATTCAAGGCTCATACAATACTTAATATGTGGAAATATGAAAACTTTTGCAATTTAACTTGTTTTTCGGAAGATATCAACGACTAAAGAGATTGATCGCTCCGGCATACGTTTTTTGTTCGTCAAAGTATCGAAAAATTTATTCTCCATTAACGATGTCCTTGAATAATGTTATTTTGGGGGAAATTCGCGATACTTGAAGAGCTTATTCGCATAATACAGTTCCAGAGAGGCGGCTATAATAATTGCAAAAATACTGAATACTACTTCGTAGGAATGTATCGCAGACTTTAACATAGTCCCCCTGATACGAGATCGTTCATAAATTCATTTTGGAAAAAGCTTTCCACCTCCAGTAAATACCCATTTAGAAACAACACAATGGTATGAGAGATTCCTTATATCCATTGTACGCTTGTATGTATATATTCCTCCTCGGAGATCCTCAGTAATACTTGAACAAATAATAATGCGGTTTCGCCCCCCCAGAATTGGGTTCCATCTTCGATATTTAATTTTGAATTTTTAAGTCGCGAAAAACGTACAACGTAAATTTTATTCACGCCATATGCCGTTCCCACAGTAATAACAGTTTGAGCCGGGTTTATTATGAATTTTTAATGAATTTATCTCACCATGTTGGGTACGGAATGAATAGGGCCATGGTATACCGTCCTCTACTCCTTTTCGGGCACTATATCTAATTTTACAGGGATACCATTAAATTGAAAATCTCATTGGGGATGAATTTGGGGAGCTTAAAAAATTTTGGGATAAGAGGCGTCTCTTAAACGCCTCGTTTAAATACCACTCTTTTTTTTGAAAAACCATTATCCCCGTATTTTCCATTAATATTCAAGCGCTCGTTTTGAAAATGCTCTGATTTTTAAAAATAATGTTTTTAATTGATTCGAAAATTACACACAATCCGCTGAAAATTTTAATTGCACGAAACCATCCCTCATTATATTCGGCTCTGGAATAATTAAAATTTTGTAACTTGATATGATCATGGCGTTCATTATCAAACATCATCTGACTAATCTGCATATCACACGGCTACAAAATTTAGCATAGAATTCCATCCAAAACGTAATTATATTAATATTAATTATTATTAAAAAAAAATTATCAGAATTATTTTGCGCGATATCTTCAATTATCGCGTAAATATATTTGCTTACATCAAATAAAATATTGAATATAATAGATGAATATATTTCTATAACGTTTCGGCTATATTTTATCAAATACATGTTTTAACACATTCCCGTCAGCTTACACATAGTATTATTGGATTATCTTTTGATTCTGTGGTATAATGATACACCCAAGTCTTATCCCTCGTCACGATAGAGTCCATAAAATCTTTTTCCTATGCAAAATGATGCAAAAATTCACGCGGAGCAGTCATGTGATTTTGACGATACTTCGGTGTGAGCATTCTGGGCACTCATCTCGCACACAACTTCTTGTAGCAAACTTTTTCCGACACAATATCATCAGTAAGGCTTTGGGGATTATCAGGAAATTATTCCTGAAGGAAAGAGGGTCTTGGTTCGGCTGTGGTCACCATTTTGTTTCAGATATTTAGTAAACAAACGCAGGAAAAAAGCTGCTCGTCGATGATCATTTGCAGCTAAACATTTTGTTGCAATATTTACATCGCGCTTTGTTGTCTGGATCCTTTTTGAAATGTTTCCAAACTCTCGATTTTATAGAACTCATTGATGCCTAAACAATTTGACATTTAGGAACTCTACTTTTTTTCGGTTATCTAATATATAAAAATGAATTGGGTTTTGTTCGTTCGAAATGCGCTGCCATACCGTTCAACGGATTGCAATAAAACTTCGTCCACTTATTGCTAAAGGTTCCGAGAGTAACAAAGGCTAATAATAAATAAAGGTTGAATATATAAAAATCAATGTTTGTTTGTCCGTATTTAATGCGCTGCCATACCGTTCATTAAATTGCGATAAAACTTTGCCAAATTATCGTTTGCACTTTTTCAAATAATATAGGTATAATATAATTAACTTACAGTAGATCTTATATATAAAAATCAATTTTTGTATGTTCGTTCATATTTATAATAAAATAAATATTTTATTTATACTTTTCCCTTTTTGAAAACGAACAAGCCCTAGTTGTGAGTATCAGTACAGCCTTCCCTGGACAAGCTAACCTACTTCGTAACACATTGTCGATTCATCACATAACTACCATAAACTTCCACGAGCTTCCGATGGGACATAGCGGGAGTGCGCGACGACCTCTCCATCGGAAGGATTTACTGTGATTTAACAAAATGGCTGACAAACAAACTGACCGTTATGATCCCCCGTACATGTCAGGTGTGCCGACTTCGAAACAAAAAAAACAACAGAAGTCATAAGGGCTGCCCATTTAATTATCTTTGCTACATAAATGAATCTATTTTGGAGTTTATTTATCAGAATGCCTTCATAAATAACAGTTCTTATTAGTATTATTTATAAACTGAAACAACCCTAAATAAATACAATATGTATACAATGTGTATACAATATTAACAAAAAATATTCATTATATGCTGTGACAATTCTGAACAATAAATGCTCGCAACCCGTAAACGATCCCGCAGGATAGCATGTATTATACATGCATATGCTAGGATACATAAATTGCTTTTAGATAATAAAATATATAAGTCAAACAACTTTTTATAAGTTAAATGTTTAAAACGCACATATGCGTAACCCGACGAGAATGTGTTATTGTAATTATTTTTTTTTGTATAGAATACCTGGATTTAAAAATTAGCATCATGCAAAATCATGAACAAATTTCTACTTTCAGTGGTCAATGCATTTATTTCATTAAGATCTACCCAGATTCAAGCATTGCATCACTGCATTGTAATTATCCTTACATCGTAGAAGATGTAATTCATACAAGTGCACGGATGTAAAGTTCTAAATTAAAGAGCAAGTTCTCAATCTCGCAATATCTAAGTTTTTGCATTTGTATGGCTTTTAGATGAAATACCAGCTTTATTTTTTAATAACGGAATACTGTATGCAGTTCATAGACAATGTAATACGTTGAATAATAAAAAATCATAGTGCTGTTATTAGCGGCTTCGCAGCCAAAATGAAGTCAACCCTTTTATAGCGTCGAGATAGGGACCATGCTATAGAAGCAAAACACTATAGAAAATAGGGCAATGTATGTAATATAAATTAAAATGTCTCAGCCATCGAATTCATTATCGATAGTCATATTGGATTTAAATGAATCATATTTGAATTTAGATTTCATTTCGTAATTCAACACGGCCTTGGTTATTATGGAATTAAAGTCAAATTTCAAGCGAAAGTCCAGCACTTTAATAATTATTTACGATTGTCAAAATATAGTCCCGGATAGAATCCAACGCATTTAAAAGCCATTCCATAGGTCTCACACAATGAAAATATAATAATTACAGTATTTATAGTATATTATGTGGTCAAACGATATAACTGTGAGTGGGCTCGGGACGTTGTACGGGGATAATATTGGATTATGACCTGAGAACAAAATACCCGAGGGAACATCCCGCCAGTTATTTGCTACTGCGTACAATGTATCATAACTTGATATTTGGTCGCAATAATTCAACGAATGTCTTGTTTTGCAGCATCGGAAATGAGATAATTATTTTAGGACAACGTTCATCTCGTATCTGTGACGCACGGTTAATTAATACACGGGCTTTTTGCGAAGTATGATTTTGTTTTAAGCGGAGTACGTTTTGTACTGTCGATTTGCGTGATCAGTATTTGCCACTTTTCGACAGTTGCGTGTGTCCTTATCTTTATGTGTGAAAATGGCGCAATTCACTTCGTATTTATTACCAATCGGGTGAAAATTTATTTTATAAAAACAGAATAAATTCTCCGCTTTCGTGTACTTCGAAATGCTTATTTTCAATGGGTTTGTGGGGTACTCGATTACACTAAAAAATATGGTCGAATTTGCTTAATATAAATTAGATTACGACAATATCACGGTTATAACGAACAAGCTTGATTTTAACGTTACCAATTAATAAGCACAAATCTGATCATTTTCGGATCAGAAAGTAAATTTGACAATGAGGAAAGAGTTAAATATTTATTTTTAAACTTAACTCTTTGCGGTCCTATGTCGAGTCTGGCTCGACATTTTGTTTCTACATTTTTTCCCCACTCAATAACTTAAAAATTGAAAAAAAAAAACGTTTTATCTTCATTGTTATATACATCCTTGTGTTTCAAGAAACGCTGAACTTCATTTTTATCTGTTTCGTAAAAAGTATTTTTGCATCATATGTTTGGAAAAACGTATATTTTTCTTTTACTTGTATTACAGAGAATTTTTTCGAACCATTTGTCTGTAAAAACAATATTAGAATACTGCGTTCAATAATTTGTTTACCTGTTTCATTGACGGGAGGAAATTAAACCTTTCATTAACAGAAGGGCTAAGGAAGAAATACGGAAAAATCTATGCCAATTGATCAGAAAAAAACATTCAATGGACAGTTTCTCGATTAAAATAATTATTTGTAGTTGAAAATTTGTTTTAGGATCATTTTATGTGGATAATTTACTATCGTCATCGCTTATTATATGATCGTTATAACCGAGTTCGACTGTAAAAGTATTGAATTTAAAATTATACAGTGGATTCTAAAGATAAAATGTAAAAACGGCACGTATTTTTGGCACTATCGATTGAAACGCAAATGTTTTGAAAAACACAAAATGCAGCTTTATATGTGTGTCTTCAATTTTAGTAATAAAGAAACACATTTCGTTAAGTTTGAAATGGATACATTTGAGACCCATAATAATGTTTCAAATAGGATAACTTTTGGTATTTATTGCTTTAGAAATAGAATATAAGCACGGAATTGAAAATAAAGCACTGTAGAGTGCTGCACGCCACATGTGCGTGCATACTCTATCTGAATCGCTTGAGTGCGCACTCAACATGTGAGTGCATACTCATCAAAGAGTTAAGTAATTAAATTTATATTTATATTCTAAGTTCTGAGGTTCATATTATAAAGGCTTGTACTTAAATCCAGACATTGAAAAATAAATTACCATTTCAACAAATTTGGAAGATTTTCTGGTTTTGAAAACAATTATATCAATACATTAGGGAAGGGCTATTTATGAATAACTCGTACATTCAATGTATCTTATCTTAATTTAATCATATATGGAAGGCAATAGGAAACCACCACATAAACCATGACGTTTGGATGATTGGACGATGGATATGGAGAATGCCTACGTCTGATAACGAATATGGTACAATACTCCAGTGTTCCAGATTTCCTAAAGGTCAATAAATAAAACAAGGTATTTCTTAATTTAAGTTCGTCTAATTTTCCGCAAGATTTGCCTCATTTTTGATCCTCCACTTTGACAGGGTAATTCAGCAAAATTAATGGCTCTCCCTCTGCAGCCGCATATTAACGGGTGTCCGAAAAATTGATGGGCTCTAAAATTCGCAGCAAATTATTTAGGCTTTATTAGATTATTCAATTAGCACATATCTAATGAAAATACACATCTGAAGCCTTAACGGGATAACTTACACAGCCTTGAAACGAAAACCGGCAAAGGCGCGGACAAATTTCGATTACAGCAAAACCTCGATCAACGTCAAAACTTCCACTGAAGTTTGATGTTCTTCAATATACAGCGGAACAAAAATATAACAATAATCGATGGAGCAATCTATGAGCGAGGGGAATAAAAAGCGGGATCGCAATTTAGCCTCGTTTATGAATAATTTTGAAGAATCGGTGGAATTTCTTCTACATGCCTTGGCTAATTCGCCGAGCGAAACTTTGTCCAGGAACTGGAACACGTAGTTTGTAAGTCCCATAAGAAAAGGTAGATTCCTCTGCGCTTCCAACTGCAGGGACATATCTCTACTTAGTGGAGCATATAAAATGCTGACCAAGATTCTGTTTCGGTGGATATCGCCTCATAGCGAGTCTTCTCGGGGAATTTCAGCACGATTTTCAAGCCTGATAGCTCTATCGCAGATTAAAATTTGAGATAACCGTAAAGACGTATCTTACGATCATCAACGGTGCTAAATTCTGTAGAAATTTGCCATAATGCAACCCAAACAAGTTTTATTTCGATAGTTGAAGATCTCACAAGACTCTTACCATATACAAAATGCAATTTCAAAATATCAAATTGATATAATATATATATATACCACATATTCTTACTATATAACACAAACTCGAACCGAATTTATTACTACATAATCATGAATGCAGATGAAATGCATTTTATCAATCATATTAACCGCTTAGCCTACAATATCGTCAAAGACACGTGATAATGCATACTGCTAAGCGGGAAAGTTCCTTTTTAATAACGCAACATACAGTGGGCGCGCTCATTTTCATTATGACGTATATATACGTCCAGCCCACCTGGCGTGAGTTAATATTATAAATATTTTAACGATGCTTAGAATTTATAAAAAATCAATGGAACTTATGTATTTATAAACATATAGAGAAGCTAGCATATACAAAACAATGAACAAAAGCACATAAAGAAAATGGAGAGTTTAAAGAAATAAAATGTATCCATACATAAATTCAAAACTCGTTTAAAATAGTTGATGACATGTAGTGCTACCTCCATTTTAAAAATATAAGTATGCCTTGGAATCCTACCTTATGCTACTAGTCACCGTTTACTAAGTACATGTCCACTCCTATACAATAGCGAAGTACAACCAATTTGCTACTTATCTTAAATTCATATCAAAACATGTATCAACAACTCACATATTCGTTAAACAACAACAAAAATTCCAGCCTGCTTTAGGACTCAACATATATTTCGAGGACGTATATATACGTCATAAACAATTTCGATGCAGTTTACGTTAGACGTATATATACGTCACGACCACTTAACAAATATAAATGAGGACTATGATATGCATATCCTTACAAATATAATAATTGAATTACGTTCATGTTTAAAAAATTGTTATATATTTTCCATTTAATATTGCCATAAGGACGCTCAATTTTTAAATATAGATAAAATAAGTTATATATGACATAATCACTCAATTTTATTTTTATTTGAAAGACTATTTTATGGCATTAATTATGAAATATAATTTCGTTCAAATGTCCGCCGCGACTTTGCTCGGTGGCACGTATTCGGTAGGCCCGGTAATTTTCGATGACTTAATCGCATAAATCTAGTTGAATTTTTTAATGGCGTTCGTTATATTTACTTTGAAGGCATCAATTGGTTGCGGTTTATATTTATAGACCTATAATTTAAGATATCTCCAAAGGAAGAATTCTAAAAGTGTAAAATCGCATGATCTCAGTATCCACTGTACCATGCCCTCAAATCGCTCGTGCAGAATGTCCATCATGACATGCGCTGTGTGATATAAAGTGCCATCCTGTAAGAACTACATCGTATATATATATATATATATATATATATTTCATCTAGTTTAGATCACAAAAAGAAATATGACATTTTTGCATTAATTCAAAAATGGGCCTCAACGCCAAAGATGATTTTTTGGCGAAAAGTTTCTCGAACGGAATGTTGATTTTGAACATAAAGTTTGATAATTTATAGATACTATAATATTTTATAATAATTTGCCATGTACTATTAAATAATTCAAAATACATTTGATATGCGTTGCTTAAATAATATGGTCGTCATAATTCAATAAACTTTGGACGTCTTTATTGAATTGACCCTCTATCAAGCTAAAAATTTGAAAATACTATTAATTAAAGCTACCGTTTACCGTTTTTTTCTATTTGTTTTATTACAAACGTTTTCATGAACTACACAAGTAGATAAACATCATAAATTAAATTTACCATATTAAATTTAATGCCATATCTGTCAATGTTTGCCTTTTCATGGATCATCGCGTTATTGAATCAGCGTCCAATATTTTCGCAACAATACACGTATGTAAATCTATCTCATTATATTCAGATGTGTATAAATCTACATCAATCGAAAGGAAAAAGGGCATAAAAATAGAATACTAATTGTAAGCTCCTGGTTAATCCCCGATTTAGGATCGAAGTAAATACGGAGTTAAGCCGATGTTTCCCAATCCGGATTTGATCGACCCTAAATGCGACGTCGTTTGTTCGTATGATTTAAAATCACATAAATACGCCCGGCCGTCTTATATGGCAAACATTTTTTTTCGCATTCGAGCTTTTGCAAAAACGAGACCCAAACGTCAATAGTCTCGAGCTTTTTTATTTGGGAATAAAACTCGTTGTTGTCGGTCTTATCGTCTTCACACGACTAATTAAAGCTTAATGTCTCAAGTAACTCACTTTTATCAGACAACGTTATGCAAATTTTATTCAGTAATTTCCTACGTTGTTGACTTTTTGAATTTTAATTTAATATATATGAACCTTTTCAAAGGCTCTTTCGGCGGGCTTTTGCTCGATTCGCTACTTAAATGTTGCGCTATTAATATTTATAACCGGGGGATGAATCGCATTAAGCAATTATGCCCCACGTCTATAATAAGCGCTTGAGTTATTAGCGTCCTGTGACATTTGATCGGACAATTCGGGATTGTTTCGGAAGCTTTTGGGAAATGTGCACTAAATTTAATATGTACTATTTCGCGTGGAGTTGTTTCGGTCCGTCTGGAATTTCGACCCTTTCTGCTAATGGAATAATTGGCAAATGTCTACGCAGACACGCCACCCCGGACAATTTCAAACACCCGATCCTGCAAATATCATATTTTATAATTCCGATGGCTTTTCCTTGTATAATTTGAGGCTGAGAGAATACGTTTCGTGATCAGATTCAAAGATCAAACCAATTGAAAATTGATACCTACCCTAAGCTTGTCTCCAATTTAAATCCCCGTCGCAGCAAGCGTTTCCAATTCACCACTTACAGTATCATACGTTGAATTTCTACCATTTTTAATGTATTTTAAGCCCAAAAAATTTAAAGAACAACTTTCTTTACAATCAAAGGACAATAAAAGCTTTTTAGACCACATTCTTCTAATACTTTCAATGCATTTTAGCCCAAATCTTCATAATAAGAATCCAGTATCTAATCTAGGAGTATGCCAATACCTGATCTTAGAACTTATGCATCATCATTAAAGTGCATACTTTAAATAAATTTAACAAAAGTTGTTCAAATATTGAAAATTTAATTTTAAGCTAATAGTAAAGGGATGATGGTATAAATCAAAAATTTCCAAAACGAACAAACATCACCCCCTCGGGAGGATTCGTAGCATGAAGAAAAGCACTGAGAATTTTTCATTAGCGTAATTCATTTTATATTTCTGCGTTCTTTAATTAGATAGTAGAAAATTGCAGTTATTCCCTTCAATACAATTATTAAGACTCAATTTGTACGTCAGACTTTGAGGATCAAAATTTAAAAAAGCTAAACAAAAGTAGATCAAAGGCTTCTCAACGTAAAGATTTAATCATCAAAGTTGCATTTAAATGCATTCTTAATTATATTTTTACATTTTTAATTATAAAATCATCTATATTTTTAACAATTTTCATTGAGTTTCGACATAGAAAGGATGTATAAAAGACGGGATTGCCGTGGAAACCTTTCAGTTTTCTTCTAAAAATATATCATTTACATACAATTAGCGAAACTCGGATATCTACACCACTAGAAATCTTACGCGTATCGACTACCGGATGATGATTCCAGACGAATCGAATCAGTATATGATGGCCGAAAACGATAAATCAAACGTCCCTCATAACGAATGTAAAGCTTCAAGAACAAGTTTTGAGTTTTGAACCATCGTTCATAATAATTGATACCAGTTAAGTATGGGGGTCCGACCACTCGTCTTGGCCGCAGGACGGTCTGATCTTCAATCTGAGCCGACGTCTCCAATTTCACAGCCGTATTTTGATGCAATAATAAAGATCTGGAGTCAGTTGTAATGCTATACATATAATTTAAATGGCAGCTTGTCTCGATCTTAATTTATTTTCCTGAAAATATGAAAAATTCTTAATATTTCAACTGCTGATTTTATTGCATTTCACATACGTTCTTTCTCCAGAAATTAATAAAGCTTTAGTGCACGTTCAGATGCAGCTGTGTTTATTGATCATCCCTAATTGCAGCGGGGGTTCGCGATTCTCGTCACGTAAGGAAATAAGCTGTAAATCACACAATAAGCGCGTACGCGATAATTTGGCTGGCTTGTTACGAGATGGTTATCTGCGCATGGAAGTTTTCATTTTCGTGCTAAGCTTTAAGCTGTCTAGCGCCGTGAGCCTGCTCCTTGTCTACTTTGGAAGATAATTAAGGCTAACAATCTTGGGATTAGGTATCGCGCACTACTCCACCAGTTACGTTAACCTACACTTGCCCGCACTTCCGGGACAAACTTGAGGCCGCATTATGGGGGTTAATTCGGCCCCTTGACGTATGCCCTTTGTCTCGCCTAAGTGCCGCAAATACGTATCAAGCGACTCTTTTGCCCCCGCTGAGTATAAAAACGATTGCTCAACCCCAACACTATTAGCCATAACTTCTTAATTAGACATACCCTCAGTACCATTACAAAATTATTATTTGTTTGAATTTATATTTTTATACATATACATTTTATATATAAGTTAATTGTATTATACCTATATTATTTTAAAAAGTGCAAACAATAAGTTGACAAAGTTTTATCGCAATCGAACGAACGGTATGGTAGCGCATTAAATACGGACAAACAAACATTATTTTTTATATATTAAATTATGCTTATGTTACTCGCGAAATCCTTATCAATAAATGAACGAAGATTTATTGCAATTTGATGAACGATATGGCAGCGCATTTCGAACGAACAAAATCCAATTCATTTTTATATATTAGATTACACAGCACACAGCCTCATCTCAATTTCCGTTAACACAACATAAAATCAACTTTTCCTATTATGTAATGTTATTTTGCCTGACGAGTTGCATTCAGTGCATTTGGAGGGTAGATGTGGATGCGGAATTTAATTCGTTTGAGCATGCGCACTACGGCGTTATCTACGCTGTTGATGCTCGCTATTGATGCTCGCTGTAGCGCTGTAGCTCTGGCGATTGGATGCTCTTCTTCCCTCTATAATTCTATATGCAACTCGCGAAGAAAATTCATATTAAAATCAATAAAACCAATTCCATACTTAAAAAACCATAATTATCAAATTTTTAATCGTCATTAAATATAATGTATATAAAAATATTTTTTCAAATTTCCTATTAAAATCACTTCTGATATTTTCCGTCCGCCAAAATGAACAGACTTACACAAACTTTCCAAACAAATCAAGCACCGAGATCGCTTAAAATGAGATTGAGGGCAATAAACTGTAGCATTTAAGAAATCTTAAAAGACTAAAAGTCTCTCAACCATCTTTTGATCTGTGGTCCAGCTTTGAATCAAAGTTACTTTACGCTTCCATAGTTTGCCCGAGAAAAAATGTGATTAAATCTTATTTCTCAGATAAATATTATTGCTTTAATATTTGCATTAAGATTTAAATCTCAAAAGTGCATACTACAATCAATTAATACGTTATGCATCAATGAATAATTGTAAATAACGGCATTAAATTAAAATTTACAAATCTGCTTTTCTGTCTACAAATAGTTTACATCGATCATTATTAAATAAACGTCATATATTTTCGATATAAAGTGGCTAGGGTTTTGATAGACGTGGCCAAAATTATAACGCAGAAACTTGATTAAAATATTGCAATTTTTAAAGCATCTTTATTAATACATTTACATGATCAGGATCAAATTCTTTGATGATGTAATTTCATTTTATATTTTTTGCATGGTGTGCCGAAGCACACCATGCAAAAAGCATCATATATGCAAAAACTCATTCAGAAGCGCCATTCAACACTCAATAAGCTCAAAGATCGTACTTTGATTAATTTGCCTTTGACAAACCCTCGCAACATACATCTCTGAAGCTGCATCTAATAAGACAAAACTTAGAGTCCCTAATTGGTTACTTGTCGAAGTTGAATAGGGTTCTACGTTACGTGAGATGTGATTCCGTTTCGTATCCGTATAATCCCACTGTCAATGGCAAATTATTGACAGATCATAGAAGGGATGACGATTATATACTTTTATAGGATGAACTTCTAAAGATAAGTGTTTTATTGAATGCGAATTTATTGCAGTATAAATGTATGAAAATTATAGTATATATTGTAGATTGAGATAGTATTTTTTATCGTTCTAAAAATCTCTTGGACTACTTTATGGGACCCTTTTTTTTGGTAAAGTGATAACACTGAAACCTCGTAATTTATCCCAAATTCGTCCCAAGCCGTTATGATGAGCACGTACTCGCATATATCTTTTGCATTTTAACGGCATTGCGACAGACATACATTTGCTGCACATAGTTCATTTTTTTATTACTGTTATGTTAAAAAAATGTGTTAAAAACGGTGCTTATTAAATTTGGAACAACTACAAAAATTAAGTCCAAAATACAGCTGCAGAATTTGATAAATACATAATAAGGACGTTAAAGGACGGACGAAATATTTCGTAGATATTTCGTATTTCCGAGATATTTTTTGCAGTGAATGTTGTGTCTTCTCTGAAAAGGATATCAAATGATTGTTTAAAAAATTCTCTTTCAGACATAACAATGTGAACGCCAACTTTTCACAGCATAAACATATGGAACAAGATCTATTCACGTCAAGATCTGCTCTTTGCCGCTTTATGTACAGGAATGTTATTAAATAGGAATCTTCAAAGAACATCTCCTTTGAAGATTATGTATTTGGATTTCAGGAACTATAATATCAAAGCAATAAATAAATTATTTTTCGCGAAAAATAAATACGCCGGATCCCAAACGACAAGCATCGGAGGCCCCCGGGAAGGCTTTCGCGCGCGAAGGAATTCCTCCGAACCCGGTTGGATTTCAATTATTCGATTGTTGGGGACGTTTGTGGATCTCAAGTTTCCATCGCCGGTTTTGGCTTATTGATTTTCGCTTCGGCATTAAATCGGCGTTGAACTCGAGCCCCTATTTTATAGGCTCTTACCTCTCGAAAAATTGCAGAGGGAATTTTCGCGTTCCAACCCTTTAAATTTGTTTCCGCGTTGACTCAATAGTTATGCGCGCATAATTGGTCCCTGTAAACTTAAGCCCGAACAGCTCGGCTGAAATGTCAAGGTGACTAATTTATTCCATTTGGGGGGGTTGAAATTCAATCTCGAATGCTCTTCTAAACAAAATTATACAATAATTTAATAATTCATCGCCGCCGGTTGATGGTGTTGAATACATTACGATGGCACCCCGCGGACCCATTCGAAACGAAGATGTTTTTAACTATGCTTTTAACATATGAAAATACCATTTTAATGCGAGAGGGCGTTCCTTGGCAATGTGATAAAATTATGGCTAATGGCGCACATATCGCATTCGTACTGTCAGCGCACACTTTTAATCCCATATACGCTTCTACAAAGTTATTTATCATATTTTGCCCCAATACAGCTAAAGATTTGCTCTATTATTTACTTAATCATTAGACTTTATTAAGAGATAAAGTCCAAAATTTAATTTTAAAAAATTACCATACCAATAATATTAACACATATTAGGCGGGGGGGGGTAAAAACTAAAAACAGGAAAATACACGCTTACTACTTTTAAACTGTGCACTGTAATAACATTATATTAAAAATATTTGTACGGCGTTGATAATATAGCGCTATAGAGCACTGTACACCACATTGGCGTTCATACTCTCGCTGCATCACTAGAGTACGCACGCAACATTGGCGTTCATATTCATCAAAAGCTTAAAAATTAATATTTTGTCCTATTAAAGACACTCAATGTGATTCTTTTGACAATTAATGGACCAATAGAAATTATTACACAATCGTCGATATATCGTTGCTTAGCATTCAGGGGGTTAATCCTGATGTAACGAGTTTACGCTTTTGACATTTAAATGATCCATTTCTAAATATATGACAGTCCATTTAGATACACAAAAATGATAATTTTCTCATGGAAACTGTTTCGCTCTTAAGCTTAAAGTGGTTTCTAGTCTAAAATTTTGAAAAAAAAACAAATTTGTTTTTTTTACATATTTTCAAAGCTTAGACTTTTAAAAATATATTCTTCAAATAAATTTCCAAAATTTCAATTATTTACGGAGTTATAACTATTTTAGTGACGCAACAACTAAGCCGGTCCTATCAGAATGAAATCTTTAAATGCGTTTACCTCGAAAGTACTTTTTTCATCACGGTTGACACGATATCCCAAGTTTTAATCATATGATTTACTTCAAATTTATAACAAATCTTATATATATAATATTCTATTGTTCCTACCAAATGTATGTCAAAATTCTATTTTAAAGTACTTTAAAAAAAATAAAACTGTGAAAAATAAGGCTAAAAATTACTTTTTTTAAACAGTCGCCATTTTGCCCAAATAAAATAATATTTTTTTATTTGAAGTAGAAACTATATTTACATTATTATTAATTAATAATTTGTTTTATTTTTTTAATTTTAAATAACTATTAGGGTTGAAATCGTGTCAACCAGGACACACCAATTATTAGCCCCTTACTAGTCTATACATTTTTTATCGAACTTGAAGCTTGAATTTATAAAATATGCATATTTAATCTCAAGCTTAAAAATGTTAAAAATCAAAGAAGCTGCACAAGTCTAAATGAGTAACACTTGATCTGGCGTCGTTGTATAAAAACGCCTTAATCTCTCGGAATTTTTCGCCGAATAAGTGCTCTAATGCCCGGTTGTTTGCATAATTTAAGCCCAATTTTAAACTGTTTTTAAGTAGTTGAACACTTTTGCGAAAATTCTGATGAAAATTTAATTATAATATAAATGTGTGGTGTGCAAAGTTTTGATATTTCGGAGGTTGTCACTTATCGGGACACAAAAGTGTGAAAGCATATTAGGGGAGGGTCGTTATCAACACGGGAAGGACGGGAAGTTTCCGTAATAAACTTTCAAAGTAAAAAGTTAAGCATCAACTCATATTTTGCATCAAGCTCATATCCAAAAACCCTCTCCGGTCTTCAGCGTCGTGATTTTGCCGGGTCTTAAGATTTATGTAAGATTTTGTGTGGAGCCCTCCGCCGCGTATGGGGAGGTCGACTGAGGGTAGGAAATTCATCGTGAAAATGGAAAATTGATTTCCAGACTTTTACGGTGGAGTTTTATTCCGGTCACGACAGTCAACCTTCCATGAGATTGTTTTCTTACATGTTTTCATTATGTTACTACACCCGATGGAGACCGCGTTATATCTCCGATGCTGAGTATAATGTCAGCTTTCCAACAGGAGGAAATTGAAATACTGACAAGTACTCAAATTGAAATATAAACGAGTCCCATCCCTTATAATTGCTTGGATCTTAGCCTGCTCTATATATAAGTTAAGACGCCTACTCTCGACTCACATCCCTAATATAATAATTTCTGTATAACACGCATCGTTTGAATAAATTTATTTCGGGACGATAACAATAAAAATAGAGCTCTTTGAGTTCGTCCATTTTTGCTACCCTTTGAATCCAATGTTAAATAATCCGTAGAGTTTTCCCATTTATATTACACATGTACCTTTTCCTTCATTTGCACGATTGAATGTCGTTTAAATCGCGACTAATACTCTTATATAAAATGTAAAATTAATTTCAAAAATATTAAATCGCAAGTGAAGTACCTTATGATAAGCCTTAGCAGCTTAAAACTTAATTTTTTCTAACACGGTTCCTATATTCAATAGTATTCACTTTTTGTAGTAAGAATCGCTTCTTAAAATTATACTAGCAAAAAATCTGTGAATGATTGTTGTTCTCCAGGTTCTCCAGATTGATCGATACTTTCATTGATTTTTATCTAATAATATTTTCATCCAAAGATCTTCTTCATCAAAAGATCTCTCATTTCTCTCAAATCTTCCATCCAGACGAAGAGAGCTTTCTCCATATTTTATTTTACAATTGAGCTTGCACGAGTAATATATTTTGTACTAATAGATTGCCAAACTTGTGGATCTTATTATATTTTGGCTTCTTCTTTCTTATTAGGTGCTATATAAAAGAGCAGAGATATACATTAGAATACACGAGGGTAGTCCCAGAAGAATCTTACCTAACAAATAACGCTTATTCCTACCTAAACCTTTTTCCAGCGATGCTTAATAGTAGTTAATATCCCTCTTTGGAGCAGATTCTCCCCTTTATCTCAGATGTAAAATGATGGATCCAAGTTTCATCTATGATTGTAAATCGATACAAAAACTAGGTTTATTACTGTGAATCATCGCCAAACGTGATTTGGTCGACTAATGCGATGTTCGTCTTGACAGATCGTACGCCTTCGTTTAAACTCTGCCATTCAATATTTTATAATTGTAAACAAAGGAGCATACTTCCTCAAAGTAGAATCTAGCTTGGTTTTGATATTAGTCGGACTGAGACCTTTCAAATAAAAATATTGTATCATATAACGATGTCCAATTTTTTCTATTATAATAGAAATCATCAATCATCCCCATGCAATGACGCTGTTAATTTGTGCGAATTTAATTCGCCAGATTAACGATGAAACCTTCACTATGCGAGGAGTTGTCGGATAGCCTTGGCTGCGGGAAGACATCCTTCCCGCGGCCAGATCTCTCTCTCGTGATTAAATAAAGGATTTATCTCCATCACACAGAACATTCACTATTGATAGATGCAAAATGAATTCAAAACAGTTTGTAAAATAATCCACAATCTCTACGAAGCTGAAAATAAGGGACGAATATCTTTGATATTTTTCGTTCAAATTATATAATTTACAACTTTTATGTATAAATGTAATAAATACAGAAACATATGATTACGTCAATTCTTACCTAATTCCAAACCGCCAAAGATCTTACGGCTGTATATTGATCTATTTTAAGGCATATAACAAGCATTTTCAATGAACCTTGAGGTGAATCTTGTTCAAAATTAAATCCCACCAAGTGAATAATATGCGTTAATTAATTGTTTTTGTAATGTGTAACAATTAATTGATATACATGAGGAAATTTATGTTCTAATACACAATGAGCTACATAGTATTTTAATCCCGTTTAATTACGCTTCGTGGTATATTGTGCTCGTTGAATGAATCGTATGCCAAGGGTTAATATAATGTGAACAAAAACGCACGAGTGTTTCTCCTATTTTTTTCTCTTTTTTTTTGTGGTAGCCCATAAAATATCTCCACACAAAGGTGCTCGATAAAAGAGAGATTGTAATCGAGACGTATTAATTCCCCTAATCGAAAAACGCACACCACACTATTGTAAAACATTTAATATCCGATATTGTAAACGTCAAATTTCACCCTGATTTATACCGTTCCGACTATACTTAAGGGCGAGAAATATATATTTTAACTTTTACAAATTACTCGTTAGTTGACAACATGAATATTTACATGCCGGATTGTTTTCGTGCATGCGCGGAGCTTTTCGGGCGGACGTATTACGGGGAGCTTTTTTTCGGGCGAAAGCTCGCAAAAGTGAGACGTTTCGTGCTGGAAAGCGACACCAAATTAGTGGTTAAAAAGCGTTCAAAGCTACCAACTATCTTTTTGCCATACCTTATCGTTTGACGGTCCAATGTTTCTTCTAATTTGAATTAAAATGGCGCTAATCAAAATGGCTATTAACTGATATTTGCGCGAGGATTTAATAATTTATTGAATATGCCCGCACATGCTGCGGGCACACTCTAGTGATCCAGAGAGCGTATGCTCGCATATGTTGCGGGCAGCGTCCCATAGTGATTTATTTACATTTCTATGCTTGTATTTCTAATAGAACATAATTTATTATGATGAAATTTTACATTTTGATCTGTTTTATTATTTTATCACATCTCAATTAAATTTTCGACGCAGTTTCCAGAAGAAGGGGATATAAGGAGACGTTCATCTCTTTCGGATATTATTTTTTGGCTAATTCCATCAGCTTTCGAAAACAACTCATACGTAATAAATTAAATAAATACATGCGATCTCTTCAGATGGCTCACTTGGAGTAAAAACTAATTTTATTTATTCAAGTCGCATTTATAAGATTAAATGAACGCACTTCTAAGTAATGAGCTTAGATTTAAGTAGAGGGATTAGTATACGATAAGACGATAGCTAGAATTGCCAAGTTGCTGAAGACTTGCTAAAGACTTTACAATCTTAATCCGGTGTATGAATTCTTCAGGTAAAGTTTGATTAAATTAAAATCAGTGCCTTTACATTGATTTAAACTTATAACTTAATTTAACACAAGCGATTATTAAGCCTTTGTATTCGTGGAATTGGAGAAAATAATTCTTCGATAAAAATCAATCTTTTCGAATTGTTTCTTCCCTTTGTAGTAATCCAAATTAAGACAATTTTACAGATGAAAAATATATACACACATATAATCCATTTAAATATTAAACCGATACATAAGATATGCGCTTTGATGTTCATATACAAATTTACGCGATAATCAAATACTTCGCGCAAATAAATACGTCTTCGAAATGAAAACAATTTAAAAATAAACATATTTTATATACCATCAAATTGTTTTTGGTTATGTTCGAGTAAGTGGTTCGTCGCCATCGGAGTCTCGCAGTTGGGATCTCTCGCATGTTGAAGACTTGCAAATAAATACCCCAAATACCACTTATATTTATATATTCACCTGTTTATCGTCTTCTATTTATCTTTTATATTTATTATACATTGAAGTTATTTAAATTTCATCAACATGTCGACAATTAGCATAGTGCTTTCAAACGAACCTGCGTGATACAAATGGGCTAAAATTTATTATGAACAACACAGGATTAATACACACTATCATCATTAGATTAGAATGGAAGCATCAGCTTGTTGTTTCGGAATTGTATAATTGATTATATTAATTTAAAAGTTTTCTCTACATTTAGACAAAATGCAATAATAACAATTGCAGAGTATTTCAATCACGTTTGTATCTCATGCAATCAAGCAGGCACGACTTTATCATGTTTCTAAACAAGGGAAGCGTTACCTCAAAATTTAAATACATAATTTAATAATAGGGTAGATTCCGCCCCCCTTTGCCTTATTTTGCAATGTACCGGCGAACTGTGTTTTCATCTTCCGGGCCTATTAATATTTGAGATGAATTAATTTCGCCGGACGACCAACTCCTCATTTTTAAATTTCAATAAAAATATTTACGGATATAAGACAGCCATCAACAACTTATTGTATGACTGACACAGCCCCCATCCTATGGCGATAGTCCTCATCATGAGCTTCTAGCCGTATTGCCGAGAATAGAATTTAATTTATCTGAAAATACACCCTCTAAAATCCCACCAAGGAGACGTTTTAAAATTTGTCTATTATAGTGATATTTCAGATGAATATTGAAAGCAAGGAATTGGGTCATGTCGATAAAAGTGGTCTAGTATCATCAAAGTTTTTTAATAAAATTTAAATATTATTTTTGAAAATTAATCCTTTCAATGCGCGTACATTATGTGTGAACATATCATTATTATTTCAATCGTCCTAAAATTAAATTAACTTGACTTAACAAACCTTTATCGGATATTTCCGCCGAAATCTAGACGTTTGTAAACAGTGGCGTAACTACTAATTGGTGAGCTTAGGCGACGCCTAGGGGCAGTGACTGTCTAATCTATGTATACATATATACAGAACGTATATGTTCAAATTGTTATATTAACCTTTCCCTACCGGTGATGTATTTACTACACCTCAACTCTAATAATGGCAATATCGATATGAAATATAATAGATACGGGGTTCAAAATTTTTGTATTCCTCCGTAATATAATTAAGAATCATATCAAAGTATCTAAGTATATAAGTATTCATCTGCAGCGACGGAAATAAATAATTTATCGGGATATCGGGAATTTTACGAGTTTTAGTCCGTGTCTCAGCAGAAAGGAATTTTATCAATCACATTGATGGTGTTGATCAAATGTAATCTCGAAACCGAGATCTCATTTGACACGTTGCACGCGCTGCACGCCACATATGCGAGCTTACTCTCTATGTATCGCTCGTATTCAATGCACTCATCAACGGGTTAATGAGTACATTGAATAAATGCATTTATTATTGCCGGATTGTCGGTATTTTATCGACAAATCACTTTCATACATATGCTCAATTAAACCAAAATTTTGCCACCCTCATTTAATCACCATCGGTTTCACCCTTCATGGCGGCTCTTAATGGGGTGTAAATTGGCGCATAAAAATATTTACAGGCGCTCGTTTAATGCACGTCTTCTTAATAAATGTGCTGTTGAATTGGGGACGATTAAAATTAATCCCGAGCTTAAAAGATTGGCTTTCTCCGCCGAAAAGTTTTATCTTCGTCGAGATCAGGTTGTCCCGCGCCGAGCGTGAATTATGTTCACCCGCGGCTCGCCATTCGCGGTATCTGCCATGAAAATCGCGTGATCCTCGGTTTTATCATAAAACTTATATCAAGCCAAACACACTTACGTATTATATCGTATTTATTATTTTAATAACGACCCTCCCCGCGCAGGGTCATAAAAACTTTTTAATAAGACGTCGGTAATGCGTGTGTGGGCGCATGGATGCTGGACCGAACCCCCCCTGATATTTTTGTATCGTCACGGATCCCTTTTTTTCCGTTTTTGGTCCCGAGAGCGGTTTTAGTAAAGTTTTTTCCCTAATTAAAAGTTTACATCATGGGTTTTTGTTTTTGATGAAATAAGTAGCGTTATAAGTAAGTTTATGTAAATTTCTCTGAATGGGGCCTTTGAAGTTTCGCATAGAGTTTCACCCGGGCTGTCTTGCGTATGAGCATTAATTAAAAATTTTGTGGGGTAAATACGGTACCCCCAGCGCGACAGATGGGTTTCCGCGAATTCTCGCTGGTTGAACTCGTCAACATGGGTGCTATTTAAAGGGCATAAGTGAAAAACTCGTGCCACTTTTATTTACATTAAAACCCCTCTGGAAATTCCGTGGTCAAGTTTTTGGATGCGCCAAATGACTTGCATGATTCTGGTCGTGATATTAAAAAAACATTGAGTGTATGCATAGTAATGATTATGTATGAGGGTCATCCAGAAAAGAAGGTTACAAAATTCTTCACCACCTGCTCTTTTTGGATTTTCTTTTGGATCCTACGTGCGAATTGATACACGATTTTGACGGTGCTCTGGTGTGAACTTTCTGGGCACCCATCTCGCACACAACTTCTTATAACCGAGTTTTTCCAAGACAACAGTGACGCACATAAACTATTCATATTTGAACATTTGGAAGTCATCAATAAGGTAATAGCGATCGTTGTTTGCATTCCTCGTTAGTTTCGCTAATATCGCTGCTAAACCTGTTAAATGGGCGTGACGTATATATACGTCCAACGTAAACTGCATCGAAATTGATTATGACGTATATATACGTCCTCGAAATATATTTTGAGTCCTAAAGCAGGCTGGACTTTTTTTTTGTTTAACGAATATATGAGTTATTGATACATGTTTTGATATGAATTTAAGATAGCAAATTGGTTGCACTTCGCTATTGTGTTGGAGTGGACGTGTACTTAGTAAAGGATGACTAGTAGGGAACTAAAACAAGGAAATAAGGAAGGAGTTTATTACAAAAAAGGGAAATAATCTACATAACGGTGTCCGGATTGTGAGGTAGCACTATATGTCAACAACTATTTTAAAATACATATAAAATATAGATTTTTTATAAATTCTAAGCATCGTTAAAAAATTAATAATATGAACTCACGCCAGGTGGGCGGGACGTATATATACGTCCTAACGAAAATGTGCGTACCCACTGTATGTTGCGTTATTGAAAAGGAATATACCCGCTTAACAGGTAATATTCAGAGAATTAAATATGTATAAAAATATTTTTATCAAAAACTAGCTGATACCCGTTGCTGCCACAGAAGTAATAATTTTAAAAATATCGTTTGAAATTTGAAAACGTTATCTTGTTTAATTAGGAATGATAATGAAATAATTAAATTTATTTTATTTTGTTGGTTTTATTATAAATACTATACGATTATAAAATCTACTGTAAGTTAATTATAGTATATTTATATTGTTTGAAAAAGTGCAAAAAATAAGTTGGTAAAGTTTTATCGCAATCGAATGAACGGCATGGCAGCGTATTAAATACGAACAAACAAACATTGATTTTTATATATTAGACTATTTTTCTGTTACTCACAGAATTCTTAACAATAAGTGGACGAAGTTTTATTGCAATCCGATATACGGTATGGCAACGCATTTCGAACGAACAAAGTCCAATTTATTTTTATATATTAGATTTCATTTTTATTTACTACATTTGTTCTCATAAATATTCCAGAACACTGATTGATGCGATTAGTTCTGATTCATCACCACGTATCATACATAAAATAAAATATAATTAAATTGTAAATAAATGTACGTTGTTTGTATAAATTTCTTTTTGGAATTTCATAATATGTAGTAAATTTAGTGAAATTCAAACTGTGATAAAAGCATGAGAATCTATGAATTTGCATGCGAAAGTGGATTGATGGCAATAAATTATTGTTATTTTAAATGCAAAAATATTTTCATTTTGTGCACACTTTGATCAGCTAAAACTAGTCGATAATTATAATTTTAATAATATTTAAGTTAAAAATAATATTGGTCATATCCGCATACAACACGTTGAATAAATACATTTGAATAAATATAAGTTTAACATGTTTTTTTCGTGTATATAAAGCTGAAGTGATGAAACGCACAAATATGTGCGCGCGGTATTCATTGGGTTGAAAAGCATTTCTTTGGCATTTAATACATGAATTTGAATTTAAAATGATATTTTCTACCATTATCTTTAAAAAAAACTATGTATTCGACGGTCAATAATTTAGGCATGTCGTATTTTTGCCCAATGCAATTTTGTAAATGGAATATTTTAATGGTCGAAGGAACATGATGGAGCTGTCGGATACTTCGCGTCTAAATAAAGACATCAAGCCTTATCGAAAAAGTCGTTTTAACACGTTCGTAGTAAATTACAGCCAAATTAAGCAGTTATTGCGCACAAAAATACAGAAAGTAGATCAAAAAAGCAATGAAGCAATTCATCAGGCCGAAAGCCTACAATCAACATACATTAGTATTTCCCTTGGGAGGGGGGGGGGCTCGAATAAAACCCGTGGCCATTATTGAACGTCAAATCGAAAAACATATAAATCTTACCCCGACGCCGAATATTCAAATCACTCATATTCATGCTTAGCTGTACAAATAGTATCCTTGGAAGCGGCGAAAAAGGCTTTATTATCCCAAATTAGAATACTATGGGGTGAGCTTTCATATTTAATAAAACATCGTTTCGGCTTATGTCGAGAGCTTTTTTCCCTCCCCCGGCATAGCGCGCGCCGCACCACACACAATGCCGATATAACGGCGGATTCGTATTTATTCGCTCCATTGTAAAAAGGAAGAATTAATCAAAAAAATTGATATATTCCCAGAAAAATAATGCGTTGATTTTTTTATGACTTGTACTTTTTCGATGTGAATGGCACATGTGGCTCGATTTTGAACGAAAGCTCCCCCCGCTCGGCCCACTAACCGAAAAACAATAAAAGTTTGACTTTGACATATGGAATGAAGAGAATGTACGGAGCGCCGTAGGAAAGTGGTGTCGGAAACCTGACATGATATCTTGCACTAGTAGGAAATAAATGTAAGTCTTTGATACGTCGGGTGAGATAAGGTTCGAGCTTTCCACGAGCTATTCAATTTAAAAAATCTTTAGAGAAGCGTGAAGATAAAATCGCACATTTGCGGAAAAGGAAAAAATCTCATCTATTTTTCAAAAGTATTTTATGTGTTGATGTTGCCTGGTCGTGTTGGCTATAGAATGTATAAAATATTTACGAAAATCTTATCGCTCCGAATAAATATCAATGTGGACCTTTTAATGGATGAAAAACTTTTTTTTTTCATCGCCGACCCCCAAAAATTATTGGTTTATAAATGAAACATTACATTTTTTTTCCCTTTAAATAATTAATAGATGAACGAAAACCGCATATCTGTTTCAAATTATTCATCCGTCTCATAAGCAATGAACCGAGTATTTGGCTGTGCGCATAAACGTCCATAGAGAATAAGAGGGTGCGATTTCCGCGTCTGAACAACGCGGCCCCCAACTACAGCGTAAATCAATCAAATCAACAACACGTTGCAATACCTTCAAATCATCATTCATACTATATTTGTTGCCAATATAATAACTCTAAATTATGATAGAAAATAAATTTTCAACACCGAACCGATAAAAATATTTGGAACGTAACCAAAATCAAAACCGATATGAAAATAAATAACGGTTCGAAGCCCTGAGATTTACTTATTCATTGATATATTACAGCAATACTTCATAAAACCTAAAGCTTTTGACGGCTTCGAATATTTTAATAATCGACACTCTGAACGTGCATTTTGAAATCGATTAAAACGAATTGACTTATAACTCTCCGGGTATAAATTGCATAGTTTCAAGCTTCAGATCCATGAACTCATCAATTTGCAAATTTTTAGTTTATTCAATCTATTATTCGCTAATTTTAATTGGACTTAAATGTAAAAAATAATTAAACTGATATCTCCAATATTGTTTGGGTTATTCATTTTTAAAATAAGGTAGTTTCCCTGCCGCACTCTGTATGAGCAAACGCGGCGTCCCACTTCGAACATAGCTTTATCATGCACAAATATTGATGCAAAATTGTGATTATTGACATGTCAAATATTGCGCGCGCATCCTTTCTCTCCCCGTCCCCGCGGTCTAAACTTAATTTTGCCAGATCAATATACAACAACATGGTGCATCCATGCAATATTTTTACTATGCTTATATTATTTCCACAAGTTTAAACATTAAATTGACAAAGTTTTATTGCGATTGGATGAACGATATGGAAGCGCATTAAATACGAACAAACAAACATTGATTTTTATATATTGAAAAACAATGAAATTTGATAAGTATGTGTTTGTAATTGCGTGGCTGATGAGTACCATTTTATATGGATTGCCGTTTTTCTACTTGTACATTTATTTTCAATGAGTCGCTTTCTTTGCTTTGGCTTGAAAATATCTCTCCAATCTAAAATTCAAACGCAAGATATTTTCGAAGTTATGCGCGTCTCGCATGCGAAATATTGCAAGCCAAAATGAAAGCTGATTTACAAAAGTGAGCGTTTGCAGTTTTGATTAAATTTTTGGCGCTCTTATCTCATTGAGCTTTCGCGAAGCTCTCTTTATGTATTTTAAAAAATAACAATTTTATCGATACTTGTCGTCGTCGCATAAGTGGTATTGCTACGTTTTCAGTCGAGTTTAATGTGTTTAAAAGCTTCGAGTGCTGCTTAAGCCGATTGCACGTTGAAATATTCAAAGCAGTTCTGCGCTTTTGCAGAAACGAGCCGCTTCATCATATTTCTGCATCTTTCCACAATTCAGCATTTGGAAGCTCAATTTGCATAAATCATAGATGAATATTTGGGTCAAGTTGTGAAGACGTCGGCAATGTATGATGACAACAATTGCTACGTCAGATGCATCTTTTGGCTCTTTGATGGCTTTAAAACGGCGATATGAAGCAATTCTACAAAGACTTTCCATAATTGTACATATTAGTTACAGTACTACATAGGAATTATTCAGGACCAAACCTTGGTTGCTTTTGTTTATACATAGATTCAAAGCATTCAAACGCAATGGATACAATAAGCATTCTATAGATAATTTGTTCATGTTGATTCCTTTCTGATTTTTTTTTAAATTGTCCTTTAAATCATACGAGCTCTGTTGTGTTTCATCAGGCGCAATTAAATTCCACGACCTCAAAAAAGCGAGCACATTTTATCTGATTTACATTTGTGATTTTGCGGGCTAATTCCGGGTATCTTCCGTAGCGTTTCTCTCCCACTTTGTGCCTTTTTAAAAATCGAAAAAAATAGATAACCGATAATAAAGTTCATTTTGTATTCTTTACCGATGGCTATGGGGGGGCTTATATTATTATTTTAAACAATGGCGTAATGAATGTACACCGGGTCAACACAGGTCCCGGGTATCTCCGGGACTATTTCTGCTTAATGCCGGCGATTATTCAGCACCCGTTTCATTTCGACTGTAATAAAATATGTACTTTAATGTAAAATCAACCTGACTTTTGTTAGTTAATGTAAAAATATACAGAAACTCAACAGTTGAATTATAGCTGGGGAATACATTACCTCCGAAGGATAATTCGAAGATGTAAAAAAGAGCTTTTCCCCGTTTTTAAGATGCGAGCATTGAACGACGGCGCATTCGAAATCATTTCTTACAATAATTATATTAAAATTTATTCGCTTCTGCCCTTTTGCTGTTCGCGAAGTAAAAAAAAAACAACAATGAATTTTTCATACTGGAAAATTTACCGAATCGAAGAAAAAATATTTTTCTTGGCTCATATAAAACGGCAATTTTTTAACTCTCAGGAATTACAGAATAAAATTTGGCATACTTCTCATTATGAATTATTCATGGATGGCTTCGTATTTTCATTAATTTTAAATATCGCGAAAAAAATCGATAGAGTATCAATTCAAAAATGAAATATTTATGCAGAAAAAGAACTAATATATTAGGCGAATCGATAAGTGTTTGCTGATTTTAACATTCATCTGTTTGAGCACACTTTGAAGATAGCATCTCTGTAAAATATTTTTAATGGGTAAAAATGGGTTGTTTATAACAATGTAATGTTGAGGCTAGGGCGCTCTCAGGGGCAGAGTTCTGGCTGCAGGAAGGACGACCTCCCGCAGCCAAGGCCAAAGGATGACTCTCCCGGCTCCCGCCCCCTTGCGTCACTACTCAACCGACAACGGTGCATGTCTCCGTAGGGCCACAAGAGATGGCGCTGTTAAAATAACACATTGCACATGAAGAGAGACGGAAGATGTCGCTATTAATCTGGCGAATTAAATCCCTAATTAAACCCTTTTGAAATGCAACAGAAGTCAAAAATCATATTCATATATATTTTGACTTGAAACCAGAAGAATTTTTCAAAAGTGGAATTAAAAACTCGAAAACCTGTGGGAAATAGTAGATAGTAATGAAGGAAGTTATGTTTTGTAAGATTTCGTAAATAAAAATAAAATAATAAATTAATTATTTTATTGTTAAATAATCGGCAAAGACTTTTCGATACATCCAATATATCATATTGAACGCCTTCGAAATATTCACGCATTTACATACGCGTCGCGTATCACTGATTGCTTTATTTCATTCTCCAGGCGCAAAGGTTCCGTTCGAAATTTGCGTTGCATTTTTCGTATGTGATAATTAGGCACCATTGTAAGTTTGCAGCCTTTCATACAGCCAAAATTAGTAACCTCAAATTTATTCGCAATTACAATCTGTGCAAATTATGCTGAATAATTTGAAAGCGCTGTGGTTTCATGCACAAATTGAAAGCAGTAAGTGTTTCGGGGGCGATATGTTAAAGCAATTTTCAAATAGCTTATATAAGAGCATAATAGTCGAACCACTGGTTTGTGGATATACAAACCGTGCCCAAACTAGGACATGATTAAACTGTCGTAAATTTACGTACTTCGGCTACATTTTTATCGAGCAAATTTAGCCGAGAAATTCGAGATAAATTGCTTTTCTATTTGATTAAGGGATTAGGGGATTAATTCGATATGGCGTCGTATTTTGTCTTTTACTAACTTCATATTTTGCTAATGTCATAGAAATAGTTTCTTTAGGTTATTAGATTTACGGATTACTTGTAATCTCATTACTGGACCCGAAGCACTAAGTACTGCATTAGGAAATGTTCGCAGACGGGATACGGCGCCGAAATCCAGTTCATGTGTAATTAATCACAGTTTATCCCTAAATTTTCTCGATTTTTGCGATCCGACAGGAACTTAACCCGCTCTTAAAAAGCAAGGACGTCTGCCCGAAATAGCTTGGAAAGGCCGCCTTAATTATTTTCCTCGGAGGCAAAATTGATCGTTGCAAAAATCATGACGACCATAAAGAAAACGTTTTATTTTCAACATTTTTCTTTGAGTTTTTGCCTATCAATACTCAAATTTATTGCCTTTTTATTACAAAATATCAAATTACAAAATTTTCTTCTCTTAAAATTATGGCAATAATTGTTGGTAATTCAATAACATCCAAATGTGATAATTACGCGCTGCGCAACAATTTTTTTTTTCAATTATGGGATAAAAAAAACTTCCTATTTAATGAAATAAATACATGTTTAATGCAAGAAAATATGTATTAAATAAGATAACGCCAAAAAATTTGATCATAAATCGATAAGAAACGACTAGTCTGATCACAATATATAAATATACATATTGTATATTTTAATGACTTTCAGCGATGGTGGTCCATCTGCGAGACTCCAATGACGAACCATTTTCTTGAACTTGGTCATGGACAGCTTGAAAAGCCTAAAAATAAAATAAAGCATTTTCTCGTCAATCTATAAGACTATCTTATGGGAAGAAAGGCCGCGATCCCCATGATTTTATTATATCTAGCATCGTTCCAGTTTTTGACGACATATTTATTACAAATAAAATGATTCCCCCATAACATTACAAGCTCTCGAATACATGTACATAGTTAGCTCACAGCAGTGTTTACAACCCTATCCATTTTGTAGTGGGAATATTTCCGTGCTCAGCAAAACACAGGGGCGCATGTAGGAGCGCACAATACTCGTGCGAGTTTAACGAGTGAATTACAGAAGTTCATCGCGAAAGTTATACGAGGTCTAATTTTCTTTCTAGGTTACGTACGTGACCTATAAACAAAGAATAAAGTGATAATTTGTTCAGGGGGATAAGGGATGAAATTATCTATTGAATAAGCACCGTACACGTACCGGGGGCCGTTTGCTTTACGACATTCGGCAGTACAAAACAAGGATCTTGATTAATGGCTCAAAAAATACATCCGCATGCGGATCCCAATCATAATTAAGATTGAGTTTATATCCCGGCTCGTTAGATTTTATGTTTATGGGAGCCATTAGGGAAGTGATGCCGAATATCTGCCTTAATCGATAATAGAACATATCAATTTTGCGTGGACGCAGCTTGAATGAAATGCGGCCTGATATGAATGCTTTTGATGTATTTCGAGCATTTATTATTGCCAATTGCTTCTCTTCATTTTGCTCCTACGTTATGAATTGATTTTGATTCGATTTTTGTGTTTGTTCAACGTAAATCAGGAAAGTTACAGTATACCAAACTTTCAAAATTGATAATAATTTTCAAAGTCTGAATAATTGTACAAATTGGCATTAAATCAAAATCTACAAAGCTGCTTTTTAATCTACAAGTAGTTTACGCTAATTTTTATTAAATAAACGCCTATCTACTTTCGATACAAGGTGGTTAAGACTTTGATAGTCATGGCTAAATTTGCAGCTCGTAAACATGATTGAAGTATTGCAATTTTTAAAGAATTTTAATATTAAGTACATATAATAATTATTTTAAGCAATTACAGCATAGTTTCAGTCTTGTAGGTATGATATGAGTATAAATATATAAAATTTATAAACAGGCATCAAAAATTATTATAAATGTCGACAACATTTATAATAATTTTTGACAGCCTGCCATTTTGTTTACTTACAATATCAAAATACAAAATGAGAAAGAATCAGCTTTGTAGGAATAATTACACAAATAATATCACTGCAATAAAAATCAATATCTGTGGTTTGTGGCGCGTTTGTGCCGTATACGTTTCTATACCATTCATCCGATTGCGATGAAATTTTGAGGATTTATTATGTGCATCTCCGTGATAGTTTTTTTAAAGAATATAAGCATTTTTTATGTAAGCAATTTGCTTTTTAAGACGTTTAGTGGATGCACTATATTGGCACAAATTGCTTTACGGGGAGAAGAAAGATACGCGTGTAATATCCTAGCGCAGTCAATTGTACCCCTTCAGTCCGCACTACACGTGGTCTGAAGCAATAAATCATGCACCTGTACTATTGCATTTTTTTTTCAAATAGTTACTAAATCTGCTGTCAATTTCATTTAATTCATGAATAATTCCGCATTTTGCACAAAGATATTGATTAGTTTTACTACTTATAAAGACACAATTACACGGCTTCAGAATGTGCTATTAGTCGATGGTACGACATGTGTATCATGCTTTCGGCAATATTAGCCATAACACAACCCTTGAATCATTTTATTCTTCAACAATTATAATAGCGACTCCAAATGTTTATAATGTTGATAAAGACGTTCGCATATAAAAAATCCGCATAAAAAAAGACTAGAACTACATGGAAAACTGAGGGATAGGTTCCGTTATTTATAAAAACCGCATAACTTCAAATCAATGCGGTGAAATAGTAGCAAAAATCGCATAAAAAAAACGTTGCGAATGATCAACCAATATTTTTTTACAGAGTTCATGATATGGAAATATGCAATTCTTAAGTTCGTACTGGAATTTGAAAGTGCGTTCAGAATTTGAGTTATGTACAATAAATAGATTGAATAGAGTCTTGTATAATTTTTACTGTAAGTAATTCAATATCGTCTTCTGTTTCTTTGCAGCCATATAACATCAAACTAATAATATCATTCATCAAGGAGTATCCTTAAGCAATTCATCGACATCATTTTGAGAAAAAGTATCAATACCTTCTCCACCAAGTTGATTTGTCAGAGTAATGATTTCAGCTGAAAATGTCGAAGTTTTTATTATTTCATCATATGTAACACCTTCGTGCCAAACTGCTTTTCAAAAAGAATTTAAAGTGTGTGGATTAATCTGAGATTCCGCACAAAAAAATTATTTTTTCAGTCCAAAATTGAAAACTTCTTCCAAACTACAGATACAGTTAATGACTCAATATCTAGTTATATAATATAATATTTATAACTTCAACTTTTTTATTTTTTATGCGCATTCGCATAAAAAAACTTTGTGCTCTAAAGAAAAATGAGAGATAGGTTCCATTCTTTTTTAAAAACGCATAACTTCAAAATCGCATAAAAAAGATTCGCATAACAACAGACCCAAGTGGCAGGGCACAAATGCAAGTGCTCCATTCATTATTGTAATGTTAATGAATATTTTAAACATGCATAACATAAAAAAAAAGGGACTGACACAATCGCAGGACCCGAATAAATATTTTTTATTGCTCGCGGTATTACCGGGGGGGATCAAAGTAAATTTGAAATACATTTTTATTCGCGGGATTTTAATCAAAAGCGCTTTCCTTAAGAGCTTTGCATAATGTTGTTTGAATCTTCTTTTACATACGGGGTAATGTAATATTGAAAAACACGAGGAAATCCCTTAAAAATAACAGCTTACGCGAAAAATTGTACGCTTCACTTCTGTGGGAATCGTTTCCCTCCACAAACACATTCTGCGACTAAACATATTGATAGAAGAATAATGAAAGACGTTGTCTTGGGACATACATGTCAATAAATAATTCGCACGCAAATATGCCGCCAAAAATAATCTTTTCGGCGTGTTGTTCGAAATCGGCTGAAAAATCGCGAGTTCATTTAACGACTGAAACGCCCGAGAGTGGAAACGCTGAAAAACGTTTAACGAGTTATCATAAAACGAATCAAATTTTCCATAATCCGATTTTCAGCCTACGTTCCGTGCTGTAAAAAAAAAAAACAAAAAAAGCATCCCCCATATACGAATATATTAATATTATACTCTCATTGCGAATGATTTTTCAAATTCCGCTTTCCCGAATCGTTTAACCGCTGAAAAGATATATACTTAGAGACATGTTTCCGATGTTTGATTGATGATGGTAATATATTCGTTTTTATTGTGAGAGATAAGCATGGGATTTTCGAATTCAAAATAAAAATCCTGATGTGTTTTTGTGGCTGTGTCTGTTGTTCGAGCGGCGCAAAGCGAATCGTTTCGCATACATATTCATGCGCGCTTAATAGATATTCAAATTAAGCCTTAATATATCGTCATCAATTTCGGATGCAATTGGCATACATACAGAGCAATCATTAAAATGCACAACAAAAAAATAATTAAATCGGTGCAAATAGGAGACTTTTGTTGAATCGCGAGCGTATGCATGGTTGTGTGTATTAACACGCCGCCGTTGCGCTGGCTAACGTGTGTACGAGAATCGCCAAAGATGATTGCGGCATTGAAAGTTATTACAAGCCTTAAAAAAATATTTTAATATAAAAATATTGAATCAACCATGCAATTTGTATGTCGTTCGAATTTCCGTAGGAACGCTTTATCAATAATTCATTAAAAATGAGTCTTGTTTATTAAATATTTTATATAAAAAAAATATCTGTTTTTTGTAAAATATACTAATTAATTTAACCAACTGCGAGACTTCAAAAACGAACCACTAAAATTTAATTTTTTACTAATTTTATTTTTTTGCTTCAGAATAAATCGATATTCAAAATTTCGCTATACATCCCGTCCCGCCTTAAATTGATAATTTGTATTTGAACAAATTATCAATAATTTGTATCCGTATCCGACAGTGTTATTTTTCTTAGCGTTCCGACAGACCAACGAACGATATTTTGGACTTTTATTAAGTTGATAAATTGAAATATGTTTTTTTATGTTATAAATAATGAGAATCACCAAGAATATTGTAATTTAACCCTCTTGATGCCAAACGACGATACATCGCCGTTGTCAATACTTGCAAAAAGTGCCAACGTCGATATATCGTCGTTTACGCGATGGCGTCTTCCTATTCAAATTGCGAGTCAACTTTTTTTTTTCAAAATAATATCACAGAATGTAATAAAAAAACCCTTATTTAATAGATGCATTGCGACAGTGAACCAAAATTTAAGTGCCGTTGTACGAGATATCTTATAAGAACCTCAATTAAAATCATCAACTTGATAAAATGTAGCAAAAAAGTGACTGGATTATACTTTTGACATTTACTAAAACAATATCTCGATTTCACATTGAGTTAACAAATATAATACACTTAAAACTTTTTTTGTGCGGTAGATGTGTTCTGCGGAAAATCGCATAAAAAAGCTATGACTTACATAGAAAAAGTGATGATGCGTTCCATGGATTTTAAAAACCGCATAACTTTGAAACAGCTATATAAAATCGCATTAAAAAAATAAGGCAATTAAAAATAACATTTAATGGACGTCTTGCATCATTGGTAGTATTTTAAGGATGTCTGACATCTGGCATCTCAAATGCTAAACACCAAAAAAATAATAATCACAAAATGGCGACTGTTTTAAAAAATTTAAGTCAAATATTTTTTTTAAAACAACAAAAATATTACTCTGTAAGTAGTTGGAATTTTGAAAATTCCTTTGAAAAATGTATTTTAAAAGCCGAAAAATTTGAATAATGCAAAAAAAACCGAAATCAATTTTTTCCAAAACCTAAACTAGAATAAAGGGCGTGGTCATAATTCGTGGCTTTACACAGTCCCAAATTATATTTTGTTCCAAATTTCGGTGAGTGTTGATGATTTATTTGCTTTAAAAAAAACCGCATAACTTCAAATTCGCACAAAAAAGTTTGGGTGAAGTTAATTTTTGACGTTAATCCCGTGGTTTCTAATTGTTTGCCGTCTTTCTATATCTTGTTTTATCGGGCTACCGTATGAATAAAATACTCTGCAAAGTTAAACACCGATACCCTGATACACAGAAACTATTGATATTCAAGCATTTTGAAGCAATCACTAGACCAATAGTGATCGTTGTTTGCAGTCAAAATTAGTTTCGAAATCGTCAATATATCGTTGCTTAGCATTCAAATGGTTAAACACTATTACTTTGACGCAAAACATGAGACAATTGTTTAATCAACGAGACATTGTTTGCAGTCATCGTTAGTTTCACAATCGTCGATATATCGTTGCTTATCATCCAGAGATTTGATTTTGTTGATGAGTCTGCCGTACTGTAGGCATCAATCATATTATAAATGCGGCACGTTTGGAGGATCATCGACCCTGCGATTATTAAATATTCAGAAGAAGGGAATCCTTTGCTTGTATTTTTATCGAAATTTCCGGATGAGCGTCTACAACCCTTTGTAATAATTTCAGGAGCTGAAGATACAAACATCTCGCACGTCGGCGAATGTTGATGTAATCTTCTCGAGTTCATACACAAAATGACTTATTATGAACCGCCTCGGCTTCGAAATACGTCGAACTTTGTAACGTCTCCAGCGAAATGTCACAAGGCACATCGGAGTCACACAAAACACTCCCCGGCAGCAGACACTTGCAACAAAGGGTCAAAAATCGCGGAAGCACTGCGAAACTCAATTGCCCGAGTGCATAATTAAACTGCAAATAAAAGCGTCAAGCCCTTGGAACGCTCGTCAAACGTTGTATGATGTTCTACAAAGGTATATTTTATAAACAGCTCGGTCGTTTCTGTTGTGTTTATCTCGAGCCTCGCTTTGGTTTTATATCACGAACGCTGTGTACCTTAAAATGAAAACGAATCGCCCCGAGCCTCGCCGCCTCGTGAATAATTGAATTTTCTCGTCATTAGTGAAGTTTAATGTTGAAAATTGGTTCAAAATTATTATGAAGCCGGTCAGTGGTGCGTGATCTTCGCCGCTTCGCAGTGTTGTGATAGATCAATCATCCGATTAGTCCAAGATGGCGATGGTACTCTCGCAAAAGACGAAGATGGTCTTCGGCGGATTGCTGACATTTGTGGTCCTCGGCTGTGTGATGCTGGCAGGTTCTGCACTGGGCTGGTTCAGCGGCGGCCGATCTCCTCATCCCGGAGAATTGGCCGCCCAACTGAGCCAGCGAAGAAACTACGGAAATCAGGTTTAAATGCACATATATTCATATTTACCCCCCATTTAAATATTCATAGGATTCTTGCTGGGATTACTTATAAGTTTTTCATTTTAATGCACACACATTTTTCTCCATAATGGTTCATGTACTAGGTTGTAACGAGGCTTTAACTGCCGACAAAAAACCCATCAATAAATTACAACATGCAGCAAAATTCACGACGGTCTTTATTTTGTCCTTTAAGCTTAAAGGATACAACGTTACAGGTTTGTCCTATGGAAATTTTATGCAATGCATCACTTTAACTGCTTTTTTTATCTGTGTTCGTACTGTTATGTATTCATATGATTATATAATATATTTAAGCCCTTGATATAAATTATTAGGATGATGCACAAGTTCTTGATCTTTGGATTGCTTTTAAAAATCGAAAATAAAAAGATTGCTGAGTGCCACCTCAAGTCAAGTTAAGAATAATTGAACATGTACAAAGTTATTTTTTTGTTTACAAGTAATTAACATTAATTATTTTTATAATACTGGTATATATATATATATATATATATATATATATATATAATACTGGTAATTACCCGGCATGCGTTGCAATGCCACGTCTCGCATAACAAACTGCATACACAAACAGTATTTTTACTATACCTGTGTTACTTCCACAAGTATAAACAATAAGTTGACAAAGTTTTATCTCAATCGGATGAACGGTATGGCAGCCTATTAAATACGAACAAACAAACATTGATTTTTATGTATTAAATTAGACAAAATTGTTAAAAATATTGCCAACAAAATCTTTGCGGCAGACTACCAGTTTGTTTAAAAAATAAAAGGGCCAGCCAATTCTCAAATTTAAAAGAGTTTTCATGTCAGACTGGCCTAGTCCTTGCAAGGAAAGGATATATTGGACTCCAGATACTCCAGAAAGCAATTTTTCAGTCATATCAACACAGTCTTAATCGAAGCAATCCCTTTTATGGGACTATTCTTATTCTTCTTTATGTGCCTTGCACTCCAAGTGCGATTTATCTTGTTTGCTCTGGTACTGAAACCGTACCACTGCCACAAGTTTTTCAGCCACGACGTCTTCCTGGCTCCACAATTGCGATGATCCTAGATCTTCCCCTGGATTATTAACGATAGAAATACATATTTCTTGTTGCGCATAACATGTCCGAAGTACTCTAACTTTCCTGGGACTATTGCCAATCATTTTTACATGGTTCTTCATAGCGACTATGTGTTTTAAAAATATGGTTGCCAGCCACACTACCTACGTATATAATATAATAGCTACATATCTATATGATGTATGCGATCTCTATGTTGAATATAACCTGAACACAAGGAGCTAAGAACTTATGCATCACCCTAATATTAGAATAAAATACACATTTTAAAATAAAAGACAAAATCTCACGATTTTATACCACGACGGTTGTGCACACTAGAAATCGACGGCTAAATTTAAGGACCATCATTTGCATTTAAAAATTTAAGCACACTGCATTTCAGGAGGAAAAATAATCTAACGAACGAAATTATATTTAATTCATGCCTTCAAACGAACTTCGTTAATATTGAAAGCTCTGCTTTAGCATATTTTTGCGACGATGGTTGGATTATAAAGACACTGCGAGATTTCATCTCGGCATTCGCTAATCCATGTTTTTTTTAAGTACATTTGAGCAAATAATATCTCATTTGAGCGGCCATTTTATTATTAATATATGCAATCTATTAATTGTTGCATTAAATCATAGCAATCGAATTTTTTGCAAGAAATGTATATAAGAAACACGAAATAAACACTAAAATCATATCCATTGAGTGTCGCTTTAGCGACGGTCCGCTTTTTTCGCACCGAATAAGATTGTCACAAAAGCGACGACTCGATGCCAAAGGGTTAATATAGCTATCACATGATGTCTATAAAGATAAGTTAAATATTATTAATAAATCAAGGAATTTATGGGGATTACTTATCATGTTGAAAGTTTAAAACCATCTTCCAAAATTGAGTTTGAGACATAAAATCGCACATTGTTCAGAATTAATCTTCATGGTCTGATTTTATTGTTTGAATAATGGCTTCCATTATTTTTATTCCAAGACATTGGAAATCTTTAGTTAAAATTTCAACTTTTCAAATATCTTTGATCGATGGCTGAAGTTATTCAGCACTACTTAGCTATCAATCTATAAGTTTGCCTTTGGTAAATGTCTCAGAGATGAATCAAAACTGTTTTTTAGATCAATCAAAGACTTACGATCGTGTTCAGCTCAAATCTATCAATCTTTTTACATATGAAGAAACATAATTTCAGACCCATGGATGTTATCTAAGATAGCCTAAAGTTTTATTATGAAGTTCCTGTTTCATAGGGTAAATATAAATATTTATTTAATATAAAATTATAATAGTATTTTTAATAAAATGGCCCACCTGCCATGATTTGGTCATATTGCAGTCACAGATAAATGCCCCAATTTTTTAACGACCCAATAACGATGCTCCCCACATGCTCAAATAGAGTTAGCACGTTTCCCGGATTTAGTGTCGGTTAAATTATCATTAAACGTATTAAAACGCGTGATACATCCGTAGTGACGCACACGCCAGGACCCAGGATAACGGCATAAAGCAAAACGGGATAAGTGCATCCTTTGGGGGATGCACTGGCCGCAAACGTCAGTAAACATATATTGTCCCGAGGGCAGAAGTGTGGCAAAACTGAATTTTCACATTTCATTGCACAGGGTTCAGAGTTTTCCATCGGCCATAATTCCAGAGTCTGTTCGATTGTGAAAATGAAATTCGAGTCAATTCCGGCAGATACAACAGATGACTTCATGGCAAACTTATAAATATTAATATTATTTACAATTTTTAAAACATTTTCATGACACTGAAATATTTTTGGAGTGAAACTTCTATAAGAGCAATGTGACAAATTCACTTGAACGTCACGAAAAATGAAACTCCAAGCGGCAGTCAATCGAAAAGAGAGCGAGAATCGTTTGTAGTGTGTCCATGTCCATGGCATACATCATAGAAACACAACACGCATGCGCCACCCCACCTCTGTTGTGTGTATATGTGTCTATATGTAGCATAAAACAATCATGTGACCAGTGATGCGCCTATTTTATTATATAATACACAAACAGCTTCATCTTTTTCAATACCCATGGCGCGTGTTAGTCACTTGCATTTGTTGATAAACTAAACACATTTTGTATAGGTGTCTAACATTTTATAGAGTTGTCCCTATCTCGACGCTATAGAAGGGTTGACTATAGTTGATCGGCAGTGAGACTTTTACAGGCGCGGTAGGACAAATTGGTCTATACGAAACGAAACGTAAAACTCCAAGTGGCATTTTTTCCAAGTTGTATACATCACAGACATGCTACGCTCAAACTCAAAGCATAAAGAAACATTTTTTTTATATATTACACAAACACAACTAAATCTTTTAAATAACATTTTCTTTTGTGTGAAAAGCGAAATGTAGAAAAAGTCAAAAACAGAGAGAGTTCAAGGTTGTAGAGAGCGGAAGAAAGCAAATTAAATGTCATGAAAAGTACCAATAAGTACCTTGAAAATATGTAAGGACTATTGAGCTAGACAAAGGGCAGAAATATAATAAAAATCGTTAACAAATGGAAAAAACAATACATATAATCAACTATGTTTCATTTCTAATTTTTGTAGCGTTCCAGGTGTTTTTTATGTTTGTAACGTCTCATCGGGATGGCCACGCTAGCGCACGGGTCCGTTCTTCTATCGGTGCTGTAGCCGTGATGTTGCTGGACGAATGGACGGGAATAGACGGGCGTCGAATAGAATGACTATCTTTTCTAAATAACTATTTATTCCATACGAGAAAGAGAGAGAGAGAGAGAGATCTGGCTGCAGGAAGGACGAAATCCCGCAGCCAAGGCTAACCGACGACTATTCCGACTCCCGCCTCCTATGCGTCACTACCCAACCGGCAACGGTGCACGCACATGAAGCGATCGGTCAGTATGCAGGTGCAATGTCTCCGTAGGGCCACAATAGATGGCACTCTTAAAATAACACATTGCACCTGAAGAGAGATTGAAGATGTCGCTGTTGTTCATGAAACTTGGCTGAAAATATAATTGAAACATGACAGAACAATAAAAAGGATCGTAAATGTCATGTTTGACATTATAATATGAATAAATAATATTCTTTCAGAAATAGAAGCACGGCATTATATTAACATATAAAGCGCTATGGAGCGTTACCCGCAACATATGCGTGCATACTCTCTCTGGATCACTCAACATGAGAGTGCATACTCATCAAATGATTGATGGGGCGGTATACTTAACATATCAATGTATATTCCAGCGTATACAAATAGGATAAAAATAATTGCACGCTCGTCAATATGTGGAATATTTGAAAACGGTCGTTAAAATCTTTTTTACACATCCTTTTTAAGTATCATTTATTAAATGCGGATGAACAACAATAAAATCCAACACTTTTATCCAGCGTCAAAATCATCGGGACTGATATTAATTGATTATACGGGACCTTGTTTGCCAAATTTGCGCTGCAGCCTTGTTATTTTCCATACAGCACACACAAAGGGTCCCGAAATATAAAAACGGGAATTCGTTTAAATGTCAGATGAAAAAATGCTAAATAATTGACGCAGATTTATTGTATCACAAATTCGTTCAATGTGTGACGCAATGAACCCGTTGAACACAATTTGCCCATTCGATCAAATGACTGAATTTTCGCGCACTGCTTTAGGATTCGGCGAACGATTTTCATACGAAAATAACTATGGCTTTGTGAATTTTTCACACGTACTCCTTCCGAAGAAAAACCGTGTATTAAATCAATCAGTATTGTTGAAATGCTGCCGTCAACGTTGACGCGATATTTCATTTAAACTAATTTGGCACACGACTTTAGCATGTTAAGCCGCATTAACGAGGCCCGGAATCAAAGGGTTTTTGGATTGTTGTGCGGGCATATTTTTCGTTCATATAATAGAGTATCCCTTCGATGATAAATGACTCGCTGTGTTTATATTTCTCGCAAATTGATTATGGTTTTGATAAATAAACGCTCCGTGGTCAAATTTGTTATAATTATGAGTAATTGATTGTTCTTTTTGCCGTTTGATAAATGAGTTTCGGTTAAACGTTCCGTTAATTGGGTTTTTTGGCGGAATGAAAATTTCAAACCTTTTTGCAGTGAAGTTTGTTTCGATATTTCCACCCCTTGGGGATCATGAAGTAGGAGTGTCCTGCTTTAAATGTATATATATATATTAATATACACGTTTTGAAATGAATCCAAGAATCCAGTATTTAATAACAAGCCCTGGATATTAATATTCATTCGCAGATAAATCATGATAGTGAACGCTCCGAAAAGTTACATCATATGCTTAATGCCTTTTGAGGGCCACTTGATTTATGAGTACACAAAAACAATATTAACACCAAAACTGAAATAAACGGGTTGGTGTTTTTATTTATAACTCATATTAAAGCCGAAATTAAAAAGGTATCCAAGCCATAACGCAAAATGACATGTTTATGTCCAGTAACATTGTTAATGTATGAAAAATCCCTCCATATAAATACCCTAAATTAATATTATTTATTGCATTAAAAAATAAATGGATTCATGAACAAAATATTTTTATACGGGGTTGTTGATTCCTATTTGATACCACTGAATTTCCCTACAGATCAATCAGACGTCGGCATGCAATCAACCCCTTGGGAATAAATAAATCGTTCGCCATTACAAAAATGCAATTTAAAACGATTGGATTTGTTAAATATATACATAATAGTGTCGCTAATATTTTAATAAATATTTTACAATCAATTATAACTCTGATATTCCAACTGTCCTGTATACAACAATCATCCAGAAAATAAAGTTACAATATTTATATTGGATCAAAAAATGCTTGTATTAAATTGAAATACATATATCCTGAGATATTGTGAGACACATAAGTATCATATCCATATCATATGTATCAAATTAAAATCCTAGAGCAGATGAATAGGTGTCGATAAAATAAATGCTCATATCGGTCAAGATGTTTAATTTACTGCCAAAGTGATCACAGCTGCGAGATTACAAGAGACGTCAGCGGGAAGAACACCTCTTCTCGCGGCCAAGGCTATCCGGTCAACCATATTTTCTTCTTTCTTGCGCGTCGGCATGTGTTTCATTTGTCTTTAGTGAGTTTCATTAATCCACTATTTTTGTGTAAATAATTATTAAAATCTTATATACAAATTTCAAATATCAATAATTAGCGGCAACATATCACCATTAAAGGGGCCTAGGAGCCGTAACTATTTAATCTATGTATACATATATACAGTAAATATATATGTTTTTCAAATTGTTATATTAACCTCTCCCCACCGGTGATGTATTTACTACACCTCGACTCTAATAATGGACATATCGATATGAAATAAAATATATACGGGGTTCAGAATTTTTATATTACTCCGTAATATAATTACGAATCGTATCAAAGTATTATAGTATATAAGTATTCATCTGCAGCGACGGAAATAAATAATTTGTCGATAAATCGGGAATTTTGCGAGTTTTAGTCTGGGTAAGATAGGAATTTTATCAGTCACATTGATGGTGTTAATACGAAAATGGGGTCTCACACGGTCATCAATTCTAACTAGCATTTAAATATCTGATGACGATACCTCCAACGAGTGTGGAAGCTGAGCGTGCATTTTCAGCAGCAAGTTGCCTGGCTTCCAAAATCAGATCCAGACTAAATGACGAAACACTCGATGCTTTAATGTTACTTCGGGCATATTTACGAAATAATATTTGAATTTTGATGTTGTCGGCTTATCACATCACTATCATAAAATTCCACGAGCTCCTGATGGATATTCACGGCGGTATTGTTCCGCAAAGTCGAAAAACGGATGATTGTGCAGATTTTGCACGGATTAAAAGTATATGGGTTGTGCGACGACCTCTTCATCGGAAGAATTGACTATGACTGAACAAAATGGCCGACAAACACGCGGGACCAAACAAACGTTCTTCGATACAGAAATGATGAATAAATAAATTTATTTGATTTCTATAACAATTATTGATGATTCTTCATAGTCAGGGCTAATGGGATTTTTTGTTGCATTCAGAATCGGATGAATTAAAAATATATAATTTCAGTGATGAAAGTGCACTTAAGGAAAAAGTTAAAATACCCAAAAGGAATGAATTCAAACCATTAGTATAATCGCCATACAAATTTTACCTCGCAAGAAGGTCCGCAATTAAACGCCTTACAGCAGGCGAGAGGTTAAAAAAAGCACCACCCCCCCGGGGACTTTCGAAATAAAATTAAGATTCCATGGCCGTAAGATACAGCTGATTAATTTTCATGTAGCGACAATGTTTTCCGTTGTAGCCCGTGAATTAATTAAGTTTAGTATTGTAGAATCATCCGACTGTAAAAACTTTGCAATTAGCGTTGCTGCTCTGTTGAGCTTCCGACTTTTTGCAAGCACAGCTATAACCTTTTAAGCTAGTCGAATAGAAAATGCGTATTTATGGCGAAATTTAATAAACTCGAAATAAGATATTAATTATTCCCGCTTATATCCCGCAGAAGCTCGGCTTGCATTTTTTAATAAGATTTCTTCAGAAAATTGAATTTAATGTCGGTATCTAATTGCGAGTTAAGGGCGTGATTAAATAAAGCGGTAGTGAGCGCGTATAGAAAGAACGTGCTTATTAAAACCACCACTGTGCAGCGGTCTTTAACGCGTTATTTCAATCCGGATTTGCTTTGCTCTTTTTGGCGCTTTAGTTAAATATGTCTTCATTTATACATAAATGTTGACACTATTGCTTTTTTGCAATAGCTCACAGTACTTAGAAAAAATGTATGGTCCCGCATGTTTGTCAGCCATTTTTTTCAGTCACAGTAAATTCTTCCGATAGAAAGATCGTCGCGCACTCCCGCCAGCTCCCGTTAACCATTAAAATCGCATGACCACCGCGCGTGAATTTTTGCAAGGTTGCCGTGTCCAGGCGGTCCGAATTTCGGATCATTGACACATTTCCCGCCATTGGACGCCATTCCCAAAACATGAACATGTCCACAGAACGTGGCCTGCGTCCATGAATATGAACTCCATATGGACACTCCAAAGTCGGTGTAAGCCTAAATCTAACCAACGAGGCCCTATGAGTCCTGTGAAAAATTAGGATGTTTAGTGATACCAGAATGATTCAACGACATTTCACAAGGTGCCTAATATGAATGCTAAGCAGCGATATATCGTCGATTGTGAAACTAACAAAGACTACAAACAATAATGTTGGTACATCTGGCTAATAGGGAATATCCTAATGATCAGTTTGTTTGGTCCCGCATGTTTGTCGGCCATTTTTTTCAGTCGCAACAAATTCTTCCAATGTAGAGGTAGTCGCGCGCTCCTATCCCCTCCCGTTTGTCCGGTAATTAATGAGAGACTATCAGTGATTTTTGACAAATTTGTGCAAAAAATAAACACAAACAAGTACGAAATGACCACCATATGACGCTTGATGACCTCCGCAAAGAATTTACTGAAATTTCTTGAAGTCTCCTTGGTGATATTGTCTTTGAAAAACTTGGTTATAAGATGTTGTGTGCGAGATGGGTGTCCAGAAAGTTCATACCAGAGCACTGTTAAAATCGAGAATCATTTTGCACAGAAATGAGAAGCTTTTTTTGGACTCTGTCGTAACAGGGGATGAGACGTGGATGTGTCACTTCACCCCAGAATCCAAAAGACAATCCAAAAAGAGTTAGCTGTGGAGGACTATAACACAACTACATTTACTTTGTAGGTATTAAAGCTTACTTTCTAGATGACCCTCATAGAAAGCTAGTTTTTATCCCATTATCCAGATTATAATCTAGATAATGAAGACGAACAAGTGGTTATTCGCAGCATAAAAATTATTCATATTTGCTTGCCAGATAATATATGAAAGGTACATTTTTATCCATTTGATAATATAATATATATGAAACTGATGCCAGTAATTAGGTCAGGCACTAATGAGCTAAGTAACATTATAATACGTCTTTGTCCACCTTTCAGCCATTAGTACCCATGTATCCTTTCATGATTTTGTCTCGTTATCCTTAACATCCTCAATCATGAATACCGCTTGACATTCCTTTTAAATGCTGCACAACTGCACACATTCAGATTGCATTTTTATTTTGTGCTATTTAAGATAAATTTTTATATGAATCACAAGTGACAACCCCTGCGCCGTATGAGATCCTTCTATTTATGTCGCTTAACGACAAGTTCGCGATCTTACGTCAAAGTATATTAATAAATAGAGGCATTCTTGAACACCCACAACCCTTTTTGATGACCCTGTACACATCTATATGGCTTATTCTGTTATTTCTGCTCGGATCCAACATCAAAGAAAATGACAAAAGCCCTATCTCGGCTAAAAGAATCGGGCGAATAGATTTTCTTCTTCTCAACGTCGCAGATAAAAAGTAATGATTTATCCTTTTTGTGTGCGAAAAAAACATTTTAGATAACATTGTGTAAGTGATTCGTTTTACAGAGATGGATCGGTCCTCACAATGTAATCCATTATTGAGAGTAAGAGTTAGTGAAGCGACGTATCAGGGATATTATACTCGATTCTGATTATTACTGGCTGTCGATCAAGTAATCTTTCGCTATGGTGGAGTCAAAAAACCAATTATTTTGACCATAGCCTTTTTTCCCCCCCGTGAAATCCGTTTTTAATGGGATAAAGTTTGCTCCAAATGAAGCATTCTTGCCGGAATCATCTCGTTTTTATTTGAATATATTCCTCTGAAAATGGCAAAGGCGTGCTTAATTCGGTCGAAATTAGTATTTTAATTTAATTTTCCGTGCAAAAAACGCACGTTCTGCATTTTCCATTCGATGGTGCGTGCTTTCGATATTGGGAAAAGTCGGCCTCGGTCCGAAAATATCATGTAGGAATAAATTTCGTGCAAAGTTTCCCATTGATAATCGGCTTATTAATATCGTTAAGTAGTCGTAATTTATGCTGAAAATTCATTTCCTCAGATACCCTATTAACAGAATGCTTTTTCAGCGAAAGCTTGCGAAAGTTTTCTACTTTCAGCTCCATGCGATTTACACATGCTCGCTTCTTCCTTTCGTGCTGCTATATAAAGGTGGAAAGTTGCTACCTTGTGCGAAGTTTACTTCAAAATTGTTACATTAATGGAGATATTATTTCACAGCAAAACAGATTTTGAAAGTACACTTTTTAAACTTGCAAAATATTAAGCTCTCTTTTTCAATATTTTTTGCAGCGCTCCTCGAGTTTATTCTTCCACAGTAGAACTATTGCAAGGCATTCACATTTTAACTTCATTAAGAAACTTCGTTTAAAATTCCTGCATTGAAAAATAAACTTTTATATTAAAAATAATCTTTTGAAAAATATATATTATTAATGCTCTTTTCTTTAGTTTAGATATCTCCATAATATTCGATAAATATATTTAAATTCTGCAAGTAAAAGCTTGCTGATATTGCGTGGGTGAAATGACATCCTCGTGCAAAGCCGCCGCTCAACGTTACAATGGTGTCAGATGTGACATATCGTTGTTTAGTACTGAATCTTAATATCACATGAATTTCGAGTGGGTGTTTCACTCTACAGTGCCCACCTATAAAACTCTGGGGTAACTCTACGCTCGTGGGTAACAGTCGAATCCTTGCGGTAGTGATGTTTATTAGAAGTGGGCGAAAGCAGCCTCGTAGGTTTACTCATGCATCCCAGTTAACATGAGTTGGGTCCGTGGCTTACCCTGTATACAATACAAAAGCTTATTTCGCAAACAGTATATCGTGGATTTTCTTCAACCGTGGCTATGATTAGATCTGTGTTCATTTGCGAAAGAAACTTAAGGGACAACCTAATACTAATAAGTCACTGTCTATCCAATCATACCGTGTAATGTGAATTATATTTTGAGATATAAGGAAATATCTGCAAAACCTTATTTTTTAAAAATACATGTTTATCCGGGACGGTCGAAAATAAGGAAGGAAAAGTGTTGCGTGGGCATAAAGGCATCCCCACGCAAAGCAGCTGTTGATCAGATTAACAGTGATATCTTTGTCTCTGCAAGCACATTGCGTTTTGTTAGATACAAAGGGTATTTATATGCTCTCTCGTTCTAACTGGCGAGGAATATGCATATTTTTTTATTGTTGGACATCAGTCACCCATAAGAAATCCTGCCCAACTTTAGTAATTTAAGATGTACATAATGGTAATTGATAGTTATAAATATTGGGTTAACATCACATGTTACCATATACCAATGTTCAATTTTAAAGCTTAAAGTCACAACTAATTAAAACATAAAATTAAAGCATACATAAGTACGTGATTAAAGATCTGAAAGGCTTATCAAATTATCTTCGTATTCAGCATTAAATTAAATCTCAAGGTTCATAGTTCAGAATATGAAAATTGTAGCCTCCGCCGAAAACAAGTGGTGAAAGATCATCCGCATGGTTCGTCTTTGTTCTTCTAGAGTTCCATGTTTCCAAGTGATAAAATTCATATTACAACACCGGGCGATAATTGAGATGGCTCTCTCCCTTTTCCACTTCCCACACGTGCCGGGAAAATGCTTCATCTACCAAAAAAAAAAATGAAAATTTACTCAAGACATGAAGACAAATATATCTTTTTCGCTCGTCTGTACATACAAATTTTCCGTAGGTTTTTCCGATGTTCTACGTGATGCGTCCGATGAGTTGCAGATTACGCAAAAAATAGCCTCCGCCGAAGCCGCATCTGCGAATATTTTATGGAAATGTATGAATCATCAGTTTCCACACATTCCACATTCGGTTCATTCATTCCGTATTATGGTTAAATAAAAAATACTTTGTTTCCTGCTACTTCGTTTTTGTTCCGTTATGATATTTGACTTTGATATCGTATGTATGAAAAAACCTTTGTTTTCGCCGACGCATTTTTCAGCATGTTTAATTCAGGATACGCAAAGCATATCTTCTTGTTGTTTCTTTTGCAATCCGGCTACCTTTTGATTATTTAAATAGTGCCCCTTTATGAAATTTGCTCGGAGAAGTTTCTTGTAAATGCGCCCTATTTAATTGTCGTATCCCCGGGCGGTTACATCACGAACAGATCTCTCCATGAATAATTTATGATCTTATAATGATTTCTTTTACATGTCCTCAATATTGGGACAACCAGAAAGTAATCAAAAATTTTAAGCCCAATTTACATTGAGATATGATTTAGAAAACACTCATATTTTGCTATCATTAGAATGGAAACGCTATAGTATATTGTTTTTTGCTTATGAGAAGATGAATAACGATGCTTAATTAATAATATAAAGTCAATTTTTTTTCGATCAAGAACGTTATTTACCACAGAGAGAGAACTCAGCTGCGAGACAACTTGAGAGCCGGCGCGAAGAATACCTCTTTCCGAAACCAATACTATTTTTCGAATTTATCTTATTTTTTTCTAGTGTTAAATTGTTGCTAATCGCACAAAGACTGACCCAAACAATCCATGTATATTTTTCTTATATAACTTGTGATAATGTGTGGGGATTGTATAATATAAATATTGTTTGGGTATCCCTTAACTATAATTTAAAATTATGATTAAAAATATATTTCAATAAAATTATGCTAGGTTTAATTCTGCAAAATTACCACGTGAAGTTTGGGGGGAAAACTTAAGAACTTTTACTTCATCCACCTACCCCTGAATTTATTTTATGTAATTTTATTCCATGTAACTTGTTGAACATGCTTGAAGTAATGTACAAAAAGAAAAATTGTTACAATTGAAAACCATGCTTTTTGAATCTGGCCTTCAAGTTGCCTTAAAGCGTTTATAACATTTTAGAGAATAAGCGGAAAAAAATCATTTTAGTCGCAAAAATATTTTTTAAACACAGCAAAATTCCTGCGAATGCTTCTTATCAATTAAAAGAACACTCTAAAGATTTTAGCACAAAGAGGCTTAAAAGAAATATTTTTTGCCATGGCAAGATTGTTTACAAATAAAGCTCCAAAATAAAAAAAATACAAATTCGCCCTTTGTTCGGGGGGGTCTTTTATTTGGCACTTCCTGCTACGTTTCAATTCTTTTTGTTTCCAAAACACAAGGCTAAAGAGTCTTTGTAAACTGCCACTCAAGTCTGCTTTTTAATTGCATTTCCAATTAATACAATAGGCCATTGATGTCATTCTATCATAATGCTCGGAAAGCTCTCGTTTTCGAGCTTTTGCGAGACGAAAACACTGATCGAATAATACGAACGGCATACGTATTTTTTATAAACACATAAATATTTCGCATATAAGCAGCTTTCTTTTTTCTGACTAGTGACACAATCGTGCTATGCTTTTATTACGTCCTTTGGAAGTTTACACTGGTGTCATTTTGAATTCAAGTCAGAGCTTTTTTCCCCGGCTAAACTTTCCAGCAGCCCTTCCTAGGCAACATATGTTCGTATATTTGAATAGACACAACCGGCCCCAAATAAATAATAAAAAACATTGTGAGTCAACTTAATATTGAAAAAAAAACTTTCGTACATATCTTGCTGAAAGGCATGGAATAGACTTCTGAAAGATTTATTTAAAGGGGGGAGCGAGACCCTAATATGTCATTAAATCAATACAATACTCCCTTTATGAAACTTTTATGGGAGAACTCGTACAAATTGACCTTCATTTGTATTTGGAATAGAATATTTGCGCTTAAAAGCATTTTTTATTAACTTTAACAGAAAAAAATATCCAAGGGTTGTATTGCATCATTTTAGGATCGTTTAGGAATATGCCAAATTAGCTATTTTGTACGTGCTCCGATATTAATAATTAAAACATAACCCTTTTATCAACTCAAATTTTAATCCCTTTCGAATATTTTCCTCCCCTTAAAGGCTATTAAGCATTTTAATTAAATGTGTTTCTATTTCTTCAGATTAATCAAATCGTTTTATGCTTAATAACCTCACGATGCGAGCTTTGATATCGTCCAAGTTTGACACTCATATTTGGACATTTAGAGGGATGTAAAATAAATTCAATTTTCGATCGTATCTGACGGCCTGTAGCATTTTTTTAGTCTAAAAAGTATGATAAAAATACCGAAATCGAACGATCTGTTTATACAGCTCGTCTGTGATTGGCTTTGAATTCGACACTCTGCAAATATTTGTTTTTTGAGCGTTCCCACAGAAGCACAAATAGTGCAAGCAGATGCTTCAATGACTTTTTAAAGGCGATCGTATCGATAACGGTAAACAAAGTTACTAAACAAACATTCCAACTATAATAATTCAATATGCATGGAATATGTTATTATCAGATTTAATTTTTATTAATAAATTCGAACAGACCACAAACGAACAAACAAACCACAAACGAATGTTTGTGGTCTGTTTGTTTCGTATATTCTCGTATACTATTCATCAGATTACAATGAAATTATGGATAGTTGTTGTTTGTATACCAATGAAGGTTTTTGCATTAGCACAACCATTGTTTGTGTGTGAAATTTGTTTTGCGAGACGTTTAGCGGATGCACCATGTTAGCGCATATTAGTCAGGTAAACAAAGCAAAGCAACCGTTGATATGTTATGTACTTAACAAGCATTCGGTCTTCGGTGGACTATGCCGGGAGACAATATTGAACCCTATTTGTTTATATACTCAGATAGTTGGTGCGGATACAAAACTAATCCAGGATCTAAACCACTGTACCAAAAAAATAAAACACTTAATTTCCAATAAAATTATAAAGAGATAAAGTTTAGAATTATTAATTCACACTCTATGTTTGTCTGTGTTTCGACACAGGGAAAATAGCGTTAGATACATCATAAATTCGTCGATTTAATATATTATTATCCTAAGAATATTATCATCAATATTTAGGCTTAAATTCAGTTTCCTGATCATACTTAAGAAAATTGTTTAAATAATGATATTCTAATTTTACCACGTGTTAAACGCAAATAGAAAATCACCTATGAAACTTCATTTTCCAGAAAAGTTTTCTATAGAGATAACACTTACCCACTTAACACTTTACAGTCCGTGCTCGCGTTGATCCGCGATGAGAACGACGTAAGTTTAACTACTTTCTAGAGATAACAATATATACATGTGTCAAAAATTTATTAGTATTGAATATATATGAATATTATATAAAAACATAGCAAATTTAGATTTTTTTAAAAATACAACTACGTCATATTTTTTTTATAAATACGTCTTTCAAATATATTTGTACAAATATATAATAGTAATTATTGCTGTGAAACATCGATTTGATTGAAACATCCTCACGATGCTGTTTTTGTTCCGTTGTGAGCAAATGCGGCACCCATCTTGCGCACAGCTTTCTCGTGTCCAATTTTTCATTCAATATGTGATGTGTGGCATTTTTTAAAATGCATAGCATAACTGCCAGCTCGCACATTTTCAATCGACGGTCATCCTTTGCTATTTTGTGGATTTTTTTCATCATTTGTGGCGTGGACAGGGCCGTAACTAGAGCCTGGCAAAGCAGACGCCCGCCACTTTACATGAACCAACACTGATTGACTCTGTCCATTTTTATAATATATACAGTTGTCTAATCCCTATTTTCTGCATTATCGTTATGCTCAAGTATGGCATCCGATCGCGGGCCGCTCATTCGTTATATCAGCGGTCCGAAAAGCGGACCGAATGAGCATACAAACCTTATGGCCACTCCGTCCTCTTTTGGGGCTTTTTGCGGCATTTTCTATGATCTTTACGATCACGGAAGCAACGTAGTGTCCAGACACTTTCTATCATAGTTTTTTTACAACAGTAACTGCCATCTATACATTAGGTCGTGTACTTTTGGGACTATCTTTGCATATTATTTTAAATCAAACATTAGTTAACTTTAAATATATTTATATGATATTTAATTTCAATTTATTAACTGGTTTAATAATTATATCAATTTTTTGAAAGAAGTAGTTTCATGGGTTTATTTCGATTTCGCCCCGTATTTTGTGCGAATTTGGGCGCAAAAAACCCGAACTGTAAAGTGTTAAAAAGAGGAATAAAAATATTATCGATGCTATAAATTTAAAATTAAATCAATAATTGAATTTGTTAATTAAATAGCAATAGAGTGTCGTAATGGCGCCGAAACATTTACTAGCGAATTTATATCGTCTGCTTTAGTGGGTCGTTGCCACGATTAGCTGCTATTTTACCGGCATCGGCAACATATTCAAATCACGCTGAGATTTTTCATTTAGGCCGATCGTTAAAGCCTTTTCGTGTACTTTGGGAGATACTCTCAGGTATTTTACGCGTAAAACAAAGCGTTCTTAGACACCGGGCGGAAGTGAAGAGTCAAGAACAAAGGGTGATGCGACGGGCACTTCCGCCCAGGGGGTGTAAATATTTGTATTTGAGCCGGGGGGCGGTATAAGGCTTTAGCGCCACTGGCCCGTAGGGGCGAGAGCGGAAAACAGCAGATTACCGGCGACATAAAGCTCGGAAAAATCGCTCCATGCCATACCTTTATTGTCGGTAATAAGTAACTCTCTAACGGAGGGAAACGAGGGCCTCCCTAAACGCCCTATAAAACCGAGCACGCCTATTGTGCATGATCGAGATAAATCCACTCCTCCGCGGAGAGATTTGTCATTATCTAATTAAAATATATCTTCATGCCATCTTCATTGCTTATTGCTAATATCTATCTTTATTAACCTGCTTTTTTAGTGCCGCTATTGTATTGTTTGGGGGCCTCCCACGCTCAAACGGGACGCTTCATGCTCTTTGTATTGTATATCTCCGGCGCACGAAAGAAGCAGAAATTGTGAATAAAGCTATCTTGGAATAGAGCCATTGAAATGCCGAAGAATCCGCTGAAGATATTGGCGGAAGAAAGAGACGGTGGGTGTTGAGATAAATCGCCTCTCGCGGATATACGACATAATAACGATTTACAACAGTGCAAAATTATATATTTTTTAATTTTAATCTGCACTTAATATTACATAACTATCATAAATCAAAATATAACAGTCTTTTTGATCTAACTTACTATAAAAAAATATTTTAAATTGCCTTCAGGCGACATAAAATGTAAGCCAAATTGCAAATATAAACACTCAATTTCTTTCCTATTACGCGCCATTAGGGTAGAGTAAGGCCTAATTTAGTAGTGTATTTTCAAAATATGGGAATAAATTTTTTGAAACACTTACGCGGTGGATCATATACGAGGATGGTTCAAATATAACCCGGAATTTTGCTATAGAAATTTATTAGTCTAATATATAAAAGTGAATTGGGTTGTGTTCGTTCGAAATGCGCTACCATACCATACATCAGATTGCAATAAAACTTCGTTCACTTATTGTTAAATATTTTTCGAGTAACATAGGCATAGTTTGATACATAAAAATCAATGTTTGTTTGTCCGTATTTAATACGCTGCCATACCGTTCATTCGATTGCAATAAAACTTTGTCTACTTATTGTTTACACTTTTTCAAATAATATAGGTATAGTAAAATTAACTTACACTAGATCTTATATATAAAAATCAATGTTTGTATATTTGTTCATATTTATAATAAAACCAACAAAATAAAATAAATTTCATTATGTCTATCATTCTTAATTAAACAGGATAACTATATCAAATTTCAAACGATATATTTAGAATTATTACTTCTGTGGCAGCAACGCGCCGGGTATCAGCTAGTAATTTATAAAAATACAAATTGGGTATATTAATTATCTACATAGTTTTGGATGGAAGCGAGAGTTGGGAGGAGTTGTCGTTTAGCCTTGGATGCGGGAGGACGTCCTTCCCGCAGCCTGATCATTCCGTCTCTCTATCGTTTTGAATAAAAAGTTATCTAGAGAAGAGAGTCTTTCTATATCACGGCCCGATAGAAGAACGGACCCGCGTGCTAGCGCTGCCATCCCAACGAGCACGTAGGAGCGGGGGTCATGTAGAAAATTAATCAATAAAATACCTTTTTTAGATTCAAGAAGTACAATCCATCATGCTCAAAAATAGATTGTTTATGTTTAAACCAGGTTTCAATTATGGAATAAGTTTATTTTTTCGAGGCCAAAGTCATACTGTGTCCAAAGATTCATCTTAATCACTTCGTCTATATGTTGCAATGATATCAGATTTATTACTTAAAAAATATTGAATCCCAAAGTTAAAAGATAAAACTTGTTTGTATTAATATCATATGGTTGTAAAAATAGTGATGAAAAAAGTTGTAACAACTCCTCAAACAAACTAAAAACTTCTTAACATTTTAGTCGCTCCGTTGCCCTCTTAAAATGTTGTAAAATAAAAGGTAATGAAAACTTGTTAAAAGTCGTTTTATTTCAAAATTTGCATGCATGTTCATTTCATTAAAGTTAATTTTTCATTGTCTGTGTTTCTAGATAATAGTAAAAAATCGGCTGCCATTGCATACATGTCAACATAAAGATGTTGATTTTTTTTCATCTTCTGAGTTTTATTTATCATTTCAAAATACATGTAAAAAAATTTTTTTTTTACCATAAAATGAATTAATTTCAAGGGTGACAACGCTAAATGCGATCGTAAATATTTCTAGCTCCAATACACAATATATATATAATTGTATTTTCATCTTTCACTGCGCTAATGTACGGTGATTTATATCGTGCGAAAATTTAGAATTCTTTCATTGTCAATTTTGGTATTTCGCCGAAGGAAAGTTTTAATATCAATAATGGAACGGCATGCCGACTAAGCCATTCATCAGAAAACCAAAAAAAAACCCTAAACTTTTCAATGGCTTTTGGCTGTATCAAAGCGATAAATATAATATTCTATGTTGATGTGTTGAAATGATTTTGTGTATGAAAATATATCGATAGCCCTTTCCCGCCAACAAAAGGGTTATTCCAATGTCAAAATGTTAGCAATTGAATTCCCTGCGTACAATCATATTAGCCCCCCAAAAATGTACAATTTCAATAGAATACATGCATAATATATTCTCATTAGTACAATGTCATCCCTCAATGTCAGGATTATTGAGTAAATAATTATTTGAGGGGGAATATTTGAATTCTTAATAATAAAAATGCAAAGAGTTCGAGACGCGTTCCCAATAGAACCAGGTGTGGGGGTTGCAATTTGGTTGAACGAAAACCAAATTCAATGAAGCCTTTGAATGCTGAAGTGGAACATATCGCGGTTGAAAGGAGTGAAAAGAACACATTATTTGATAGTGTATATGGCATTTGTGGAACGAAAACGAATATGAGCTCATGATGTATCGACCCAGGCAGAAAGAAAATTTTCTGAAATTTAGCAGAACATTATAATTTGCAGATTGCGTGGTATCATTCAATGAATTATTAAGGGACTTAATTCGATTATTTAATCCATCAATAATATTCGAACCCTTGATCTTTGAGCTATATTAGTTGTGTTGTATGAGTAAAAATAAGATTGCGTTAAAGGCGTCCAGGGAATGTGAGCAATTTCCCGATACTTCCTAATTAATTCGAATGGGAACAACAAAAATTGGATATACATTGGGTCATCCCGACAAAGCTGAATGAATAACACGCATACAGGAAATAATTGAAATTCCCCCAAGTCTTGTTAGGCCCATTAAGAAAATCTAAGCGGCCCGGTCGTTTTCGATAGTCATACAAGTTTGATAAGTATGCGAGCTGTGGTACGGTGTCTGTTAGACGGCTTTTGGAAAGACTTTGGGGCGTCCCTGTCCAGAGGATGAGGCCCAATCCTCGGGGATTAGGCCTTTCGCATAAATGGGCCAGTCTTAATGCTCTACGCCGGCCCTGTATAATCTGGGAGACGAGTCGGATACACGACTCCTTAGGATGTGAAGTAAAAACTTCGCCACCGCCGAAGAAAAATCAACCCCATCAACTTTTGGCAGGAGCATCGCTAGCTTGTTAAAATGTTAATTCAAATTAAATCAACGCCGTCTTTTATTCACCATTGAATATGTCTACAAAACGAAGCACAGTATTGGCAGCTGCCAACTGTCAAACATATTAAATACAAGCGAATTTCTTATAAAATCCAATAAAAACGTCCATTTAAAATTGTAACCCACATAGAAAAATATGTTCATTGTTAGTGTCAAAAAAGGCGTCAGCAACTCAGTGATGCAAGGCTTCGCCCTTCTGCATCGCTCCGGCTGAAGACGATATTCAATCTTTCCGAAAAGGGACATGATTTTATATATGCGAAAAGAATACACATTTTGAAATCATTCAGAATATTATTTATTTACCCATTCAGCGATATAAGGCAAAAAAAATCAATATAAGGCGGAGTACAGTTTCGTGGATCAAAATAGACGCGGCGGTGGACGAACCAGCAGACATTCGACCCGTCAGACTAATTCAAAATCGAACTAACATAATCTTGCTCTCACTCTTATACAAAATGGGTGCACACATTTTTAATTTCTAGCATTTAATATTTAATATTAAAAATGTGATATGATAACATTAACCGATTATAAATTATATTGCGAGCAAATTAATATTTGTAATTTAATATTCAAACTGAATCTTTGGTTTAAACATAAGCCGGAATTTTGCTGTATAAATTAAATGTTAAGAAGTTTCTTAATTCCGCCACTGAAGAAAAATGGAGAGAAGTAGCATTATCTGTTGCGCAACACGAAATTATTCGTTTTCATTTAAGCAGCCTTAGCATCATCTAGCAGCTAGCAGTAGTAGCCCACATTCACCGTCATTTTTTTTTTTTCGTTATCAATCGATTATCTGGATGACAGACAGAGGGCGAAGGTGACCTACTACTGCCAACTGTTAGATGACGCTTAGGCTACTTAAATAAAAATGAATAATCATGCGTTGCGCAACATAGGATACTACTTCTTAAAATAATCAAGAAGCTTCCTATCCGATGGAATAAATTAAGAGAACTATGTAGAAAAATAAGATGGCCCATTTGTATTTTAATACATCACCAATAGATTTTTACACTTTTATATAACACCATCAATGTGACAGATAAAATTTCTATCTGCTGAGACCCGGACTACAAAATTCCCGATTTCCCGACAAATTATTTATTTACGTCGCTGCAGATGAATACCTATATATTATAATACTTTGATATTATTCGTAATTATATTACGGAGAAAAACAAAAAAAATTGAGCCCCGTATCTACTATATGTCATATCGATATGTCCATTATTAGAGTCGAGGTGTAGTAAATACATCACCGGTAGGAAAAAGTTAATATAACAATTTGAAACACATATATATATACTGAATATAAGTATACATAGATTAGACAGTTACTGCGTCTATGCGTCGCCTAAGCTCACCAATTAGTAGTTACGCCATTGTTTCCAAGCGTCCAGATTTTGGCGAGAATGTCTCGATTTAGTAGCCTTCAACATGCTGGTGAGGTATAAGATTTCTGTTAAATAAAAATTTCAATCCAGAATTTTTCGGGATTACGTTTACTAATCCCGGGATTCATGAGCACCTAAAACTGTCAAGAATCCCTAGTTATGACGGCAGTATTACTATCAGTACATGATCACTTCCATTCCACCGCTCGCCATCACCACAGTCCGAAAGCAAAACAAACCCCCGTGCGGCCCGAGAACTACCCCAAAATGTCTGTTTTACTATATTTTTTAAATAAATTATAATGCATTTAATAGCATAACCCCATACACCTTCAATATCGAGCGTATATAAGCGCAAACGTTTATAAAGATGGCATGTTTGCGACTCATATCTTCGAATGGCTATCAAACGAGCGCCATTTATGCATTGTTTGCGTCTTTTATGCGTCGATGATAATCATAAAAACAGATTTACTATTAAGTATAGTCGTATGCCAGACGTTTACAATGAGGGTTGTGCGTATGTGTACATAAATATATTTGTGCCAACCAGTTGCTCGCGATATTTAAATATGATTTAAGCCGAAATTTTTCAAAGTCGAGTCCTGAATTAATAAGCATTTAGATGAGCTGAAATTTAAAAGCTCTATCGACGTAATAAATTTAGTACGGCCGCAAATATTATTTTATTTTGGGTGGTTGTAGTAAATCAAATTGTTTTTAGCGAAGTCGACGTATTAATGTTACTTCGCTCGTGGAATATTTTATCAAATATAAATCATAGACATTTTTCTCGCATTAATCTCGACTTTTTACAAGTCGTTTAGTGATTTAGGGAATTTGACTTCTCCTCATTTGACGAAAAAGCTTAAGAATAGATATAACAGATTACGTGTCACAAGGCTTCGCAACGCTTAAGATCTCACGACTCCGCCGAAGTTATGGAGCTCTCACAACTTTCAGATTTTTAAATAAGATTAAAAAGGTTTCGCTTTTCACTGTGGTGGCTGTGAAAAACCCATTCCTCACCCCTTGGGGTGGCTATCCAAGAAGTTACACATCAAAGAGTTTTGATTTTTTGCTACCCTTCGCTGCGGTTTGCTACCTCCATCCTTGCCCACTTCATCGAGGGTAAAAAAAAACTAAAATTGCTCTCATTAGCGAGCCTCTGATTTAATTCTCCATTCACCCCGTAGTAAAAAGGTAAACATCAAATAAGTGCGGATATAACTTAATTTTGCAGCGTTATCCTATGGGAGGCTTTATCTTCGAGCTGCCTATTCAAGGGATGGCCATTGAATGAAGTAATCATTGCCGTTTCTCATTAAAATTGCAAAAAAGTTCAAGTCCTTCATTAGTAATATTGTAAATACTTATATTTATATTTTTAAATGCAACACATGATCATCGAGTAAATTCAATACATACGGAACAAGAATACCAATTGCTTATATTTCCATACAAAACTATTAACATACCTTGGGTATTGTATGAAGATATCAAATATGGAACATAAAAACTTCAATTTCAAAGCAAACGTAATAAAGAATGAAAAGTGGAGAATCATCTGGGTGAAATGAATAGTGGAGTTGTTTTGCAGAACTGCATTTCAACGTCATAAATACTCAACGAGCCCCCATATTGTAGAGATGCATTTCTAGGAATTTGCACAGTATCTAAAGAAAACCCATTGTGTTATTCTTTATCGAATTGATGACATAAAATCGTACATTCAACCCTCATGTTGTGCAAAAATCCACCATCTGCTCACATAATCAATATTAAATAATATACTCATCGTATATTAATGATAAATGCGAGGAAATTACCTTGTTCGGTTCTTCTTCTAATTGCTTCATAAACAGTAATTATTTCTTCGTATTTCATTTCGGCTTTCTCTCGCCGTCCACATTTATTTTTTGTCTACAATATTATCTGCGGCTGTTTCCTCGAACCGGCAATTAAGGGACCGTATCTTAAGGGCTCCTTCCACGATTCGGGGAGCTCAGTTCAAGTATTGATTACTGTTAAGGAAGAATTAGGATCATCGTACAATGCCGAAATGCGGCCTACGACCATCCAAGGAATTGTAGTTAAATACAAAGTAAAACTTTTTGTGTAATAGGGACAAATCGAAATTGATGATGTTTAAGGATGACCAAAGCCATAAACTACCAAAATTCTTTATTATTTTGCAAAAAAAATCTTTCATTTAAATATCTTCGATTTTATCGCTGACATATTGATTTAACACACATTTATCAAATTTGATATCATTTTATCATGTTGCTGGTAGCTGGCTGGTGGTGGAAGTAGTAATTCTAAAAATATCGTTTGAAATTTGAAATAGTTATCTTGTTTAATTAAGAATGATAGACATAATGAAATTTATTTTATTTTGTTGGTTTTATTATAAATATAAACATACGAACATTGATTTTTACATATAAGATCTACTGTAAGTTAATTTTAATATACTTATATTATTTGAGAAAGTTTAAACAATAAGTTGACAAAGTTTTATCGTAATCAAATGAACGGTATGGCAACGCATTAAATACGGACAAACAAACATTAATTTTTATATATCAGACTATGCCTATGTTACTCGCAATATTCTTAGCAATAGATAAACGAAGTTTTATTGCAATCTGATGTATGGCATGGCAGCGCATTTCGAACGAACAAAACCCAATTCATTTTTATATATTAGAAAGATGAACAGGTTGTGTTTTTAAACATTTAATTAATGTTTGTTCATAAAATTCAAGTCAAAAAGTAACCTTTTTTACATTTTATTACGTTGATACGTGTTAAAAACCACTGTTATGTTTAAATATATCTATTAGTAGGCAGCACTAAAATTACGTTTTAATATGTTAATGTATCAATTTTATGAAAGGAATAGATTTTTATGAATCTCTTGCGAGAATAACCCGACTTTTTCAGTTGGATGAAGAACCTCTTTCTGTCTGTGCGCAATGTAACAATTAGTTTACATTACATCATGGAATATTTCATTCGAATATTAGGTCATATTTAGGTCATCATAAAAATTGTATAAATTTACAAAAATGTCTCGCTTTTTTTAGTCATACGATAGTATGAGGCTTTCATATGCTTCGCTAGTTTATGTAATGTTCATACTGTGCCGTATCCGTTTATCGGACGTAGGTAATCTCCATAAGAGATCCTCTTGGGGATGAAGGGTTTAAATATGGTAAATGAAATTTTAATTATTGATGCAAATCAGATACTCGCAGGCGGATTTGCCCCAACTTAATTAATCATCTCAGAATTTAATTTTTCATAATCAGGAAATCAACCTAAAACCAAAACGATCGATCGCAAAAATGTTTCGACCTAGAAAATGTATTATGATTATACATATTAATAAGTTTTCATAATATTCGCCGTTGATTGTGTTTCCTTTTTGAATCAATGAAAAATATTCCACGCAAATCCCAAACACTTTGGAGCCGATTCTCCCCTTTTAGCCTATTATTTTGACTGCTCTTTTGTCTCAGATGTGAAGTGATAGATCCATGTTATAGCCATGGTTAAGACGCTGTTTTTGTTCCATTATGAGCAAACACAGCATCCATCTTGCGCACAGCTTTCTCATGTGCAAATTTTCAGTCAATACTAATTGTACAGCACTTTTTGAAATGCTTACCATATCTACTGACTAATATTTAATACAATTTTGTAAATTTTCTTTACCATTTCTGGAGAAGATCATTACGATATTCGTCTTGGCAATTCGTACGTCCTCATTTAAATTCTGCCACCCAATATTTTACTATCGTAAACGAATAAATAGACACCCCCAAAGTAGAATTTAGTTCGGCTTTGATATTGGTTGTACTGAGACCTTTCAAATAAAAGTATTATATCTATGCGCCTGGAATACAAATGAGTACTTCTGAGTAGGGAATCCAATCCCGAACCAAAATTTCAATCCCGGGATTTCGAGATTGCATTAGACGATCCCGGGATCAGTCCAGGGATCCCGGGATTGAGATTTTCAATAGTTTACGAAATTAAATTGATAAATTTGATAAAAAACTACTAATAAGTCCGTTTGTTTAATATAAAAAATAATTTGAAGGCGAAATGATTTTGGAAACCAGGCAACTTGCTGCTGAAAATGCACGCTCAGCCTCCACACTCGTTGAAGGTATCGTCATCAAATATTTAAATGCTAGTTCGAGTTGATGACCACGTGAGCTCCCATTTTCATGTAACACCATCAATGTGACTGATAATTTTTTTCTGCTGAGACCCGGACTAAAACTCGCAAAATTCCCGATTTACCGACAAATTATTTATTTCCGTCGCTGCAGATGAATACTTATATACTATAATACTTTGATATGATTCGTGATTATATTACGGAGTAATATAAAAATTCTGAACCCCGTATCTATTATATTTCATATCGATATGTCCATTATTAGAGTCGAGGTGTAGTAAATACATCACCGGTGGGGAAAGGTTAATATAACAATTTGAAAAACATATATATGTACTGTATATATGTATACATAGATTAGACAGTTACTGCCCCTAGGCGTCGCCTAAACTTATCAATTAGTAGTTACGCCATTGTTTCCAAGCGTCCAGATAAAATATTCAATCCCGAATTTTTCGGAATTATGTTTACTAATCCCTCAGCAACTAAAGCTGTCCGGGATCCCGCGATTGGATTCTTTTAGGCTGTCTTATGGATAAGAACCTAAATATTTTTAATACTTACTTAATTTTTAAATATAAATATTAATTAATTATTCTATACATAAGGATCTCATCGTCTTTCGTATGGAGTAATAATATTCCAAATATTTCCGATTGATATACTCGGATGTTAATAATCTTTGTGTTTTGTGCCTCATTTAATTACTATTTGGTCTGTTTGCAAATGATCAATAATCTTCATCAGATGCGACTGTTTGCAGAGCGTTAGACGGGAAAATGATGGGTATTGGGATCAAATATCAAGAGAGCACAGGGAAAACACCCACCGAGAGTGAAATCTCATGAGGCTGAGCCTTATTTAGGCAAAAGGGTAAACAGGAAGTCTATTCGCCATTTGAGAGCTGTTGACATAGGAATATTTATTTTTTCGTGCAGATATGAGAAAAATGTTCAAAGCACAGCATACGTCTTCTAAAATTGAGTACGACAAATATTTGTGAAAATAAATATGCGTATTTGTTCGCCGAAATTCCGCTTTGGCTGTTGTGTCACCTGTGCTCAATGTGCAGAATATCAGATATTGGAGGAGCAAGGATAAGATTGTCCGTCCACATGCTTATCCTGCGAGAGCGTGGAAGTTTTTTTTTAACAGAGACAATACGACTAAACGATCCTTTTCATCCCTTGGACGTGCTGGGAATGCATAACGGGGGTGGTAAAAGTTAAAATGCTGGGGCGTCAATCGTGCTTAGGTATATGATTATACAAACGCGGAGAGCTTTTGCAACACTCTTGACGACAGTTTGGTAAACTTCCTTCCAGAATTACAAAACGAGCATGATACGACGATGCCTCGACTGGGTTAATCCTCGAAATGTCGAAGCTTCCCAAAATAGAAGGTGGAAAGTCTTCAAACTGTGTAAATTATACGTTTTTTATCAATACATAAATACAAATATGCATTTTTCAATGAAAGCAAATCATAATGCTACAGAGCAAAGCTCTTAAATTCAATTATCCGGAAAGCTTTATTTTTACCCCCCGATGCTTGCAAAATAGCCTTTTATATCCACGTTGTGCCGTATGACATCTTTTGTTGTTGGAATTGAATCCGAGTTCATTGGATAAGTATACTCAGATATTAATATTCTCTTTGTAGCAAATTTATACTACTTCCGATACGTTGATCGAATGTATTTTGAATATTTCCGACGTGAATTGTTAGAGAAGAGCATAAATTTTACACATACTCAAATAATACACATGAATTGCGGAAACATTCAATTATTTTAAGCAATGTCATTAAACCTCAATGGCTTGATGTTTTGTTGAATATTTGTGTATTTAAAATGGTTAAAAAGTCTCAATAATGGAATCACTTTTAATGAAATTTTACTTTTTGAGCATTCTCATGGAAAACAAATGATAAACATAAGATGCAATAACATCATTATAAAATAGTCCATTATTGACATTTACGAAATTTGTCTAAAAATGTCTATAAATCATTATAATTAACACATTGTCTACGGGGCACGCGGAATTCACGTCTTCTCAGTGGTACGTCACTTTACATGCTCATAGAAAATGCACATACATTATTTTAATAAATTTCTTTTTGATACATTTACAGCTGTCAATTTTGCAAATAATCCCTTCATATACGGAGTATGTATTTATTTTCTAGACGATTTATAATGCAACACCATCCCTTAAAGATATTCAGATTTAAAAAAATATTACGCCGTTACACGTCGCATAGCGACCAAACGAATACAGTGACAATTTTTAGACTTATTTACATAAATATATGTACACAATAGATTATGTTTCGGACCAATTTTATCAAATTGCGATTATATTAACCCCTAAAGGAGTACTGTGCCAGGGCCTGGCATCCCTCACTTCACTTTTCAGAAAGAACACTCTTGTACATTGAGCTCGGAGACAGACAGAGACAGAGACAGGCGTAGCGCAGTTCGGGAGACAGAGACGGAAAGCTTCGAATAGAGAATCGGCGTAAAGCTATTATGGCATCAACGACTTCGCCGATTTTAAATTTGCTCACTTCTCAAAAGGTTAAGAGATATGATATTTTTTTGTAAAAAAAATGTTTTTAGGATTACGCCGCGAAACGCCTCCATAACTTAAGTGTTAACATAGGATAACTTTTATATCCTCTTTGCACCACATTATTCATTTATTTATTTGTTAGGCATTTTTTTATTATATTAATTTTATACGCAGCTGGAACCCCCTCCCCCCCCCCCCCAATTACGCTTTGATCAATCAAATATATAAAAGTGGTTAAAAAAAAACGGCGTGTTTTGGTTGACACGATTTCAACCATTCTAAAGTCAATAAGAGTTGTTGCTATAGTGTCTACCTCAAAGAAAAAAATATTTAAAAAATCTTAAAAAATTCACTCTTTAAAATATGTCATTTTTCGCAATTTTTTAAAAAATAGTTAACAATTAAATTTTGACATATATATGGTAGAAACTATAGAGGATTATATAAAAGAGATTCGTGGCAAATTTGAAGTAAATAAGTTAATTAAAACTTAAGATATCATATCAACCGTGTTAAAAAAAAGTAATTTTGAAAAAAACTCGTTAAACCTTCCCTTTACTGTGGTGTATTTACTACACAAAATCATGTTCGAATCTCGATATAAATAGTTGCCGCATCAATAAAATTACTATAACTCCATAAATAGTTGGAATGTTATTTGAAGGATATATTCTTAAAATTCTTAACCTTCAAAATATGCAAACAAATTAAAATGTTTTTTTTTTTCAAATTCTAGACTAGAATTCCCTCTTAAAAAATAGGTTCAAAATATGTTTAAAAAAATATGAATTTCATCCGCATGTTTTATTATTGACGCTTCCGAAAAAGAAAACCAACTGCGAGACTTCAATGACGAACCACTTTTATAACATGGCCAAAACAAGACGGTATAAAAAATACGGCTTACTTTCTCTCTCTCGAAATTATTTCAGTTTAAATCCCACCACAAATCTGTGAACTTTTTCAACAGTGCTAAGGTTCATTTATTGATATACAAGATTGACTCACGCTGCGCGGTCCTGAGAGAAAAGTTGATTTTTGTAGACAATAAGCATCTCCGTTTATGCAATTTTGAAATTAACTCACTAATCAAAGGGTTAATGCTTGACCCGGAAAATAAAAAAAGAAGTCATTTGAATTTTTTAGAGTGAAAATTTGTCCCGTGAGTTGTATAAAAAAGATAATCATAGCAAATGTCTCACTAACTGAATATGCCCTTATACGAAATTATATTTAGTTTTTAGATTATTTTTTAAATTCACAAAGACATGTGTTTTGCCCACTCCTTTTTTGTGATGGGCGCTTGTTTTCGCAACTCTTGAAATTAAATATTCCGATTGAATTTCTTCCGCGCAAAAGAAAATGGGGATATTACATAGCGTGGCACCTGTTACAAGAAATTACATTAAAAGCTTTTTTAATTAAATAAAAATCACAGAACGTAATAACTGAAACAAATCGTTCCGTGTACGAATCCGAAAATCGGAAAGTGAAAAATTTTCAGCGAGAATTATTTTTATATCGCCCCCGTCACGCAAATACTCGGCAATAATTCTCTACACTAATTTGAGTAATAGTTGTAACACATTTTATCGACTCGATACGTTTCCGTGACAAAAACGTGGAATGCCAAAGTTTTCCCCGAGCATTATTTTCGTACGACACACGATTCGACAATCGTGAGCCACCCGAAACGCCTAAAATATTCCATTTTTGCAAAGGCTCCCCAAATTGACCACGTAGAATTAAATTGAATATCCCATTTAGCTTCCAACTATTTGATTTTGAATAGGCTAATCAATCGAAGCGAATGCTCAGAAATTTTACGAGCGCTGTGGCAGGCCCTTTTCTTTTTGCGGATGAATATATTAAGCCAAGGGTGGAATGTGAGTTCCCTGGAGGAATTCGAGGATGAAACCCTTCGATGTGAAAAAATCGAAATATCGATTGAGTTGGCCGAATGTTAATTATGCTGCCGAAGGAAAACGCTTCGTCTGAGAGTACATAATTAATATTAAATGCGGGCATTGCATACGACCAATGTGGTCGTGTTTGTATTGATATACATCATGATGTTGCCCTAAATGAGGAACGCTGAACAAAATTTAAGCTCTCAGATCGCAACGTTGGATGTTGGCTAATTGGCGGTTATTCACATAACTTCACAAGAGGCTTATTAACCAAATATCACACTTTTGACGAAATGTGCCTTCAATCCAATTTTTTAACGAAGATCTTTTTTAGTTATCAGAAAATTGCAAAATGTGTAATTTTTTTAAAGTAATCATACCTAAAATCACAAAAAATAATAATTAATGCTATTATTAATTGAGTTTTTAATGAAATTTTAGCATTCATGATGGCTTAAATTGAAGTGTGGATATTAACCTTTTGAGGAGTGAGCAAATTTAAAATCGATGAAGTCGTTGATGCCATAATCGCTTTACACCGATTACTTTCTGTCAGCTCCTTTAGCGTAAGACAATCTTCAATTTGAGACAGAGCCAATTGTAAATAAGCACTGTTGATAGCATACAAGACCACGTCATTTTTTACATAAACAATACACAAGAAATAGGTTGATTTGCTCCGGCTTTAGAAGGAAATGATAATCGGACAAAGACGCATTCAACAAGCAGCGACTGTCGATAGCACAAAATATTCGGTCATTTCTTTGCGTAAACTAAATAACAAACTTGAAATCATTTTTAGTCGATAAATTTGGGTTGATGATCTATACGATCGTGCGATGTATGCGGGGAAGCTCTCCGTCTCTGTCTCCCGAACTGCGCTACGTTCTCTCTTTGTCTCTATCTGTCTCCAAACTTAATGTATAAGAGTGCACTTTCTAAAAAGTGGAGGGGAGGTCCCAGGCTCTGGGATAGTACTCCTTTAGGGGTTAAAATGTGGTAATTTAATATCATTATAAACTTAAATGCTTTATTCGTATGTCCACCACTTATTATCCGTACAAATCCAATAAATTTGGGTTATCTATCTATACAATCGTTCGATGTACGCAAGATACACTGTCTATCTCCGAGCTCAACGTATAAGAATACTCTCTCTGAATCACTGGAATTCGATCGCAAATACGCGACTGAAATCTTCAAAAAATTAAACATTCCTACGGATACACAAACGATATACTGATAATTGACTTGGACTCTTATTTACTGAATGGATGAAGAGGATTTGGATTTTACCAACATTTAATCTGATCAATCGAATATGTATGTTTTAACACAAAAAATAGCTTAAAAAATTATTACCAAATTTATTAAACATTTAAATTTTGAACTCAGACTTTTATAAGTAATTCTAAGAACCAACTGTCTATGTCAATATTTAATCAACGAGACATTCTTGAGAAAACCTATTCATAGATGAAAATGAATTTAAAATTATTTTCGAGCCTAATTTTGTTTGAATTCAGAACTAGAAACTTTATTAGACGTGTTATTCTTTGTCGACTTTATGAATTAATCATTAATCAATGTTGTCGAATTCGATCTGGATAAAATAAAGCGCTTGATATTATTCAGTTAGTTTGTATCGAGACACGGTTCAAGAAACACATATTTAATGCTATTGTTTTAATAGGATATAATAACTTAAATAATTCGTATGAGTTTATATCATTTAAAACTAGTCGATAATTTATGTTTTGATTATTGATGAAACTATAGCTATGGTGTTTTATCTTCCTATTGCTTATTTGATTTTTAGCAATTCTCGTTAGTTTCACTATCGACGATATATCGTTGTTTAGCATCCATAGGGTTAAGACTTAATCATCCAGCGAATTATAGTTGTGTGTTGGTAAATAGCATCAGCTTCATATTTTGCATATGTATGTATTCAAATACATTCACAATGCTAAGAGGAGGAATATTTTATTCCGCTTTGAATATGAAATAAAATACGGCAGAAAAAACATCAAAAAATCAGGACGCAAACAATATTTCTCCAAGTCCCAGAAAAAAGTTTTATTCTTGGATATGTTCCGATTTGTTATGGATTTGTTTCGTATGCGGCCTGAATATGAAGCGTTCGAAAGTGTAGTAGGGACGTGAGTTATTTATTACCGGAGTCGTGTTTCCGTGTCACTAATTTCCTTCACATTCGCGTTAAATAAAGCAATTAGGGCTTTGTGCAAAATAAAGATGTTTATTTAATTGGAAGCCCCAAGAAGGCATCGCTTTCAGTCCGCGCATGGCCATTAAACCGGCTGAAATCCGCCACAAATACGGATTCCTCATCGGCAGACGTACAATTTCATCATGCAATCAAGCTGACTATCATGTCAATCACCTTTGTGCCACGTAATGCCTTCCAATGAATGGATAATCAGTTAAAATCACCACCGCTTCTCCAAATGTAATCCGAGTGGTTCCATCCTCGGGTATTTTTCTCCTCATTAAATAACGCTGACACAATACGCCCGCGATTTTCTTCGATTTCAATCGAAACCACTCGCACCGCAGCCTCCAATTTATCATCGCCTTTTTGATTGATTATTTCGATGTCCTAACGAGGCGCCTCGAGAAAGCATTTATTACGTGCTCAAACAATATTAAATGTACGAGCGATACAAAAAATACGCACTGAAAAGGTTAATCGATCAATTTTTGCATGACCAACCCTCGCCGACTGCGCAATCACCGGCAATAAATTACTCCATTCAAAGCGATTTTTTTAATTACCTCGATTCATCATGGCTTAACGAGGGCATCGTTCTCAAGAATACATTATAAAATTCACCAGGAGCCGCTTTAAAAAGTCTATCTTTCATATCTCATAGCGGAATTAATGTAACCAAGGATATAACAACCGCTCGGGATCCTGTGCGATCCAAGGCAGATCCAGTCCCTAAATGCTTCCATACATTTTAAAAGATTTTGATCTTAACACATTGGGAATAGAAAATCGCTATGTTGAACCGATTCAAAAATATCTTTTTTTTGGTTCGCTACTAAGGAATTCAATCCCGGGAACCCGGACAGTTTTAGGTGCTCATGATCCGGGGACTAGTAAACGTAATCCCGAAAAATTCCCGCCGAAATCTGGACGCTTGGAAACAATTGCGTTTCCCTGCCGGTGATGTATTTACTACACCTCGACTCTAATAATGGGAATATCGATATGAAATATAATAGATACGGGCTTCAGAATTTTTGTATTCCTCCGTAATATAATTACGAATCACATCAAGGTACTATAGTATGTAAGTATTCATCTGCAGCGACGGAAATAAATAATTTGTCGGGAAATCGGAAATTTTGCGAGTTCTTGTCCGTGTCCGTATCCCGGGACTGATCCCAAGATGGTCTAATGTAATCCCGAAATCCCGGGATCAAAATTTTGGCTCGGGATTGGATTCCCTATTCGGTACACGTCTTACGCGAAAAAAGTGGTTTGATTAATTTTTGTGTTGACTTGGACTTCCATACTTCTACCCAATAAACATCAAGTTCTAAATATTATACCTTCAATTAATTATTTATATTATATTTGTTATCTATATGATAATTCTGAGATTATAGAAGTTTTCAAAAACGAAATTTATATAAATGCAGCAGACCCGCGATAAACCGACAAACGTTATTCAGAACAGTGTCGGATTATCGAATTTGTCGGATTATAGAGTACTGCCCTCGATTCCATGTAGTCCGGAACTTTTTGGAAAATAATTGTAATCCGATAGATATACATAGATAATACAAAATTTCATATTATAGAATTATCGTCATAAATACAATGACCATAGCGGTAATAAAAAATAAAAACCTGTTACCGTTATCGAACGTATTCTATGACTATTTTTGTATATATTTTAACTACACTTTGTTAATTACAAAGTATTTTTTTGCGTGCTCGTCGGGATAGCCACGATACCGCACGGGTCCGTTCTTATATCGGGCTGTGATGCTGCTGGATGAATGGATGGGAATACGAAGGGCGTCGAATGGAAAGACTCTCTTCGCAAGATAACTATTTATTCCGCACTGCAGATAGAGAGAGGTCTGGCTGCCGGAGGGATGACCTCCCGCAGCCAAGGCCAACCAACGACTCTCCCGACTCCCGCCTCCTGCGCGTCACTACCCAACCGGTAACGATGCACGCGCAAGAAGCGATCGGTCGGTAAGCAGATGCAATGTCTCCGCAGGGCCACAAGAGATGGCGCTGTTAAATTAACACATTGCAAGATGGGATGATAAATCGCCCACGCTACACTTTCATGGCCAAAATGGGCTCAAAAATAGGTATATGCTTATATCTTTCCTGAAGAAACCACATATACAAATCTTCCTCCAATTGTGGATGTTTAGCTTTCTTGAAAGTTTGCCTATTGAATGAATGTTCTCGTGCTTCTTTTTTGCATCATAAATTATGGACCATCCTATGCCATATTGATTTGCCAACTGATAAAAATATTGATTATGATTTAGACAGTACGGAATCTGCACTATATTTGTATTGGGATGTCGGACTACAGGAGGCGCCGGATTAGAACGGGACCGGATTACTACGGGTCTGCTGAAAAAAGTAAATTTATAACCCCTACGTAGAAGCTGAAATGGAAAATAATAGGCTAACTAACGAATCATCAATTATTAAGGGAGAAATCTTATAGGAAGGTGCTATCTTTTTTTAAAAATATTCAGAATCTTATAGTAAATATATCTAAAATTTTAATAAAAAATCTTATTTTGATCAGAAAGTTGGAACACGTGTATAAAAACGCAAAACAAGGGGAGGGTCTAGAATGCACACATATCATAAGGCAGAAGCTGTTGACAATTTGGAAGATTATCAACATCTTCTAGCTTTCAACAAAGATACACAAGAGATTTTATAACCAATATACGAAGATTTGCCTTGCGATAATTTATTACAAAGGTGTATCGGCGCAAACAGTAACATGTAATACATGTTGTTCTCAAAAAAGATCAAAAATGTCCAAACGTCCGCCATTTTTCTGGTTGTTATCGCTTCTAAATAATCATATTTTACAAAATAGCGATAAGCATACTAAGTTTAATAATTTTATAACTTTTTCTAATTTATATGATCCAAAATTGAGATATCGTGCCCAAAAGATTCAAGCACTGTTATCTTCAGGCAGCCATACCAGCAATAATTAGCATAAAAATTAAATTTAAAAAATTACCTGTATTATCTTGAAACCTACTCATTATTATGTAAAACGATTAAAATTAATAAAACAATTTTTCTATGAGAAAAAAAATCTTAAAAAAAGTCATTGATATGGCAATTTTCTCCCTTAACGCTTTCGCAGACGCGTCGTCAATTGCAATGATTATGTATATGTTGCATGAGATGCGTTCTCCATATTCTTCGAATAATACCTACTTCCTATATTTTTATGGTTTTAATATAAATAATAATTATGCGTTTTGGTGATACTAACTTTATGTTTTAGATTTAATAGAAAAACCTGGACCGAATTGATCGATCGGATTTTAATACTAAAACTGGATTGTTGAATATATTTATTTCGTTGGCGTTCACACGGAAACACACTTCAATCGCTCAATTACTATCGCAATTTTGGAATGCCGGATTGATTTAATTCTGGAATATTTTTCATCCGTTACCTAGCTTTAAATGCTCTTTGTAAGGATAGCAAACAAGATTTCTTCCTAAAATAACAATCGTGGAAGTGATATTACGGAATACGAATTTTGTCCCACGTGTTTGCATTGAATCAGAGCATTCAAAGTGGATGGACTATTTTTCTTGTTTGCGCCAAAGAAAATTGAAGTCACCTAAGGAAATTCCCGGCCGAACAAATATAACTGCATATTCTCGCGATATTAAATATGCACACGATGTGCATCGAAGGAAATGAGAATGGAATCCCTCCAATTATTCCCATGCAATCTCGGATGGTTTTCAAATAAGGCGTCGGAAGAATGATGACTACCTGGAAATAATATTCGACGTCTAACAAGCTGTCGTGCATAAAATTCGCAAATACGCCCATCTCAAATACTCCTTCATGAGCTAACATATCCGTTGTCAAATATAAATTTAGGATATTTTTCTAGGAGAATGTATTATTCAAATGGGAATACATTACTTAATAAGTTTGTAGAATTTTTTGGAGAGATTGCGATAAAACGATCTCAAATGAGTCAAAAAGAAAAAATCCTACGAACTTATTGAGTGATATGCTATTGTGATTTTTTCCCATTTATTCTGGATTTTAAGCAGAATCATAATAAAAGTGCAGGATTCAATTCATCCTAACATTTGACGATATAAAGCTCTTTGTTTTGATAATGCCAATCAACAGCTTGTTCTACATATAGGCCGATGGGCATATTTGGATGAAATATCATCGATTTGTTTTCCCAAGCGTCCAGATTTATGGTTTAACATAAATTCCCATATGCTTATATGACCCTTGCTTGTTGAATTTTTAATTGCCGAAGATATTTTTTATTGCCAATGTTTAATCCTCCGGAAAGAGACAATAGACGGTTTGAATCGTAGCGAAGAACGAAAATAAGCATAGTCAATAAAGAGAACACACGATGCAATAAATATTTAAAGGACATAAACGTAGCGAGGAATGAAAAACAAGCCGAGCTGTAAAAATCCTGTGTGAATACTTTGTAAGCCAATGAATGTAAACGGAAAGCGTTAAAGAATGAAATGAACGAAATAAAATGTTTAACGATTGGGAAAATGTACGTTACGGCCCCAGGACCCAGGATCCAGGATTTGGGAGATTTTTCACCTTGCCTCTACACCTGAGATGTTTTATCATACAGCTGATAGCGAGCACAATGGAACTAGGGCCTAGGGCCTTTGGGCTTGATTAGGATTAATGTACCCCATAATGCGACTCACAATTATTCGACTCGGCATTACTCCGGGGGGGGGGTGGAATTTCTTGCCGCCGAATATCTATATAATTCGCAGATATTTTCCAAAAAATGAAAAATTGAAGCAACGCCTTTTATCAAAATTAATTCGAAAGCTCGCGATGTAAATGTCACGATGTCATAGCGCTCAAGTCTTTCCAGCCACCAATATTATGCCTTATTTATCTGAAACAAAAACTTCGCCTTCAAGTTAAAATTGAAAGAAGTTCCGAAAGGGCATATAACTGAAAATTTATTTCATTCGAAGTTAAAATTTTCACTCAGCTTCGCCCACCCCCGTTGGATTAATACGAATTATATTTTTAAAATTGGAATAACTCATTTAGAACATTTGGCACTATCAACAATATTATCATCTTGATGGCACCCTAATAAGTACTATAAAAAAATTGAATTTATCATAATAAATAGGCTTTTTACAATCCATTCTATGCAATTTATTGCAAACTTGTTGATGTGATTTTATAGCATATAAACATGTTTTTCTTTAAATATAACTCTAAATTCATCTTGTGTTAATTAGAATTCTAAACGATCAAGTTACAAGTATAAACGCTTAATAACAGAAATGTTTTGGGATGTGTTAGTCAATTTGGGATTGATTTTTAGTCAAACAATTTTAAACAACTTAATCGAGAAAAAATACTAGTTCGCTCAAACCCAAAATATGTTAAATGAAAAGGTTTCATTTAATTCAGATTTTTTTATTATTTATAAGCCTTCAATAAAAGTAAGCCAATTGCGAGACTTTAATGACGAACCACTTTCTGGCGGACGAACACTATTTCTGGGCGTGGTATGGTGTGGCCTCTTAACAAATAATTGTGGTACCGAATGTCTAAGATTAAATATACTTGGGTCTGTTTTTATGCGATAGATACGTTCCACGTACATGGTCGCATATAAAAAATTTGCATAAAAAAAGACTTGAACCACATATAAAACTGAGGGATAGGTTCCATTATTTTAAAAACCGCACAACTTCAAATCATTGTGATTGAATGTACCAAAAATTGCATAAAAAAAGTTTATAAAAAATTCATATAAATAAAAACACTACGTATTTATCACAGAATTACTTTAAAATGAAGTCGCTGATTAACCCCTTAAAGAGGTAAGACGCAGAGTTGTGTCCGAATTCCAATGATTCAGAAAGAGAATTCTTACACGTTGAGCTCGGAGACATACAGAGACGGGGATGGACAGAACCATTCGTTTTTTTTATGCAGATCGTGATATGGAGTCATTTTTACGCAGATTATGCGTAATCGCACAAAAAAAAACTTTGTTCTCTATAGAAAAATGAAGGATAGGTTCCATTATTTTTGAAAATCGCATAACTTCAAAATCGCATAAAAAAGACCCGCATAAAAACAAACCCAATAGTACAACATATTTAAACAAATTTAGAAGAAACTTTTAATATAAAATATATTTGAAACATTTTTAGTATACATTATTTTACCAAACGTTTATTGATATTTTTAGAACATTTAAATAAATTTTTAAAATTCTGGCTAGTAAAGTGTAAGGGGTAAAAAATAGACATATTCTGTTTGATACGATTTCAATCCTTCTAGTTATTTAAAATTAAATTTTTTTTTTAAAAAGTCATTTTTGGAACTTATTTTTTTATTTTTTTTAAAAATAGTTTAAAATAAAACTTTGATACAAATCTGGTATGAAAGATATATAGTAACATATTAAAGATCTGTATTAAATTTGTATGAAATTATCTCTAGTAAAAACTAGAGATATTTTGTCAACCGTGTTGAAAAAAGAGATTTTGAGAAAAATGTGTTTAATTTTTTTATTCTGATAGAACCGACTTAGTTTTAGCGTCACTAAAATAGCTATAACTTCGTAAATAATTAAAGTTTTGGAAATTCCTTTAAAGAATATATTCTTAAAGGTGTAAACTTTTAAAAAAATGATTTTATCAAAATTCCAGACTAGAAAACCCCCTTAAATTATATTAGATTCGTGTGCAATTTTCATCGATTTAATCTGTTATTTTCCTTTAGGTTTTCATAAATCGTTTCACAAGTATAAGCGATCGTCGGCAATTCGAAAGCACCCATCTTTGCATATTAAACTGTTTCTATAAATGGCTAGAAATACTTAATGTACTCGTGTATAATTTCTTCATATCACGCCATTGTGTCTCGCATATAATTTTCTCACTGATTAACATATAGGTTTCATATTTATATACGTCACGAAGTCCAATGATGTCACTCAAGAGAATAGTATAATAAATATATACGTATATGGGTATATTTCGAAATGTCTGCCCATACCTTTGTAAAAATAATGGTCGAATTCACTAAGTATTTTATTGATGCTTGATATGTCAATACATTCCATTTGAGCGCTGTAAATTTCATATAATTTTTCTATGGCATGTTTTCCTTTGAAATATGATTTATATATGAGAACAATTTATAATAGTACAATATTTTATATGAGAAATACACGCATTCGCTTACTAGAGTGCAATATAAGAGTTCATCGCCATTCTCAAAAGCGAGTAATTGTTCTCGTAAATTTGAAGTAATAAAGTCGATGAAATACCTTGTAATTCAAGTCGAAAGCTTCAATTACTATAACAAAAAACAACTCTTCATCTCTCTAAGAAATATTGAAATATTTCAATAGTCTCGTCTTGAATCTTTATTCGCTTTCTGCAAACGTTGTAATTACGTGTCAAAATGTACATAACATTCGCATCAAATCCCCTATAATAGTTTTCCTGAAGCGATGGGAAATTTCTGACGTGTATTCCTACAAGTACAAAAAAATACACGTTTTGAAAGGACCAAAGTTCTATGAATAATGAATCGAAGCTGTCAGATTGACATCGCTTTGAAGTTAAATCGCATAAAAGCGATTTTTTTCTTTTTCGAAAAAAGAACCCTCTTACCAGTGCTAAAAGAGGCCACTTCCTGGATTAAATTATATAACTGGGAATAAATAAATGTGTGTGCGTGTGTGCAGGAAATACTGGGATGAAATTGTGGGAGGGTCGACAAATATCTCAAGGCGAACGATATTTCTCTCCCCTAAGGAAGGATATGATGGATTTCTTTTAAAATCAAATCGCCTTGCGATTATTCCATTTTTTAAAAAAAGGAAAATTACTTCAAATAATATTACAAATTATCCTTAATCTGGTCATATTTTTTTTCATATATTTATATAGTAATATGATGATTTATTTGCCAAATTTCGCTTGGCGCAAAAACATTAAACTGTCCATGTTTATGTTATGAAATATTCAAATCTGCCCTTACGTGCAAGATTTCAATTTTCTTGCAATTTATATTCTACGCCATCAATAAGCTTATACATTGTTTGCCCTCTCTGTGTGTGCATTTGGTATATAACTATAAATTTAATATCATAACGTATGCGACCTACGATATCAAACCCCTGATAATATAGGTCGGCCAATATTAAACAGAGAAGTGCAATATCTGCGTGAATTTAATGGATGCAAACATTTGACCATGCACACGGTGTATAAGACGTGGACGAATTAAATATTTTACAGCGTGGATTCACAAACTGGGTGTCGCGTGCTCGAATTCTGTCCGCATTGGGATAATGTCGTGCAGACTTCATGTCGCTACGAGATAAAAAAGTCGATGGGGAGAATACATCTTCCCGCGGCCAAGACTCTCGGTCGACGCTCTGATTTGACTTTAAGCTATCTCCGCGGCTATTCGCACATTTTTGCTGCATGATTGCATGCTGATTGCTGCTAAAAAATATTTTCATATTAAATAAACATCCACACAAATCAACTTTTCTCTCAGGACCGCGCTACGTAAGTGAAGCTTGTATATCAATAGATGAACCTCAACACTGTTGATAGCATATGATATTTGTTCATTTTTTCGCGTGAACATAAATAATATATATGTGTATCTTTAGTTTTAGTAGCAAAATAATACATTCGCTTTTTGTAATATTTGAGAATATTTAGACGTGTAAGGGTACCTTTACAATATGACTTTGCCATTGATGTACAAGTGTATGATGAGACGCAAGAACCTCTCTCCGTCTCTGTCTCCGATTTAAAATCTCCGTATTCGACGTGCGAGAATATGATTTATATATCACTTGAGTTTGAAAGCATGACTGTTGACGTTTCTCTGAAATTTCAAGACATTTTAATATACAACGGGATCTTGAACAATAACTACAATTTCAAGACAATTCTGTCCAATTTAGGATGGTCGGTTCTCCAAAACCGTATGAATTTCATTGAAGAAGATATTGAAAAAATGTAATATTCCCTCTGGGCTTAGACCAAATGTGCATTCCTACAAATACAATGTTTGTTCATATTTGAAACATCAGACTGACACATTTCGAAACAACACGTCCGCATAAAAATGAAACGGTTCGAAGGTGCAATTTCGTGGCTGTCACCCACGAAGTATATACATCATCAGATATGAGAAATGTATAAGAAATCCTCCGAGGCGTTCTGCGAAGGCAAAGGTCTCGTCTCAATCGTGGCCGCGTTATATTCGAGTCGAGTTGTATTAAGGTTTCGGCTTCTATTTGAAATTCAACAGCCACCGTGTCTCGGTATTGCAGCGTCCGAACCAATTTATGGACCAAACCACAGCCAAAGACCATTGTTCCACAGCCTCAGGCCGGGCAGGCATCGAACCCGATGGATTGTTACATAGCATTTGTAAGGACGATTGTAAACAACGACGTGAATACGGGCTCATATTACGTCGCCGTTCTGAGAAATGGGGCCTCGGTAAAAACGAATAAAAAAAGACATAAATGTCTCGACGTAAATTTAGTATGATGGCTGCGTCACGGCTAGAAAGCGTTCTCGGAAAACTTATGTTTATAAAGCATGTCCAATTGGAAGGCGCTGAAACTAAATGGCAAACAACTTTATACCCATTTCTTACAAGTCCATGCTATTCAGGCCGTCTTTATGCGTACTAAAGCATACTCAGTATAACCACAATTCTTTAGCGTCCCATCGCCTGGTTACAAGCCAAGTATTTAAATACTGTCAGGTAAATCATTGCACTATTAAATAAGTCATATAAGTTCATCGTCTGTGCTCTATTCTAATCCACAAATGCAATTCGAATGCATATTAGATACCACACCGAAAATTGTAATAATTCACTGTCAGCTACCAAAGATCCATTAAGTATTCATACCGTGCTATTTACGGTGACGTCTAAGCCATTATATCTCGAGTCATGTTTTGATTCATCTAAGCTATCATTTAAAATCCCTATTAAGTATAATTTACAAGACAAGCAATTTATTGTATTAATAAGAGTCTAACAGTGTCGTTTATCATCTAAGTATCATTTGTGATTCCGTGAGTACGCTCTGTTTTTGCCTTATTTAAAATTGACTTAAACATAGATGCTGTATTCAACATAATCCATAAAAAATCACTTTTATCTCAGGACCGCGCAGCGTGAATCAAGCTTGTATATCAATAAATGAACCTTAACACTGTCGATAGCACACAATATTCATATTTTTACACACGTGTATCTTCAGTTTAAGTAACAAAATAATGCATTTATTGAAGCTTGAAACCGATCTAAAGAAACCCAATACCCAATGGTTTTCAACCGAATACGAAAAAATTCTATTACATATGGAATATTTAGACGTGTATGGGTACCTTTACAAAACGATCTTGCCATCGATGTACGAATGTATGATGAGACGCAAGACACCCGTCGAGCGCCCAATATGTGACAATACTCTTTCTGTTTCGCTTAAGTCTGAACACACATATGCGTGATTACTCATCAATGAGTTAAATCATAATTTAAAAATATTCAAATTATTTTATAGAATTACTTTATTTATACATATATCCATACCAATGATAATCCAAGCCAAAATCTAATACGATCACCTGACTGCATACAAATATATTCTTGATTTGAAAACAAATTATATCGTTTTGCAGTTGTAATACGATCTGCTTCCCACAATATTCATCCACATCCACAAATCATATTATCTTTCTTAATGTCATAAATTGAATTATTGTAAAAAATAGCATGGTTAATCTGTTAATCTGAGCAGATTTAATTCGCCAAATTAACAGCAACATCTTTCGTCTCTTTTCATCTGCAATGTGTTATTTTAACAGCACCACTTCTGTTGTTTAGCCTTGGCTGCGGGAAGTCGTCCTTCCTGCAGCCAGATCTCTTTCTCGTATGGAATAAATCGTTATTTTTAGATAAGAGAGTCTTTCTATTCGACGCCCGTCTATTCCCATCCATTTATCCGATTGAACCGATATTTTCCAATCGGTTCAATTTCAGTTCGAATCCCTATTCAACAATAGATCATAATTCATTGGTTTTAATAAAAACCCAAGAATAAATATCAAAGCAACGTTATATAATTCTTACATTTATCTCACCGTCCGCTCAAGATTGAAAGCTTGTCGATAAAATACTTTCGCAGTGTTCTCTTTTAGACAACATACAGGTTTTATGATGAGGCAAAAATATTATATTTTGTATAGTTGACCTTTTTCTAAGCATCTTGAATTTTCCTTTAATTAAGTCTTAAGTAAATGCCTTAAGCCAAGCGTACCCTTTGTTACTTCCGACGTACTCCTACCTCTAAACTCATATAATAGTGTTTGTGTAAATCCATTTGAGAATCACTGCTATAAATAAGCGTCTGTATTTTTGATGTTGAGCAAATATTTCATACGGTTGAAAATTTTCTGCGGCTTAAAAAGTGTTATTTAAGATTAGTTTTCCATTAAAATACATACATTTACCTGGAATTAATGTATTTTTACACTGATTTTTTGTTATTTGAGTATCGAAGATTGTTTGATTATTCATGAGCTATGGGACAGATTGAAAATCCCACAAGTTTAAGCTGTCTTAAACATCATTCGCATTCAATCTGTTCGCTCGTTTATATATAGAAGTCTATCGATTTTTAGGGGTTGTTTATTTGACATCAATTACTATTCTCACGCCATAGTGGCTGCTCTAAATATCACTCGAATTTTTATTCGGGCCCCCGTGAATGATGAAATACCTCTTAGGATAAAATACGCACTTAACACTTCGCGGTTTTGAAGTATTTTGAGTTACGCGTTTCGCCTGCATGAGCACGCGTCCGCAGACTACCGGAGGCAGGACACGTAGCTCAAAATAAAAATATTATGTAAATTCCCCAGCAGATTTTTTCGCAATAATTCGGCGCCTTCTTGGCGTTTTGGCGCCCCCGGTGGGCGGGGGTGGAAGTACGTAATAAAAGTAGCCTTTGTAGAAAAGCAAGAAGGATAAAGCAATTAGTCAGCGCTGATAGTCTCTTTTTATAAGGGAGTCGGCAGGGTCGGTTTGCCGAAAATTGTCCCGTCGAAACAGTGGCGTAATTGGCGTCTGAGAGTTTTCCGGCAAACACTTAATTACGGCCTTCGTTAACGGCGTGACTCGGCCTCTTACCTTCCACTTAGTGGACGCAGAAATATGAGACTTTTTTCGGTACTATCTGAGCCCTGCCTACGTCAAAAAATCGAGCCTTTTTTGCTAACGACATTTATTCTCTTTGCCACTTTTTCGATGACTTCCACACTCGTTTACGTTTCCAAAAGAGTCGTTATCGCTTCATACCTCATTACGAAAAATACACACATAAAACGTATACGATTTTTTGAGTCCTCGACGTCTTAGACATTAATGGAGAAGCTTTTTAAATCAAATCCAGGTAAAAATTAAGCGATTTTGCTTTAAGCTCAAATAATTTTCCTTCTATAGGTTTATACTTTGATTATATAAATTGATCCTAACAGTCAATTTGTTTGGTCCCACATGTTTGTCAGCCATTTTATTCAGTCACAGCTAATTCTTCCAAAATTTTTGGCAGTGATGTGATGAGTCGACAATATGTCATGAAGTAGATTAATTGTTCAGAAAAGATTTTACTGATACTGATAACGAGACAAAAAGTAGAAGATCATCAGTAATTTCTGACGAAGCTGTGCAAAAATTTAAAGACAAGTATCGAAGTAACTTGATTACAAGAACTTATGTGCGAGATGGATCTTCACTCTGGAGCATCATCAAAATTGTGTGACCACCACGCGAATTTTTGAATCGTTTTGCACAAGAAGTAGAAGCTTTTCTGGACTCTATCATGATGGAGGATGAGACATGGGTGTGTCACTACACCCTGGAATCCTAAAGACAATCCAAAAAGAAGTGGCGGAAGTGCGCCATGACTTCTCCGTCGGAAGGATTTACTATGACTGAAAAAAATGGCCGACAAACACGCGGGACCATATAAAACGATTGTTAGGATCCCCCTACACGACAATAAAAACTTTTTAAAAACACAAATATTTTTTATCACAGTATTATTTTTAAAATGCCAAATAAGTGTCTTAATACTTAATTTAATGCTTATGTAAAAAATGAATAATAAACACTATATTATCCATGTATTAATAATTTTATAATCGCATTGAAAAATGACAATTCATCCTGATATGTAATTTTTTTTTTTAATTAATTTTTTAAAATTTTTACACAAGCTATTGCATGCGCAATTTGCGAGGTCAACAGCGGACTTTTTTCACCGAAAAATTCGACTTAATACCATAAACTCAGGAAGATGCATTCTTCCCGCTGGTATCGCCTGTAGTCTCGCTGCTGAGATCTTTCCCGAAAATAATAAATAATGTAGACTTTTGATTAACGCTTGAACATTTTCTTCTTTTTTTTATGGTCTTCTACACTTCAATATAGTGCTTTAAATGAGTAATATATGCTTCCATAGGAACACTAGTTTTGCAAGCCTTTAATATCTAAATAAATTCCTGCTGTAATAGAAATTATCGCATTTAATTATCTTTATCAAATATGAACGAAAAATCAGCAGCCCTTTTTTGTTAATAAAATCAAATAGAAAGAAAATTTAAGCAGCCGAGTATCGGGTGTCCAGTTAAAAGTTTCTTTTTGATGTTTTTCAATAAATCGAACTCAGTAGTTTGTACAAAAAGGCTATACGATATCAATGCTCGTTATTTAGAGGCGATCCGATTTATTAATACTAATCGGGTGACATCATATCGAGAATAAAACAAACGATCCAAAATGGCAAGCATAATTGAGATTCAAGCTCAAAGATGTCGTAAATCATATTAAATTGTATGTATTGTGAGCTTTTCCAGTACAAGACAGGTGAAGATAAATTGAGCAATTCTAAAAGCTTAAAAGCCCGTATATTTGTATTAATCGAACTTATAGGCTGCGAGAAAGAGGCTGTTTGAACGTGATGGAATGTAAATGTTTATTTTTGCGAATAAACACCAGAAATCTCTGTGTTTGGGAGGGCTTGTGATGATTCGATTGCGATTTTTCGTCAGAAATATTTTTAAAAACGGCCATCGATCCATTCCCCGGGAGAGATTATGCGAAATTTAATTATCCATATTAATTATGTCAGGAGCTGTGGAATCACCCTGTTTCATAAATTCATCACGAGACCTACAAAGTACGGGCACCCGGATACTATCAAGTATCTCGTCAAACAGTACATACTCTATGCTTCAATGGGCCTTTGAAATTGACATTTACTATCACGAGTTGTATTTGCAGATGTGAAGACTAGGTCTATTTTATGGTAGAAAGCACAAGGCTTGTTAATATTTGTAAAAATAAGGCGTATTCAACGCTTTTATAATAATTTTTAAATGATACAATATGTGCACCATGGAAATGTCAAGCATTATTGATCAATGAAACAGCATGTGTATCATGGTGTTAAACAACTATTGATATACCCACAATGTATATTGATATATACAATTGGAACATGCGTTAAGATTAAGTATTTATAGTATACTTATATAATTTAATAAATAGCAAAATTAATTAATACATGGTGTGTACATGAGTTTAAAATTTTAGCGATGTACGAGTGGAAAGGGTTAAAATTAATTTTACTGTCTATACATGATACCAACGTTTGTTTTTTGATATGCATGTTTCTATGGGAACGCTTTTACTATCAAAATTAGATACAAAACGGATTATAATATTCTAAAATTTTGATGCATAAATAATGTCGTATTTTTTAAAGAAAACCTTTTTTGTTTAAAATATAATATTTAAAAACTGTTCAGAACAATTATGAATTTAAATAATTTACCATCCCCACGTAGTAGCGCTCTTAAACTGAGCAGATTTAATTCGCCAGATTAACAGCGACATCTTCCGTCTCTCTTCAGGTGCAATGTGTTATTTTAACAGCGCCATCTCTTGTGGCCCTACGGATACATTGCACCTGCATACCGACGGATCGCTTCTTGCGCGTCCAACATTACCGGTTGGGTAGTGACGCGCAAGAGGCGGGAATCGGGAGAATCGTCGGGTAACCTTGACTGCGGGAGTTCGTCCTTCCTGCAGCCAAATCTCTCTCGTGTGGAATAAATAGTTATGTAAAGAACAAAGTCTTTCTATATACAAATAGAAACATTTTATTGTATCTTACAAAGAATTAGAAGAGTTCGATTATCCCAAAATAAAAAATAGCCAAAAAAAAATATTTTTTTGTTGCAAATATTTATGAATAAACCTTTTTGTAACTCACAACATATAAAAAATCTATCGCGTTTGATGAAATGTTTTGCTCTTATACAATCCGGCATGGTCAGCAGCTCTTCGGCGTACGCTTGACGCATAATGTAACGCCATTGTGAAGCCGCATTACACATACTTTCATTTGTTACATTTGAATATTCTAAGGCACTCTATGCTTTGCTAAATTTAATCGCGAGCATTTTGCATTAATCGCTGCAAATTAATTAAATGGCAGCTTAGCGAGTCACTTGTAATTTTGTAACAATTAAGCCGCCATAGCTTTTATATTAATAATTATGTGGATTTGTTGAAGTTTATGATGCTTCAAAAGGTACATGCGGTCCCGTCAGCTAATTGCTAGTAGCTCGACAGTTGTTGGGTGTCTGTTTTTGAAACAGTGTGTAGTCGGCGGCGCTGCGCATATGAATATAGATAATTAGGGGTTGTTTCAATTTGGATTCCCGTTAGTCTTGGAGTGTCAGCTAGGGGTTGCAGCTGGCACCTGGACAGGTTGGCTCCATAGTCTCACGTACGCAGCAGAATAACGTCTCTCGAGAGATATGCCTTTATTTAGTGTCTAACGGGCGCCTCCAACCGAAAAATTAGTTTTCATCCAATCCTCCCCCGTAGCAGCCGCCATTCCTCCTATCATACATTTTTTTAATCCGGTGGCGTAGCGGGCATATTTCGCCGTAGCTTTGTAGCTACGTATTTGGACAGAATTACGATTCGCACTCCATTCGCTCTGCGCTCTTAGTGCCGCTACGTTTACAATCATTATCATTTATTTCCCCACACAAAAAAAAACCTACAATACGCCTTTTGTATATTACTGTATTATACTAATGGCTTAACAATTTAGCTTCCGTCGTTTCGCGTTTGATTATTTTCAGTATTAACTACATTATTAAATATTTTATCTAGTTCGTCATTAATGCCGGCGGAGTGGCCATTCAATTTGAGACCGCCATGCAAACAATATGATTTATTATATTCAACTATAATAACCATGTTTATTTTTCGTTATAATGGCTATTGATATATTTTTTTACACAAAATCGTTCCAAACCCCACACGAACATCATTATTTTACCATCGTTCGGATGACTTTAATAGACGTTTTTATGTGCCATTTAAGAAGGGGATTTTTTCTAAATCGTATTAAAAAGATTGAAAATATAAACTGACACTCTAATCCGGTAACCGGGTGAAAAATGTCCAATCGAGATGTTTCCATATGAGGAATTTACCCCAGGGCAATCCATGGGCTTGCCTTTCTGTTCACTTTCAGCGAAATTATGTGCTTGATTTTCAACTCGTTCATTCCCAAATATCTATCAAAAATACTAACCAACCTTATATTATACGAGGGTTATCCCAGAAATACCCGATCTGGCATATAGTTGGCAGTTTTTATTTTAAAAAATATATTTAAAATATAAAGTTTGGAAATCCAACTAATATCAAAGCCGAGTTGAAAGAAGACTATGTTAAGAAATAAATTTTTTGTTAAAAATGTGTTTTCTTTGTTAGGTCGGATACTTTTGGGACTACCCTCGTATGTATACGCATGCATTCAAGCTCATCAAATATATAATTGATGAATTGATATTTTATATTTGTATTCCTCAAAGACCTTAATCTAAAATATTCGAGATGTCTTAAATTCAACATGCATTTTGATTTGCGTATACGAGAGATATTCAGAAAGTAAGTGTACTAGATTTTTATGCATTTTTTTTAGAAAAAGTTTATTTGTTGACTATTTTTCCACGTGATTGCCATCTCGTTCAATGAATGTGGCACAAGCTTTTTTATGCCCCCCTCGAAGAACTCTCCCGCCAGCTCCATTCCCCACTTCAAAACCACTTTCTGCACCTGCTCGTCGGTTGAAATTCGTTCAGTCGGTGAATTCCACCCATATGTGCCTTCGAGAATCATCTGAAGATGCCAAGGCAGGGGAATGCAGGAAAGTGGTTCAAAACATCCCAACCAAATATATCCAAGAGCATCTTGGTGTCCTGAAGCTGTGTGAGGACGGGCATTGCCGTGCAAGCACACTCGTTTGAATTTTTTAAGATTTAGCAATATGACCAAAATGATGCCTTTTCAATTCCAAAACACTGAAATCATGACTTTTTGCTCAAAACCACAGTCCGTTATGGTCTCAGTACACTTACTTTCTGAATATGTCTTGTAATATGGATCATTGTCTCAAATAGCAAATCAAATTATGCCTTTTTTTTGTTTGGATTATTTAAATACTAACCCAATAACTTAATTTAAAGTTAAAGCATAAATTTTTGCAATTGATGATATTAATATAAAATGAAAAATTCATGCAAAATATCACATGAGCGTACTCAAGTGGTATTAAAATGCATAAGGTCATAAAAAGGAAGAAGTAGATGGTCAGACGATAATTAAAATATGACGTTCTTAGCCAATTATATTTGGAAAGAGATCTCAGCTGCGAGATTACATATGAAGCCAGCGGGAAGAATGCATATTCCTGCCTTCGAAACATTTAGTTGACTCTTTTTTTTTAAGCGATTCCGCTGTTAATCTCGCGAATTACACATGTATTATATAAAATCAGAATAATATTAATATACTTCATTTTCAATCGATTGCTAATGTTTATATGATTATTTCATATCAGGACTTATTGCAAGATCGATTATGGTACTCGAAGTCACTTTTCGATCGGATTACATTTTATTTTCGACGGAAGTTCTTTGAAGTTGAACAATTGGCCGTAGTGGAAATAATTGTGCGACCCAAATTCGCAACTGGAAAAATCCCCCTGCAGCCTTCACAAAGAGACCAATTAAACGCGAATAAACTAGTTCCAAGAGCTAATAAACTTTCCCTGAGAAAGTTCAAAGCATCCCCGAGACAAGATTCATGAGTATCTTCAAAATGGAAAAATGCGGTTTACGTTTATACGCCGGGCATGGAATTTCAACCCACCGGACCCTGGGGTCAACGAAGCCGAAAGTGAAGGTGTAATTAAGCATTATATGGGCACTAAAAACTAAAATATGCATTCGAAGCAAAACTTTTGACCGTGTTTACAGAAATTTTCATCTGAATATTTCATTTTAATGCTTTTATGGTGCATAATTACGGTTTACAGCAAAAATTTGACACTTTTCCAACAATCAAGATGAAATATTCAGCGCGATAATGATCTTTTATGTTATATAAATTGATATTTTAGTGCAGTCAATCGCTTGGGATGAAATGTCCAAGTTAAAGGGTGACAAAGTTCATATAAAGGCACTCGATTCTCATTTTATTATGCTTTGCAATGAGGTAACTCATGTATACAGAATGGGTGTTAAAATATTATTTAAATTATCTATTGCAATGTATAAACCCAGCTTAAACCTATTAAAAGTGGTGTTATGTTTAATGAAGTTTGTCCAAATAAAACAGCCAAGTCAGACGTCTGTCTTGGAAATGGAAATGAATGAAAATGGACATTATTATTGAAAATAATGGAAATCTCGCTTAGATGATTATTAAATATCGTGAGCTAAAAAAATCGTTTATTTTTTAAAACACTAATTATACTTAGGACGGACATAATTCTGCGTATTTAGGCAAACATTTGCGCATTTAAAAAGTTGTTTCTGTTTTAATCCGCCGGCAGAAAGGGGGTTAGTGTCCATTTCTGTGTTCAGATTATAATAGAAAAGTAAATAAAATGCTAAAAGCTTATTTAACAAAAGCTCCATCGCGGCGCCGACTTCTCCCTGTTTTCATAGATGAATTTTAAAAACTAAAGTTCGTAAAAAGAAGAACGAACAGAAACTCAAATAATTACTTTTTTACACGCGCAAGGGGAAATATTTATCTTTGGGAGGAGTTTCCCGAAATTTTATACATTCATGTAAAGGGTTCGCAGGATAAAAGTATCTGGGAGGAAAAAAAGCTCCGCGCCACCGACGAGTCGAGAAAATACGCTCCTTCTACCGAATAAATTCGAAAAAATATTGCAATAAAAATAACGCGTCCTGATCGAAATTTAATATCGAAAAAAATCTTTGCAATATTTTATTCGCAATACGACCGAAAAATCCCGTTAAAACTTCGTGGGAACGGCTCGTTTCTCATTCAGAATTTCGTAAGGTTTATGTTGCCTCTTGTTTATATTGCTAAATTTCAGGCTATTATTTTTCGTTTTAGAGTGGAATTGCATGGAAAATTGAATTAGCCGCCGTTATCAGACGAAAATATCAACCCCCACGCTTTATGCCAATGGGACCTGCTGAAAAGCCCCATGAAACCACATACACAAGGTCTTTCAATAAGGACGCTCAATTTTTAAATGCAAATGAAATACGTTATACGTAAGATAACTACTTAATTTATTTTTTATTTTAAATAATATTTTATGGCATTAATTATAAAATATAATATTGTTCAAATATTTGACATAATTTTGCTTGAAGGCACATATTTGGAAGATCTAATTTTCGATGACTTTGTCGCATAAATCTGGCTGAATTTGTTGGATAGCGTTCGGTATAATGATTTTAAGGGCATCAAATAATTGCAATTTATACGCATATACTTGCAATCAAGGATTATTCCAAATGAAGATCTTTGATTGTGAAGTTCTTGTGAACGACGAGAAATTAACTGCCTCAATTTGTCCCGTACACACTCACGCACAGTAGCGACGTTTTTAGCAGACTGCATTTCGGTCACTTATGATTATTTATCACATCAAACATTAAAATGGAAATATTAATATTTATATTTCCAATTTAATATTTTCATATAGAGCTTAAGATAAGGCAGATCTTTCATAATATGTCATCCATTTATAAAGCAATAAACGAAATCTCAATCATGAAAATTTATTCAGCTTTAATACTTTATGATGTGGTTGCATATTTTTGCATGAGGAATGAGTGTATATAAACTTGAAATACAAATTATATGAGCTTTTAAATAGAATTTTTTTTTTTTATGTATACTAAAATATTGGGTGGTTATTTAGCATTAGATTATCTTAATTTGAGAGGGATCTTATTGAAGTTAATTATAGTTTTATAACAAATTTTATATCTAGTTACTCGTTTATAACAAATATTGGTTGCAATTATTTCATAAGAATAAAAATACAAGTATGAAAATCATGTATTAAACCCGGATTAACCATAAATATATTATTTACATCGAATTCACATGTGAAGATGTTGAATGTTGATGTTATAGAGAGGGTATTTAAATGTGAATTTTTAGCGGAATTGCTCAAAGTTTTAGTACATTTTTAATTATGCTGTTAAATTTCCGTAGAAAAAACATGTCTAAATGTAATCCTTCGGGGATGAAGTAATTTCGCAAGACTACGGGCTAAAACTACTGAGAGGTGATACTTATTAGACCCTCCGCTTAAGTGGGATTGAAACTTTAAGGGCTGACCCATCGTTGGCAAAATTGCCTTAAACGGTGCGGCTTATAATTTCTATTACAACTTAGCAAAGCTCCGCCATTTTTATTTCATTTTTAAGGGCAAAAAACACCCCCGCCGAACGCCCGGAAGATCCCTGTGGGAATTCCGTGCGGACCAAATTGTTCAATTACAGATCCTGAAATCAAGCCTAGAAATTAAGCCCGGATAATTAAACTGGATTCCAATTATATGAAAAATGGAAGCTGTGCAAACATTAGCGCGCAATTCGATAGGCCATTTTTTACCTGCGTATAATTTATGCGATCTGCACCCCTCGGATTTTTCCGGCGCCGTGGAAAAATTTTCAATTCGAATGATAATGGGGGACAATTCATTCTAAGTCAATTTCCGACGTAATCGAAAATTATTCCTTGACTCCTAACATTCGACGCTGATGACCTTCGTAAAAAGTTTTTTAATTGATTTATACTTCTACTAAGCCGCCGAAGAAATTCGGGAGCTTTCTTTCGTCCGAGCGGCGAAGAGCCTCCTCTTAATCAGGAGAGCTTTTAAAAAGCCCATTATGATATTACTTCAATTTCTCATACGTAATTTTTAGGGCTTCCGACGCTCAAAAAAATAATTACTGTATTTATTTTCTGCGGATTTTTTCTCGGTACTTGCGAACAGTCCGTAATGTTTGTGAGTCTTTCGCGAGGAACGTTGAAAAAATGTCTTTTTCGTGCAAGGATTTTTTGTTTCACTTTTTACTTGTACCAACTGACGGCATCACGGCAGCTTGGTTTGCATTTTTTTTAAAATAAAAATAATTTCTGCCACTTTAAAATATGTTTTACCCAGAATGACTTCCAAAAGCAAAATGCTAAATTTTTTAGAGAATTTACAAACGCGCAAGCATTTTCGTTTCGCACAGAACGACTAAACATGATTAATATTAAAATTCATCAATCTTATATTAAAAAATAATTTCTTATCCATATTCTGCACTCAATCGCCATAAATTCTATTTTTCAAATGAAATTCATCTAAAACATATTCAAATACTTCAAAGAGCACTGAGCTTTCCCCATTTCTTAAATACAAACGATGTTGTTTAAAACATAGATACAGGGTGCGGCAGGGAAACTTCCTTATTTAAAATACGCGCCCTAAAGCGATAGTTATTTTGAGAAAGATGGGGTGGCGTACATATGTCTCGACCACCGATAACTAATATACCCATTTTTATCTATCCTGAACCTCCTTCGTCCTATTGTTCAGGTTTAGACATACATAGTCTATGTCACCCTGTCTATCCCAGCGTATATGAGGTCTTCCGACGCGTCTACTGCCACTCGGTCCCGAATATAATATGGCACGAGGGACTCTGCGAGTCGTGTGATCTACTTAATGCAGACAGTAGGCTAGAATGTAGCTGGTAATTGACGCTTCGCCGTACATGTCCATGGCCTCTCGATCTTCAAATTTTAATATAATTTGAACCACTTGATATTTACAAAACTTTTGCACCCAATAAAATATTTGGGTCTTACTTAGAATACCATCACCGAAATGTGTCTAAAGCCTTCTCAAAATTTCACTTGATTCTGCGTCTTCGTTTACGAGAAAACGAATAATTACGCGTTGCGCAACAGAGGATTCTACTTCTCGCCTTCTATCTTCAATTGCGGGATCAAAAAGCTTCTTATCCGATGGAATAAATGTATTTTTATTCAAGGGAACTATGTAGAAAAAGAAGACAATCCATTTGTATTTTAACATATCACTAAAAATTTGTACAGTAAAATTCCGGATCATATTTGAATCACCTTCGTATAATGTACAAGCTAGAATTTATATCATGATTATTATGTTAAATTCAATTGTTAATGATTGACGATCGCATTAACATTTTTACAAAAAAATATTATTAAGATTTTCATAGAGATATATTTGAATATTTAATTATATATTAAATTTTAGCAGCCATAATGTTAAAGCAATATTTGTTAAATTTATTGTAAATTATTTGGTAGCACACTCACACCTCTTTTTGTGCGACTTTTTTTGTGCGATTTCGAAGTTATGCGGTTTTTCTTTTGAGTTGAGAGGACTATAGTGACATCTTTACTAATTGGGAATTATATTGTTGGAAAGAGAAAATCTACACAGAACAATGATAACATTGACACTGGGTATAAGATTTTAAGTCATATCGAAAATCGCAACGAAAACTATCATACAGCGATGATAGTTTGTAATTAAAATAATTATTATTTCTCTAGTGGATGTCTGGCATTTGAGATGCCAAATGTCAGACATCCTTAAAATTTTACCAATGATGCAAGACGTCCTGTTTTTCTATTAACTTTTTTTATGCGATTTTGGATATATTTTATATAGCTATTTCAAAGATATGCGGTTTTTAAAATACATTGGATGCATCTTCATTTTTTCTAGTATGTAATTCATAGCTTTTTTTTGTGCAATTTATTTTTGTGCGATTTTCCGTGGAACGCATCTACCGCACAAAAAAAGTTTAAGTGTATAATTGGTAAATTGTCATAAAAGTTTATAACGTTTAAAAGCTTGTACAAATTAATAAATTCAGCCAGATTTATATAACAATTGACGTAACATCAAAAATTGGACATACCGAATACGTGCCACCGAACAAAACCGCGGCGGACATTTGAACGACGTTATATTTCATACTGTCGTCAAACTGACTGACTCGTATTTTAAAATTATATTTAAACATTCATTGTAAATCACTCATAGATAGCCCTGCCCAACTTTATTAAACCATATTCGTTGGTAAGATGAAAATACTTTTCATCATAAATCATGATTTATACAATGTTCTTCGTAATAATATTGCTGACAAACATGCCCGTGGAATTGTTAGCTGGTGTGGGTGGTGGCATTTCAAGGTAAAATTAAGCACATTTTTGTCTTTGTTAAAATATATATATTATCACGCCAGAATATATTAAATTGGGTCAATATTGTAAGATGTGTCCATGCCGCAAAAATTATCGCCGGCAGCTGTTTCGAACGGAACACAGTCATTTAGTTGTAAAAATGGCTCATCCAAACAACCCCTAAATCAACGGAATAAAAAAATATATAAAACGCCGTTTGTTGTATTGAAACGGAGAATCTACCGCAGGCTTTTGTGCATTCGAAATGATTGATTGCTTTATGGACACAATGAAGTTTTCCAGTTTGGTGTGCACGCCATCCCGTCCAATTTATTCCGCGGGGGGGTTTCGTTTATTGAAAAACGAAAGTAAGATCCTTCTTCTTAATTGCTCGACATCCTTTGGACATAAATCATTTTTCCTCGGCTGAGTGATGAATACATTTTTAAGAACCCACTCGCAAACGGAATGATATTCGTCCGTACAACTCTATCGGAGTTCATTACGAATTCGACGCTCATAAAGCAGGGAGAGAATTTTCGAATCGTATTTTTTTTTAATTCCTCCACAAAAACCATCTGATATCGCGATTTGCGAAAATACGGCCTTTCACTCGTTACGTCATAATTTTGTTATGCTTGGAGTTTTCATGAGCATATCTCAGAATGAAATGCACTTTTAAAAATATATGATCACATTTGTCCATAGCTTGACATGAATGTGTAATTGAGCTTAATACCTTTGAATTTTAATCCCGAAAGTATTCGTACATTTTGAGTTTGTGTTCATATACAGAAACGGTTAGATTATTATAGAAGTAACGTTATAAAGGTTATAAATTTGTATTAGAATGTCTCAGAAGTCTGAGAAGAAGATGGACCAAGAACAGGAGGCCCTTTGAATTTTGATAAGAATGCACTAAAATCCCCTAATTGAGTCATATTCACTGGCAAATTATGCAAGGAGCTATCTCAAAAATTGGGTTTAAAAAAAACAGGTATGTTCTTCTATTGGGCAGAAAGAATCTCTTCTCTAGATAACTCATTATTCAACACGATAGAAAGATAGAGGGATCTGGCTGTGGGAAGGACGTACTCCCGCAGCCAAGGTCAACCGCCGATTCTTCTCAAGTCCCGCCTCCTGCGCGTTACCACCCAATCGGACAACAGGTGCACGTTGCAATGTCCCTGCAGCGCCACAGAAGATGGCGCTGTTAAAATAGCATATTGCACTTAAAGAGAGACGGAAGATGTTGCTGTTAATCTGGCGAATTAAATTCCGCTCAGATCAACAACACTATTGCATGGGGATGGTATATCTCCCACGCTACAGGACCATTTAAAATCCATCAGCGAAAACGAATAGGATGGATGTTATGGTGATAGGATGGGTACCCCTAAAGCTTACTAAGCCTGAATTTACTATCAAAAAGGTTCTATTATGCATATATGGAAGATGCTGATGAATTGATGAAAGAAATTATAATTTAAAATGTTATATATACAATTTTTCTTATTAATAAATTTGTACTTTTTTTTACTGAATACGCGAATACTTTCGGGTCCTCCTAATATATTATGTTTAAGCCGTTGATGAATAAATGCGGAGATTGGTGAATTAGACGGAGACAGAAACATCTTGCGTCTCATCATACACTTGTACATCGACGGCAATGATCATACTGTAAAGGTACCCTTACACGCTTACATTTACGATCTCTTTTATTAGTTTCTTAAAGTACAAAATAGAGAGGTAAACATTAAATTTATAATAGAATTGGTGGTTTTACAATGATAATAAATAGTAGAAAGCCACATAAATCAATTAAATAGTAAAAACTCCAATTAACGAATATTGTTTGCTATCAATAGTGTTAGGGTTAATGTATTGATATACAAGCTTAATTCACGCTGCGTGGTCCTGAGATAAAAATGAATTTGTGTGGTCGATAAGTGTATTTGAATATAGTTCATGTTTAATTCAATTTAAAATTACTTCACTAATCAAAGGGTTGATACTTGAGCCGATCAAAGACATGGTTCTCTATTGGAATTATTTTGATCCTGTATGCTTAAAATCCTTCAAAGCTAACTTTGTCGATGAAGTATGAAGTATTTACTAAATGTCTACAGACTTTCGTGCTGCAAGATGAAACTCATGCAACCAAAACTTCATACGGGGAAGTCTTCAATATCCAAAGTGCCATCGTCAAGTATTATACATATACACTGCGATGGAATTTAATCGAGTAAATCATGCTTTTGTAATGAAAACAAAACTGTAAAAAAATAATAAAACAGAGATTCTACAGCAAAAATCCGCATGCTTTTAATGCGAACCTATATTTCGGCAACCGAAAGCCTGTCAGTTTGATTTCACACATAAACGTTCACCGTACATTAGTCAATTTAGTTGCGCAACCCTCCAATTACACCCTTCCGAACGAAACACATCAAATAAATCCGACTTTTTCGACTTTAATATGAAATTAAATTCACATTTATTATTTTGCGATCATAATATCTATAATTGCCAGCACAATTGCCATAGCAATCAAATGATTAATTATAAACACGCGCATTGAAAATTGATAATCACTCGCTCTTATCCATATTATACATAATTAAATCCTCACATGATAAAATCAATTTCCAAGAATCACGCCAAGGATAAAGGATCGACTAACTTCAAGAATTTATAATCAGATCAAAAGGATGTTATATCATTCAGGTTTCATCGAGTGTTTCCCGGTAAAGCCGCGGCTTTCTAATAAATCCGAATCATTTGAGCTTGAAATTTCAACGGCATATTCGCTCCACAAATAAGCCATTTAATTATTTTTGCATTAAAAAAAAAGGGTCTATATCGCGAGGAACGCTCCCTGATACGCTATCATACTATTCTTTTGAGTGAACTGACATTTCGCTCAAAGAAAAACATTTTTAGAATCACACTCTGTGAATCCCTTTAGGGCAAAACACGTGTCTCCTATATTACTACCACTTTAAGCATGAAATTGCTTTTTTATATGCTTCTTAATCTAGTGGTTAGAGCTATTTAATATGTACGTCCTGGAATAAAAACATAAAATGGACGTATTTCCTGAAAATGCCAAAAATGCCGACGTCATTGATTTTGATTCATTCTTACAAAATGCTTTACGTGCATTTTTTTCTGAAATTAATATTATATCCTTGTGGCTATTTAAATAATATCCAGTCATATTTAGATCAAATTTGACTAAAAATCGATAAATAATCATTGTACTGTTGACTGTCCGAGTTTCATTTTGACATAAATGTTCATTTTATTAATATTGAATTTGCTCTATTTTTTATCATTTTTATTCGAACTCAATTAATATGTTCTTTGTTAATACAAACACCGCATTATAAATTTGAGCTCATTACGCAATTTGGCGTAACCGGTCGTTAAACTGTTTTCGTTGAAATTATATTCCTTAGTTAAACATTGATTTTAACGTTGCTTAAATGAATATCAACGAAACAAATCTAAATGCTGGAAATTTACTTGTCTTAAATGCAAACAGCTTTTATTACTTGCGTAGACTCAGACATGTCTTTATTTGATTTTACTAAACGACAACTACCGTAGAAAAAGCAATTTGTTCATTAGAGCATATTTTCTTGGCGATTCTCAGCGTAATGTTAATTTATTTTTGCATGGAAGCTTGTAAAAATTCTTCTTCAAAAAGATTTTACATACATTTAAAATGTTTCATCAGATCGAATGCTTAAATCAATTTAAACATAACTTCTATTAAAAGTATTTGGTATTGAAATACAAACAAAGATTAAATTTCAATGCGCTCCAAATTATAACCCTATCTGGTCTTAGCGTTTTTCTTGGTCACTCACTGCTTCAAATTAGGATTTCTTGTGATTGGTCGTCTATGAATTCTTACATTCTTTGAATGTCATAAAATTGGTCAATAAATACAAAAAATGGAGGTCTAAATTTATTGCATATCAATTTGAATTTCACGAGCAAAATTGCATTAAATTTTAATATTATTTCCTAGTGTTTTTCACAGATTTGTGGAATTATGAAAATATGTACTCAATTTCATATTCCTCTCAGCTTTGTAATTTAGAAGTTACGTATGATGTATAACCAACATAACTTCTAAATTTCCAACTCTTGTTTAAGCTCCTAGTATAAACACTGATCTAAACACTTATATTAGCAACATGGAAGAAATTTATAGACAATAGTTAAGCGAACCATATGAAAATATTTCAATCGATGAACATTTCTTTCCTTCAAAAACTCGATACCAATTTACAAATAAGCCAAATTTAAAATAATTTTTTTATTGATAACTGATATTTAAACATTTTAAAATTGGTGGACATTTGGAGCAAGGAATGATTACACATTTGAATAAGTTTATTCATATAGTTTATGTCTTATACATAAATTACAGCTAACCCTCCTATAGCGTCCACTTCTTTTGCTGCGTCTTTTTATGTAAGCAACGAATAAAATATGTAAGATCAATGCCTCCTCACACGTGTTAGTCACTTGCATTTATTAAGAAACTATTTTTTTTTATATGGGTGCCTAACTTTATATAGCGTGGTCCCTATCCTGGCGCTATAGAAGGGTTGACTGTACACTTGGATCTGTTTTTTTGCAATAGATACGTTCCACGGGGAGTCACATATAAAAAAAATCGTAATAAAAAAACTGAAAGATAGATTCCATTATCTTTAAAAACCGCATAACTTCAAATCAATGTTATAGAATGTATCAAAAATCGCATTAAAAATACCTTGCGATGATTTAACCATTCAGTTTTTACGCAGTTCGTGATATGCTCAATCTCGCATTGTATTTTAAAATCTCGTTCAGAATTTGAGGCATGTACAATAAATATATTTTCTAACTTATTGCAAAGTTGACTAGCTTCTCGTATAATCTTTAGAAAAAGGGGGCAGGAGTTTCTTCCACTTCAAAATCGTCTTTTGTTAAGAAACAGCGAAGATGCTGCCATATAAAATAAAAGGAATAATCTGTGATACCGCACATGAAACACTATTTATACAGTCCAAAATTGAAAACTTTTTCCAAACTTCAGGTACAGTTTATGACTCATTATCAAGCTTATCCAATATATGTTGATAAGTCTAGTGGCTGAATTAAGCATGTCTTGTTGGGTGAAAAAATCACTATTTTCACATTTGGATGTTCTAAATATGGACAATTGTAACTTGCACTAATGTTAATTTTAGATTTTTTTTATGCGCATTCGCATAAAAAAAATATTTGTCCTTGAATGATCGGTTCCTTTTTTTTTGAAAACTGCATAACTTCAAAATCACATTAAAAAGATCCGCATTAAAACAGATCCAGGTGTATAAATTATTACTGGTGCATTTAAACTTTCACGTGTAAAATTTATATGACAAAATATTGATTTTAAAATATGATTAATACTGAACCATGCATCAGGACATCTTCTCGATTTAAAACTTCCAAATGTAGAAAAATAATATTTTTATTACCAAACATTTCGACAAAAACATATTGAATGGTATACTCGATTGAAGATGAATATCAAAAAACAATCGATCTCGAAAAAGAGTTAAACAAATAGAATTGTTAGATCCAGTTAGATCCAGATCTAGATCTAGAAAATAAGATTACAAAATTTATGTAATCAAAATCGATACATTTTTGTAGTCAGATCACCAGATTTTTAATGCCAGTGTTGTTTTTTTTTAATTTCTGGGATGCTGTGACATACTCAGGTATCATCCCTCATTACGATAAAATCCAGAAAGCTTCTATCTTCAGTTTAAAACGATTCAAAAATTAACGTGCGGTCGTCACGCGATTTTGATGGAGCTCCAGTGTGAGCATTCTGGACACCTATGGAGCACAAAACTTCTTCTAACCAAGTTTTTTCGATACAATATCACCAAGGAGACTTTGAAAAATGTCAGGAAATACTTTGTGAAGACATTTATTTGCACAAGTTCATCATAAATGCTTCTCTGAACATTTCAACACACTTCGTGACATGTTGTTGACTAAATCGATGAGATGGGAGCGCACGATGTCTTCATCGGAAGAATTTACTATGACTGAACAAAATGGCCGACATACACGCGGGGCCAACAAACTGTCCATGAAACAAAAAATCTCTCGACTTCAAAAGTCCTTGTAACTTTATTTATAGATGACCCCTTTATGTTAATGATGTTTTTTAGTAAATGTCTTTGAATTTGAATTGGATCTAAGAACGAATCTATTGTATCAAGTCTAGGTTCATATATTTAATTAATAAAAGGTAGTGAAGCTCCAAAAGCTTGACATATCAATTGGCCTCGGCCACATTTCACTTTGATACATAGAACAATCTTATTGCCGCAACAACCACTCTTCACGACACCGTCTCGCCATGTTATTGCGTTCTTTGATACAATAACGTTAACAATTTTTATTAGCTCCCAGTTCGCATTCAATGGCGTCGACCCGCCTCAGCTTTGAGAAATATTTTATGTCGTCCATTTAAATAAATATATCTTCTTCCCGAGCCGCATCCTAAAAAAACGTCAGAAACCCTAAGCGAAACGTGACGATAGAGAGAATGTCCCGGGGACGCTGAACTATCTCTAACATGGCGTGCGGATTTTTTCTCTCGCATTTCCACACAAAAGAGGCAATCAATGTGACAATCTCGTTTTTCCAACATCACACACGCGCACCGGCTTCCGGCTTCGTTCATAACTTATCGTCTTTCTTTTTGCGAAGACATTATCGCGGCCAGATCGTTTCTCAGGACTCACCTAGAGGACGATGCCGTGACACGTATTAAGCGCGAGGCATTCAACGGGTATCCTGTAACCCTACAGGATGCAAATAAATAAGGGCGTAACATCCCCCCGGGGAGGAGAGGAATCTCGGGCCGAGTATTTTCATGCCGCCGTAGAATGCTCAATGTGCACACACAGACTCTGCTGGGAAATCTCGCTGTCCTCTCTCAAATTCTTTGTTTTCCTCGGGTTCCGATTTATAGACAAATACATTTTCTGCTCTTTTGTAATTTATGCGTAGCTATTTTGTGCCCAGACCTTTTCTATAAGATGTAAATGTGGAAAAAGCAAATGTGTTTACCGTAAAACTCTATATATTTTGGAAAAGCGCACACACACAGCGCCATTTATATTTTCATGTGAAGACGCGATTTTTCTTTTCGCCCCGCTGCAAACATTTTTCTTTCTTAAATTTCCACCCCAATTCTACTTAAAGGCAACGATAATGAGTTTAACATACGTCATCCGCTTTTGGGAAAATGTTTCCATGAATAAAGATTATTACATATTCCTGTTATATTATACCCGTTCCAAGGGGATATTCAGTCATTTTACGCTTAAAAAAATCGACTCAATACCTTATGTCAGAGGTCGCCAAACTCTTTGAGAAACGGGCCGGATTGGAATTTTTGTTGAACAAAATTATTCCTATGGAAATCCTATCATATTAAACTACAAAGCTATTTTTTTATTTCAATCAGTGATTATATCATGTAAATTAAGAAAACTACAATCTAACAAGATTTCAATGGTGTGGACATTAATAATAATTATCGAAACCTGAATAATTGCACATATCGGCATTAAATTAAAATCTACAAATCTGCTTCTTTGTCTATAAGTAATTTGCATTAATTATTATTAAATAAACATCGTCTACTTTCAATATAAGATTGCTAGGGCTTCGGTAGACGTGGCTAAAATTGTAGCGCGGAAACTTGATTGAATGTTCTTACATCATGGAAATGGAGGATACGGCAAAGAAACTACTTTATTCTGTAGCGACAGCTATTTTCAGAAGTGTAGAAAGACGACTCTAAATTAAATCTACAAAGCTGCTTTTTTATCTACAAGTCGATTACACTTATAATTTTTAAATAAACGTGGTCTAATTTCGATACAAAATGGTTAGAACTTCTATAGACATGGCTAAAGTTGTAACACGAGAAATTGATTGCAATGTATTGCAACTTTCAAAGATCATATTTTTAAAATCAATATTTATAATACATAAAAGTCGAGGATTAGATGAAAATCTTCGAAGGGCCGGATCGAAACCGCTGGAGGGCTGAATCCGGCCCGCGGGCCGGAGTTTGTTAAATGTTTTATACGCATACATATATCATGATTTACACAAAGTAATTATCACCTAAAAGTTAAAGATACTGTTCTTTACCACGAGGAGTCGCATATAAAAAAATCGCATAAAAAAAGACTTGAACTTAATAGAAAACTAAAGGATAGGTTCCAATATTTTTAAAACCCGCATAACTTCAAATTAATATGATATAATGTATTAAAATCGCATAAAAAAAGTTTATAAAAAAATAATATAAATAAAAACACAATACATACATCTTAGAATTATTTAACTAACATCTATTTTTTTCGATAATCAAACAAATGCGATTCTTAACACATTATCAGCGGGCATAACTTACGAAGTTTTAAACATATCATAATATTTTTTTTTATTTGTATTCACCAATATCTGAAGATTACGCCCATAGGCACCGAAATACAAAAAAAAAAAAAAAAATTACACTCCTAAAACACCTTATTATTCTTATGTTCTTAAAAATCCTCTTGTAATACAAATAATAAAAGCTTAAATTACAGAAAGACACGACGGTTCACGTAAAACCAAACCAATATTCAATTTCAGAAAGAAAAAGATGTGTCGTGTTTGAAAAAAAATGTCACCGTGTCAAATTCGAAACACATGTCTCAAGATTTGATACCTCTTTGAGGGAAAAAAAAACATGTCAGACGGTTTTCATTCAACATTCCGTTTGCCCATCGCTCCTATGTACACTCGCATTATAACAGTTGTAACTTGCACTAGTATTAATTTAAGATTTATTTTGTGCGAATTCGCATAAAAAAATTATTGTCCTTTACAGAAAAATGTTAAATAAGTACAATTATTTTTGAAAACTGCATAACTTTAAATTCGCATAAAAAAGATCCGCATAAAAAAAGACCCAAGTGTATTATATTTGATCTTTAAATATGACTACTCTAGTAAAATAATTATTCATGTGGTATAATAATAACGCTATACAATCGAGCAGAAATATTAATATTTCAGACGTCCCAAACATCTTGTTTTTTTTTCTTTTTGACTTTTTGAACCCCAACCTTTATATTATATTATAATAATAGTCCTGGATCTAAACCACAGCTATTATCAACAGTTGGTTAATTATGATTTATTTTGCTTAATAATCATAATATATATCTAAACTGAACGATGCATGAGAAAACTTGTGAAAATAATTACCAATTAAACCTATTTATTCAGCCATATTGTTAGCTTTCAATTTATATTTCAACAACAGCTTAATTTCATTAAAATCCCTCTTCAATATTGTTTTTATTCTCCTCCGATTCCTGGAAACTACTTGTTGTTGTGCGGGATGGTTTTGTTATTTTCACGGAAACTTCAATGATTTTATATTTTAAAAAAATGTATTCATACTAAGAATTGCGAATAATTTAAGGCACAGTAAAAAAATATGGCAAACCAATGCCAATTTAAAAATCGATTTTTTCGTAAATTATCCAATAAACAAAATGTTTATACTCATTTTGTAAAAATATTAAAAAAACAAAATTTATCCAATAAACAAACCAATTTTTATAAATTAGTTTTAAAAAAAATATACATCCGCAATAAAATTAAATACGAAATATTAATATTAGGTTAAGGTTGAAATTATTGCCATTAATTAACCCCATTGAATTGCAATTACAAATCCATTTACATTACAAAAATGCCGCATTTAATATGCATTGTTTCCAAATAAAGACCAAATTAGCTTAAATTACAAAATGTTACAAATTAATTTACATAATGCCATTTAAAGCCAATCACAGTTACAGCGACATCTATTGATGATTAAATATACTTATTTTTTTTAATTTAAAATATTTTTATTACCGAATAAGCAACATTTTCGCCCCAATCTTCGTAGCCATTAAATATATGTGAAAATGTATTTTTATATCAATATTTGGAAGACAAAATTCTATATAAATCGTGTCAATACAAAAAAATCTACCCCTGGTGGGACTCGAACCCACAATCCCCGGCTTAGGAGGCCGATGCCTTATCCATTAGGCCACAGGGGCTGTGAGTCATCGCATTTATATACTTCATGCATTGATCCTAAACATATATATTTTTAAAATATCAACCCCTTTTTTAATATAATACATAATTTATATTGCGCTAATAAATATGATGAATCTCAAACTTTATTAATAAAAAAAAACTTATTGATAATACGTTCTGAGCTGATGGAGCTTTCATTTTTTAAAAAAATATTTAGAACTTATAACGTGTTAAATATTGCGTTAACAGACCGTTAAACTTCATACCCTCGTTTATTGTGTTTATAGTATACAATTTCACCCCAACAAACACTCAAAGGAGAATCCTGAAAAGGGCTGTTTGGACACCTGGGGATGAATATCATAAATGATAATTTTTTGAGCTTTTATAAATATATACAGCGTCTTACAATAAGGGCGCTCGATTTTTTAATGTAAATACAACAAGTTGTATATAAAATAAACCAGAGCCGTAACTAGGATATGAAACGCCCGTAACGACCGCTCTCCCCCCTGGAAAATCCAATTTTTTTTTTTTAAATTAACTAATACTATTTTAAATGCATTATATTAAATTATAAGGTTTGATTTAAAATAATATACAAAGATAGTCCCAAAAGTACCCTATCTAATGTATAGATGGCGGTTACTGTTGTAAAAATAATAAAATACTACGATAAAAAGTGTCTGGATATAAAAGTAATAGTAGTCTGGATACGATAGAAAACGTAGTGTACGTTGCTTCCGTGATCGTACAGATCATATAAAATGCCGCAAAAGGCCCTAAAAGAGGACGGAGTGTTTGTATGTCCAATCGGTCCGCTTTTCGGACCGCTGATATGACGAATGAGCGCCTCGATATTGGATGTCATACTTGAACAAAACAATGACGAAGAAAAGAGGAATAAGACAACTTTGTATATATTTTAAAAACGTGCAGAGTCAACCAATGTTGATTCATGTAAAATAAAATTGAAAAAGGATACATTTGATGCTAATATATCCCATATGGATTGGTATCGTCCTAAATCTGACAATTTTGCACATTTATATATCCATTCATCAAAAAAAATAGGCCTCATCTCTAAATATGATTTTTTTATGTAAACATATCTCGAACGTATTTTTGAAAATAAATTTTGATAATTTACACACGTTTTTAAACGTTATAACCTTTTATGATAATTTGCCATACTATGTACTATAATTGACAATAAATTTGATAAATTTTGCTTAAATAATATGGCCGCTATAACCTCATAAATATAGAACGTCTTTATTGAAAGACTCTCTATTTTATCATTATCCATAAGAATTTTGCATTATAAATAGCTTCAAGACGTCCATTTTCATACAAAATGGTATTCTGATCGATCTGAGTCTTGTCGTACCGTTGCATCAAAAAAAGGTTGCCGATCGCTGATATGCCACCGATTCAAAGCTCATAGAGCTTCCTTTATCTTATATCCGATATCCGCTTATCATTTTTGACATTTGTGTTGATATTTTCTCGGGGTGTATTTTCGTGATTTTGCTTAGTTCGCTAAGGCACATACACACTCTCCCTATCTTCCAAATGTTTATTCAAAACACAACCTTTTTTATGAACCGGGGACGGAATTGAGTTAACGTCGTTGTCCCGGCCTTACTTACCTGTTTACCAATTTGCTTATGTAAATAAAACTACCCCGGGGCCCTCTATGCGACTCAGGGTTTGGGAGGTACCGGTACCTAAACCTTTTGTACTACAATTCAATTTTGAAGAGTACACTTACATATACCTCAGAGCACCGGTCCGGATCAGATATTGTTAAAAGAACATCCCCCTAATTAAATAACCATCATTACATCCACGCTTATACGCGGAACATTATGAAGTTTCAATATTTTCTAATTTGAATTTGGACGAGCCGTCTGCGTAATTCTCGTCTTGGACTACTGCTTTAACGCTTCGTAGATTTTGATGTTCTTCGCTCAGCTCTAAAGATGTATAAAAATATCCGTTTTATTCTGCCTGATTATATTTTCGTTTAAGCTTCGTTAATTTTCCAATTTCTTCCTCGAAAACAAAGTATCGAGAACTTATTACTCTTTAGCGGCAAAAAAGGCATTCAATTTGGATAATTTTATTAAAAACCCATGCATACTCCTGTAATGATTGCTAATCTAATTTACAATAAAGCAATTTAAAAAACCCATTTAAAAATAGATTAATTTCTTATGAAGTCGATAAGATGTGAATTGAGCAACTCTTTAAACGAATGGAGATCATTTTGCGCGAAATATCCAAAACACCGCGTAAACATATCTTTGTAACGGCCGTATCTGAACAAGTACAACAGGTGTGCAAGAACGAGATGCAAAATGAGAGAGATTTCGAAATAATATCAAAATATACTAATAAAACATAATATTTATATAAATAAAAATAAACGTAATATAGAATCTTAATTAATTTGTAATTTATAAATTGAACTATCTTTTATATATTCGTATACAAGAGATTTTTAATGATATTAATGATTTTTGCTAAAATATTGAAATTATAAAGAGAACTCACCGTTAATCTGTTAAGTGAACATGACGTATATATACGTCCAACGTAAACTGCATCGAAATTGGTTAGGACGTATATATACGTCCTTGAAATATATGTTAAGTACTAATGCAGGTAGGACTTTTTTTGTTTAGCGAATGTGTAAGTAGCATAAAGTAAGATTTACGCTTAGTTGAAAGGCATTTTCAAAGAACCAGGAAATGTCGAGCTTATTACAAAAAAGAGAAATAATCTACATACTGGTGTCCGGATTGTGAGATAGCACTACGTGTCAACAACTGTTTTAAAATATATCACACAGAAGTTGAATTTTGAATTTATGTATAGATATATTTTATTTTTTTAAACTCTATGTTTCTATTTTCTTTAAGTGTTTTTGTATATTATTTTGTATTTTTTAACTTCTCTATGCGTTTTTGTGTCTAAATAAAAAAAAAAATATTTCTTTCATTGTTTTCACACCAGATGGGCGGGACGTATATATACGTCCTAACGAAAATGCCCACTGTATGTTGCGTTATTGAAAATGAACTTCCCCGCTTGACAAGTTAAATTCAATGATTTCGACATGTTAACTGGGGGTTTTTATCTCCTCCTAAGATATGAAATGGAAAAAAATTGAACGAAATCCAAATCCAATAGATAGAGTTGCGCAATGAAATGTGCAGAATCATTTTATTGAGAAGGAATGCCATGGAATCTTATATAATATCTCAATCATCTCATAATAAGATTATAATATATAATATTCTTGATTCTTAGATCATAATATTAGACGTTGTCATATGTAATGTCGTTTTTTCGACGCACCATCTTCAAATTTTTTTCAAAATATCATAATTTCATTTTGATACAAGGGTAGAAACCCGCTTTTTTAGGGTATTTTCAGGCAAAACTTACTAAATTTTACAAAAAGAGGATATGCATTCTAAAGCAGAGCTCTCAAAATCACGGTCGCGGCCCAAAATGAATATTTTTGCAGCCCAACTAACAAAACAAACACAATACTAATAAAAAGTGTATATGTAAACGCTATTCCCGAATAGTAATTAGGTGTTACTTTAACACAGGTCTATATCGAAGAAACAAAACTCTTCAGAGCGGTCTTAAAGATATTAAAATCTTTAAAATATATTATTTAATTTTTTGCGGCTCATATAAACTTAAGTAACTAAAGTAATTTGACGCCCCTGGTATAAAGGAAAGGTGGAGAGATAATATAAGATTTTTTTTGTGTAATAAAAGCTCAATAAAGCTTAGAATAAATATTTTGAAACGCAATGAAAAAAACGACATTACTTATGGGAACAACTAATATATCCAAATTACACACAAAGGCAAGCGTATCATTACATGGCAAATTTACGTCCAACAATCGCATCGTAAAAACTTCTTCAATTTTTATTATAACCCTTGGATAAACTTGTTCAAAGTTCTTAGAAATTTAGAAGCTGATATTGTTTCGATCCCATCGGATCGTAAAGTAGCGCCATAAACTAAGACCTTAACTAAAATTTCAAACACCTCACTGTAAATGGAGAAGTAATTTAACACGTATTATAAACTTCGCATAAGCACAATGGAATTCCATAAGTTTCTAAAGTCCCATAGTTTCCCGGCGTCGTATAAGGATCTCAGAGTGCATTTGACGGTGTATCTATATTGACTTTATAATTAATCGGGCGAAATTAGCGTCGTAAACTTTCATCAATCAAGTTCAGATGAAAGATTGTACAAATATTTTTAATAAAGTTTAATATCGTTCCACGATCGAGGCTTTGATTTGCTTTGAATCCTATGAAAACTTATTTCAACGTCAAGCACAGTCGAAACTTTACAAATCCAAAAGCTTTATTAATCAAAATTCACATTGAGTCTCTTTAAATAATCGCCCGTTTTAAATACACATAGTTGAATATTTTTCTTCTGGCGAAAATTCGGCAACATTTCCTCCTTAGGACGATGAACTCCCGCTTTACATAAGGCCGAGTTTTATTTATTTATTTATTTTCGTAACGTATGTAAATTTTTCCATCTGTAGCACTCATATTACAAGCATCCTTTACCGACAATGTTTACAAAAAAGCAAAGAGCAAATATGATACCAGGTTTGTGTAGTTTTGGACGTATTTGAAGGCTCGTATTTGTTTTTCAACAATTTTAAATTAAAAGGTCCGCCATTTAATGTTATTTTTGTTGCCATATTTTGTTGCAAAAAGATCTATTTATGCTCGATATACAAAATCTTTTGATGTGTACGTTATCAAGTATTTTTTGGAACGGTATTTAAAGCGACCCAAAAATATAAACGACGAGAGCGAAGATTCAATTATGACAAATTTGTACATTAATCGCATTATCGACATGATCTGAAATACTCGTCCAAAAATATATAATGTATTTTTAGCATCAACCTTTATCCTTGATTTATATAACTTTTTGAGCATTAAAATACCCCTGAACATCCACATTAAATGCTAAAAATATGACAATAATCCATGCATTGAACAATGTATAATATAAATGAAAAAGTCCAGCCGTGAGGGGAAGACGACTTCTTTCCACCTGAGATCGAGAGTCTCGCAGCTGAAGTGTCTCTATGCATCCGAAATGTAAAATTAAGATCTTGTATAAGACAGAGTCATTTTTATGAGTACTTAATGAAGCAATGTGAAGTACGAGGGTCGTCCAGAAAGTAAAGAAGATGTAGGATCAAATATATTGTGTCGTAGACTTTCGCATCTGGTTCTTTTTGGATTTGCATAAGTCTTAAAATAGAAAGATATACATAAAAATTATATTTAAATATTAATATGTGAGCACAAGTTCAGCTTTTAAAATATACAGATAAAGGAGCTTGGATATTAATTATTATAAAAACATGTAAAACAGTGTGTATAAGAAAATAAATAAATACACAAAAAAATAATATAGAATTGGGATTAAAATGAATATAGACTCTAATAATTGATCGTTTATTTACTAAAATAGGAACGTAATTAAAATATTCTCTTGTAGCGTAAGGTAAAGGAGCGTTTGCACGCGATTCCGATTTGGCCGCGGAAAGGACGTCCTCCCGCAGCCAAGGCTATCCGACGACTCCTCACGACTCGCCTTCTGTGTGTTACCACCAAAGCGACAATGGTGCACGCGCAAGAAGCGATAGCTGTCGTTATTGCAGACCCAATGTATCTGCAGCACCACATAAAATGGCACTTTTAAATTAACGGTTCGGTTACGGTTTTTGTTCTGGCAAAAATAACAATTACACTGATTATCGGTTTTGTTTCTCGCTTTCATTTTTTAGACTTGATCTGAACTTTGTTTGATAAGCTTGCCTGTATTTATACTTCGGTAATTCTTGTTTTGATATAGTCGCATTTTTCATCCGCGCGAGTCCGAAATGAAGATGGATCACTGCAAGGCCGCAGCGTCTGTAGACGCTTCGTTGTTGCGCCTTTCAATTCGTCGCTGCTCGTCTGCCACTCCCCCTCCCCCCAAGTCGCTAGCCTGAAGCCTGATAAACCGTTAATGCAAGCCCTACTCATATCCCATCCTCCATCACAATAAAGTCCAGAAAAGCTTATTTTCCCTATGCAAAACGTTCCAAATACTCATGCGCGGGGTTCACACGATTTTGACGGCACTTCGGTGTGAGCATTCTGGGTACCCGTCCAAACGCATATATGCGTGGTTACTCATCAACGGGTCAATACGTAAAAAATGTTTTTTGTATGATTTTGCGCTTTATCAAATAAAAGATGCGCTATAAGATCGGAACAAAATTACGGTGTTAAAACGTGCGACGAAAAGCCGCAAGTACGTGGTCACAACGGACGCCAGTACTTGCAAACGAATTAGCGCGAATTAAACGAAAAATGCGGTCGAAATGAATGCGATGATGCTCAACACCCAAACAACCATAATACACTCCGATTTTTATACAGAATTTGTAATTTGGCCATTTCGGTCGAGTCGTTTTGGTGCTTGATACGCGAGGTTTGTTAATATTTCGGCGCTCTTTTAATTAAAATCGCAGATGGATCTTTGCGAGGATAACATTTTAACAAAGACGAAATTGCGGAGCGAAAATTATTTTTTCCCGTGGATGTATTTATTTTTGAACATCTATTGGAGGGCCCTTTAGCTCGGCAGAAAATCCGAGTCTTTTTTATTTACAGTTTTGTAAGTTGGGCGAATGGGAGCGAGCAACAGCCATTTCTTTATTGTTATACAATAGTCTTTTTTGTGCTTGATGAAACTTCCCACGCACGTTTTAATTGAACGTGATGCTGTAAGTATTTAGGTATGGGCTGGAAAACGGCTATGAAGAGCAGACATGTAAGTAGAAATGCGAATCCAGATCAATAGCTACATGGAATCCATTAAGAAGCCTTTCTGCCATAATCTTTTGTTTGAAACTCGTTAACAGGAAAATCTGGAGGGCGTTATTATGGGCTTTGTTGTCTATTTAATTTGATGCGAATTATCCGAGATATAAATTACTGATGTTATTCCAAATTACTTGTGTAACACAATAACCTTTATATCAGAATTTATGAGCGTGATTTTCGACTCGTATGCCGATTAATTGAATAATTAATGAATTTTGTCGATTTTCTTGAAGATATTAACGTTATGCACATACGGATTTACTTCTTAACACATTACGTACGGGAAGCATAGTAATATTTTCTCTGTTGGCTGATAGTTACATGCGAGAAGTATATTTTTATGAATTACACTGTCTTAGGGGAAAAAAGAGCAAATTTTATATGCATGTCTTAATGATTTAATGTGAATCATCAACGTTTGTATTTATAAATTATAAAATATCCCGAGAGTGGTATTCTGGAAACAACCCCCGACCTTATCCCAAATAAACATTTATAAGCCATAAATTAGCGTGCAAAAAGTCTACATCACCATAACAGATATTCACGAGGAAATTCAAGCCTAAATTATATTATATTCGGCTACAAACTCCCTTAAACTTAAACATTCGTATGCAAGACATTCATCTAATGTGTTAATCAGATATATTTACATCTCAAAGATTTATTTCGAGGTGTTTACATTTAAAAAAATGTAAGAATTTGTAAACAATTGTAGAAAATATAGATTTAAAAAGCGAATTTCTATTTTCCTATAGATAATTCCGAGATTAAGTTGTTGGATTCATAACTCAATCGTCTTGAGTTCAAATCTATAGGAGTTGTTGCTAGCGACCACATTTTTAAAACACATATTCACTATGAAAAACCATGTAAAAATGTTTGGCAAAAGTCCCATAAAAAGATTTGCTAAACTTCACCTCAAATACAAGTACACGTTTTGGGAATGAGTTAATTTTTTTATTATTTGTTCTTCGTTTTCTTAAAAACTATACATTGAATAATTTTTCATTTGAATTTAGGCTACAGAAATTGTAAAAAAAAACAGTGGTTTTCACTAATGTCTCAAATAGGATCATTTTTGATACAATATTGAGTTTTATGTATATAATTGATTGATTTTGTTTGGAAAAAGCTGATGATTTCCAACCGGTTAAGGATAAATTCTATCAATATCTATCAACACACCACATATGCGGGCATACTCTCCCTAGATCACTCGAGTGCGCATCGTGTTGACGTAAACTTGACGTAAAAAAATTGACGTAAACGTAGATGCTATATTCGTATATACACCGCTTATCGTCCACATAAATCCACTTTTCTCTCAGGAACGCGCAGCGTGCGTCAATCTTGTATATCAATAAATTAACCCTAACACTGTCGATAGCACACTATATTCGTTCATTTCATCGCGTAAACATTAACAATACACATATGTGTTCTTAGTTTTTGTAACAAAATTATGCATTTAAGTGCTTGAAATCGATACATTTGGTACAGTATATGCGGGATTCCTCATCAATGGGATAAATAATTATTATTTTCAAGAACAAGCATATTTTACCATGTTTTTATTGGTTAAATGATTAACAATTGTATGATCCAATTGGAGTATGGTGGCAGTTTTAAACAATAGTCTTGTGCCATTTCGTTTATGTACCATTTAGATATGCTTGTCTGTCAGAATGCTTGAATCTCAATCAAATCGTAATTTATTTCGTCTTATTGTTCGTTCTTGAATGACATAAACGTCATTAAAAAACGGAAAAAAATCAACAGTGGGTAATTATTAGTTCTATGTCGATTCATGAGCAACTGCCAACCCGCCCAAATTGCTCATTGAATGCTCAATTTGCGACTCAATCCATCGACAAGTCCTTGGAACGACCTAACCATAAATTTGATTGTCACTTCGAATATCTAACTAAACCCCATGACTTGTCTTTTACGGCTCAGTGAAATTACAAACCGGTGCTTAGAGATTATCTCGAACCGCAGTATGTGTTCCAAAATGCGAATTTCGTTTCCAGGTATAAGTTAATCGTTCTGTAATCAAATATCTACACGGCTTTCGTATTGTGCTCGAGCAACTATTTTTGCTTCAAGACTTCGGTGCTCATCTACAGTCCTCGAGGATAAATTTGTAGAAGCCATTCGAATAAGAATTTCTTGTATTACACAATTGCGTGAAGAATTTCAACGTGATGTTAATCACAATGGTATTCTGTTTCTGTCTGAAGACGCCCTGGAAAGCTCGCACATTGACATTGTATACTTGTTCAGACGAACGATCATATCGTCTAACAGTCCATTTTTTAGCGACAATGTCTTTGAAGAAAACATCTCATATTGCTCTGGGTGGCTATTGCTTTTCATCAATTTTATCTTCCTTGACATTTTATTTGCTGAACAAAGTTTGTTTGATTTTAGCGCTGTAGTGACCGTCTGCACTTTTAGTGGCCATTATTTCCTCCCCGATACTAAAACTGCCCATTTTTAAGGCTTTATATAAGTGTGATTTTAGTACGTGATTATTTTTAGAAACATTTGACATCAGTTACGCTCCGATATAAGGTTAATTTGGAAAATGAATTATTAATTCAATGGTTAATTCTAGTCTAGAGACACAAACTTTGGATGTTTTTTCTTTCAAAAAGTAACCAAAAACATATATAATTTACATTAATTGGAAATTTTATAGGCTGATAAAGTTTAAGGAGTAAAAAAGGGCGTATCCTGGTTGACACGATTATAGCCCTTTTAATCATCTAAAATAATAAAAAAATATTATCAATTAATAAAAATGTCGCTATAGTCCCTACCTTAAAAAATACTGCAGCTATTTTTTAAAAAAAAGTCATTTTTTGATCTTATTTTTTCACAGTTTTAATTTTTTTCAAATACTAAAAAATTAAATTTTGACATTAATCTGGTATAAACAATAGAAGGTTATATAAAAAAGTTTTTTACCAAGTTTGAAGAAAATTAGTTTATTAGAACTTGAGATATAATGACAACCGTGTTGAAAAAACTTGATGCTACCATCAATAGATGTCAATGATGATTTAGAATTCAAATAGATAGACTTAAATGATAAAATGATAAGAGATTCTCAGTCTTAATTTTATTAGACCCTAGGCAAACCATTGGGGAGTTATCATAGAGATTTTCATCTTGATGGTAATGTTCAAGTACATTTTAAAATATTTTGGTGTATTAAATTAAATTTATTCAAACTGTCTACAAGAATTTTCAAAAAGAAAGTATATGCATATCTATATGTTGTTCTATTAAATAATGGATTAATTCCTGGTACCCCGTTTTATATGCACAATACATGAATTTATTTATATTAACACATTCCCGTCGGGTTACGCTTAGAATTGTCTTATAAAATTCGCAAAAGAAATGCTGCATTTGAAAAATTGTTCTAACTTTTTAATTAGTAGATAGTTTATAGTAAAATTTATAGGCGGTATTAAAGACTTTTCATTGTATAAATATATATAAACGTAACAATAGTTTTTAAACTATGTGTTTCATAATTTATAGAAAATAATGATAAAATCTATATCTTTAAATTGTATAAAATAGCTAATGACACACAAATGCATCTCCCATATTCCCATTAGAATACGCTTATATGGATCCAATCCCGGGATCCCGGACAGTTTTAGGTGCTCATGAATCCCGGGATTAGTAAACGTAATCCCGAAAAATTCTTGATTGAAATTTTTATTTTACAAAAATCATACACCTCACCACCATGTTGAAGACTACTAAATTGAGACATTCTCGCCAAAATCTGAACGCTTGGAAACAGTGGCGTAACTACTAATTGATGATCTTATGCGACGTCTAGGCGCAGTAACTGTCTAATCTATGTATACATATATTCAGTACATATATGTTTTTCAAATTGTTATATTAACCTTTCCCTACCGGTGATGTATTTACTACACTTCGACTCTAATAATGGGAATATCGATATGAAATATAACAGATACGGGTTTCAGATTTTTTGTATTTATCCGTAATATAATTACGAATCACATAAAAGTGTTATAGTATATGAATATTCATATGCAGCGACGGGAATAAATAATTTGTCGGGAAATCGGGAATTTTGCGAGTTTTACTCCGTGTCTCGGCAGATAGGAATTTTATCAGTCGCATTGATGGTGTTATAGGAAAATGGAGGCTCACGCGGTTATCAACTTGAACCAGCATTTAAGCATCTATTTTTAAATAAATAAAAAATTTTGGCCTTCAAGCTATTTTTTATATTGAACATTGACAACATTGACTTATTAGTAATTTTTGTTCAAATTTATCAATATAATTTCTTAAAATATTGAAAATCCCAATCCCGGGATCCCGGGACTGATCTAGAGTTAAACCAATGAATCATATCGCTATAGACCCACATGATGCGTAAGCCGCCTGGAATGTGTTTATTTATACTTGATGATCAATATTTAATAGTATTCATAACTATCGTGTGATTAGCAATCATATACAAAAACAAGCTGCAAAAACTGTATCGCTCACTAAAACATTTTAATTGAGCCGTACAACCAATATAGAGATGTTAATTTTTTTCATGTATGTTTTTAGGACGTGCATGTTTTCCGGGGGGTGGCTGCGGTGGGCAAACTTCGCGGTTTGGTGTTTGTTTCCACCCCCATATTTATATTGGGCACGATATGGGAAAAAAAGGCATTTACTATCGCTATTAAATTTTAATTTGCATAATGGGAAACAAACAAAACATGTCTATTTATTATATGTTCATTATGCCGCCTTTTTATTCGTTTTCTTTTCGAACTTACTTCCGCACACGTTCCAGCTATCGTTTCAAACACATTTATGAATAAACAATTCAGTGAAAAACATATTTTCATAATTTCAAGGAGGGTTTTTTGAGAGCAGGGCGGAAATGTTAAATGAAAAAAATCCACCCTCCGGAGTGTTTATTTGCTTTCGAATGAAACTGAATTGATTACTTTCATAATTATTTTTTTCGTGATGCAGAAAGGCGTTGTTTTTTTTAATAGAATTGATTGATATGTGGCTTTAAATAAAGCCATCCCAAAACAGTCAATCATTCAGTATTATCGGATTTCTGACAATCAGCGAGGATTAAAGCATTCATTTCGCAAATGGCATCGTCAACCAAACTTCAAACAACCACTTTTAATATCGTCCATGGAAAAATATAGCTCTGAGTGCTTTACATACTTGCCACGTCATTCAAAATGACAATGTAGCAAGTATCGTTCGCTATTTTGTAGAAGAAGTAAATAAAATGACGTGCTTTCATGAGAGTTTATTTTCAATCTTGAGGTCGCATTTTATGTACCTTTGTCTCAAATGCGACTCTGTCAGTTTACATTGTGCATTGAAACGGATGCATTTAAGGGTTGACGTAATTTTAAAGGCGCCGTAAATAGAGTGATACTTATTTGCAGACTCTTGATGGCAAATTTCGTACATGACGTGAAGTCCAATCTTGCTAAAAATATATGATTTTTCATTTTCTCAGCAAGAACGAGTAATAAGCTAAGAAGTAATATCCGTTTCATAAAATAATGCAACGTCAACAAATTACTCCGTTCTTTGAAATTGGCTGAAAATATCGCATTACTCGAAAGAGAAAAGTCCAATAAAAGCTTAAGCTCGGCTGGCCAAGCTTAAAAGCTCATATATACTGTCTGTTATTTCATAATTGTAACGCAAATGTATAATGTGCTCATTTTTATTACTAACGAAGATGGCAAACGACGATCACTATTGACTCATTTATTACTTCTGTGCGTAAGGGTATCAGTATTTAACTTTGTGGGTACATTTTGCGTATACGCTAGTGCGATTAAACGAAAAAGATCTAAATTTATGAATACATATAAATCCTTTTTTATTTGGGAATTTTATAAATTATTTAACTCGACTAATTATAAATAAGCTTTGCATAGTTAAGTCAGGTTTAATTGTTTTATGATATAAAATTATTACAATATATCTACAATTGGCGTCAATTACAATGTATATGTCAATCAAAAAATAGGTTGATTTTTTTGCTTATCCTTTTGAGGAGTATAGGAGCGTATTTGCGATCGAATTCCAATGATTAAAAGCATTCTTGCAAATTGAGTTAAGAGAGAGACAAAGATGAAGATTGTGAATGGGAGACAGAAACGAATATAGTGTCTTGCGTACATCGTACGATTGCATAGATCGATAACCCAAATTCATCAACTAATACTAATAACCCAAATTAACCGATTTCAAGTGTATTCTTTAAGTTTACGCAAATAAATGATCGAATATTATGTGCCATTAACAGAGTTTATTAATTTATACACAAGTTTAATACATGCTGCGCGATCCTGAGAGATAAGTGGATTAGTAGGGAAGATAAATGGCAGACATACAAATATTGCATCTACTTTTTTTATGAGTATAAGTCATTTTAAAATTAACTCACTACTCAAAGGGTTAATAATTAAGAAGTTTAGGTAGTAAAAATGCTTGTATTTAATTGAAATTTACGGGATACTTTACCAATATATCAAACTATTTTGGATTCTGGGGTGTAATTATACATCCACGTCTCATCCGCCGTTTCGATAAAGTCCAGAAAAGCTTCTCCCATGTGTGCAAAAAAATCTGATGTGAGCATTCTGGGCTCCCATTCCACACACAACTTTCTGTAACCAAGTTTTTTCGACACAATATCAACAGGGAGACTTCGAGAAATATCAGGAAATTCTTCTTGAAGGTCGTCAAGCATCATACGGTGCATATTTCGCACTTGTTCTCCAGTTTTTTGTACAAGATTGTCAGAAATCATTGATGGTCTTCCACTCCTTGCCTCGATGTGAATATTAATATGGTATTTTCTGAATAGCATAACCCACTTCTTGATTTGTTGTCGAATCATCACATCATTACCATAAATTTCCACGAGCTTCTGATGAATATTCACGACGGTGTTGTTCTGCAAAACCAAAAAATCAACAAAATGGCCGACAAACACGCGCGACCAAACAAACTGAACTTCAAAACAAAACATAACCCTCGTATTTTATTTAAAGCAATGAAATAAATCTGATCTTACAAAAATAAATTCGCATGTGATTCTGTGTCAAATCGTTTGATCTTCGATTGGGATTATTTTACGTACATAGCGAAATGGACCTGGATTCGAAGTGTCGCCAAAAGCTTCTGATGTGGCTTTCGTTCACCACGTAGATGTCGTCAACATTTGCCTGGAGAGTACTTTTATCTCCCACAGGATCCACTCCTTCCGATTTGCTGGCTATCGCCGTTTTTTTCGGCGGGTGGAATTTCGCCAAGAAAAGTAGGCATGTCCCCGTTTCCCGAAAGAAATAACCTGTAATATAATTTACAAACACGAACAGAACGCCGACACAATACACCTTTGTGCGATAATTGGATCGATCCCATGATAATGATGCAAAGTTCAAGACTACACCCGTCCTCTGTACAATGCAAAGTTTCTCAAAATTTAATTGTAAATATAAATTGATAGCAAACTGTTCAGATTCGAGTTTCAAAACTGATCCCGATCACCAAGTCGACGCCATGAGCTTATGCCTTGAGGAAGACTAATATCCTTTATATGGATACATACGCGTGCGAGTTAATCTGTAAGCGACTCCCGAAGTTTTAATGCCTTGCTAAATTGAACCGTCGACATTTCCATAATGGTTTATTTTTAGCGAGGATAAATCCTCAAGAAAATCGTTCGCAAATGATCGCACAAAAGGCGAACTTTTTAATATACACCCAATGCGAATAACGCTTCGGATTTGACAGAACGCCTTAATTTTTAGTGTGTACAAGATCCGAGAATTAACGAACCGCGAGCTGCGAAGTTTGGTCGTATACGTGGAATACTCTTTCAAGACCCAGATGTGCCAATAGTGGGTTAAACAAAATAATAAAGTCTTTAAGATCTTAAGCTTTGTCTTGAAAGCTCTCCCTGTCTGTTTTTTTGGCTGGCATTCTTGCGCTGTTTCGTCTGTCGATTCTTTTCTTGTTCGCCACTGCAAGGAAATTAAGTCGCATTTACATTTATAAACCTGTGAGCTCCCAGCTAAAAAGCTTTTATCATATTTTTTTAATTAAATTTCAGACTTAAACTCATGATAATACACATTTTCATAATTAAAAAACACCAATATGCATTTTATGGAGCCGCCATTTTGTTTTTGCGGCGTTTAGTTCAAATTGCGCCCCGATAGATGGCAGTAAAAACGCGTCGTTCATATTTTACTGGCTTTTTTGGCGTGTTCATATTCTCTGATTATACGCATACTCACCTTGCATACATTTTGCCACATTTTTGCTCGACGCTCAAATGTGGCGCGATCTCCTCTTTTATGGACGTGTATATAACATTTGGGTTCTGAGAGTACTTTTGTCGTGGTATTCAGTATACGCCACGAGAACCCAAGAAATAATAAATTCAATACAGATATTTGCCGGAAAAGCTATTCAGTGGTTGCGACACAGGTACAGAACGAGAGTGGAGAAAAACAATAAAGAGGCGACAAGCAATAAAGAGGCGGCCACAATTCACATGCGCACTCACCGAACGTCTTCATATTGAATGTCGTAAATTCCACTCGCACTGTATTACCATCCCCAACATAATAATATTACTTATTGCGACAGCATTATTAGGAAGCAGGATGTCAAAGTGGTGCTGACTGCCGGGGACTTGGTAGTCAAAGAGGCGAAAGCCGCCGATTGTGCCCGACGGATCGTGGGGAAACTCAATTCTTAGAATCAGAAACCGGCGGCTGTCGATAATGTGACTTGGTTATCTTCAATTGAAAGCTCGTTTAGTATAATAGGGCTTATAATAAACATTTCTAGTTTGGCTTCGCCGATTCGCTTAGTTGCGGCAACTCCATAAACAACGCACTGGCATCCAAACGAGTTGCCATTAAAATCGTCTCTAATTTAATAGACGAACAAACTCGAGCAATCATCATAACGATCCATTATCTTTTATACAATAGATGAACCGTCGTTTTATTAACCGTTTGCGCAGAAATCGATGTGATTCGACCACAAGGCAAAACCACAGTCGAGCTAAAAATCTGCTATCAAGCGTAAACACGGCTCCGGACCGTTAAGTGTTAAGTGTATGCGTTTAATACACATCATTTTAAAACTATTTAAAAACATCACAGATGAACGATTGCATTTAATTCGTTATTCGTTTTAAAAAAAAAATTTAAAAATTGACAATATTTTAGTCCATTTTCATATGTAATAAACATAAATAAATAAGAGTACAAAGGCTTCAGTAGCCGAAGATTTTTTATTGCGAAGTTAGCACACATAACTTATAGAAGGTATCCTAACGATCAATTTTTTTGGTCGCGCGTGTTTGTCAGCCATTTTTTTCAGTCACAGTAAATTCATCCAATTAAGAGGTCGTCGCACACTCCCGTCACTTTTTTTTTATTGTCTTTTGACCCTTCGCCCGTGGATAACAATCGAACTACTGAGGTAATTATATATAGATATTAACGAAAGCAGTTTATTCAACAAACGGTAGCCCAGCTAACATGCGTTGAGTTGTAAAGTGGAATGTGGAACTGCCGATTACAGAAGGAGCAGAAGAACTCTGTGTAAAAAGCGACACTGCTATCTTCAATGTAGTCTGAAACTTCTTCCTGCGGGAACCTCGCCACCAAAGAGTGGCGTAAGACATTCCTGTGTGGCTAGTCCAAGGCTACTCAGAACAGACCCCACAGAAACGCTTGGGCGTTTTAGTCCAATTATATCATTAAGTCGCTATCAGTCTGATCTCAGCTTCTCCTTTTAATACAAAACTATAAAAATAATTCACGTGTGGCCGTTGTAGCATAGGCGATTTATCATCCCCGCATAGTAGCGACATCTTCCTTTTCTCTTCAGGTGCAATGCGTTAATTTAACAGCGCCATCTCTTGTGGCCCTGCGGAGACATTGCACCTGCTTACCGATCGATCGCTTATTGCGCGTGCATCGTTACCGGTTGGGTAGTGACGCGCAGAAAGCGGGAGTCGGGAGAATCGCCGGTTGGCCTTGGCGGCGGGAAGTTGTCCCTCCTGCAGCCAGACCTCTCTCTCTCTATGTATAGTGCGGAATAAATAGTTATCTTGCAAAGAGATTCTTTCCATTCGACACCCTTCGTATTCCCATCCATTCATCCAGCAGCATCACAGCCCGATGGAAAAACGCACCCATGCGGTAGCGCGGCCATCCCGACGAGCACGTGAAGGTGGGGAGCCGCCCGGGGACTTTGCCCCGAGAGCGCCCCCGCCTCAAAAGTTTCAATGGTGTCAGAATCGACGGGTTGTGAATACTGAGCATTTTGGATGGAAGGACGATAAAAGACGCAGACCAGCAACACGAGGCGTTGAGGTTAGAATGGCGGAGAATCCATGCGATTTTAACAGTGCTCCGGTATGATCTTTCTGGCTATCCATCTCACACACAACTTCTTGTAACCAAATTTTTCCAACACAATATCATCAAGGAGACTTCAAGAAATGTCAGGAAATTCGTTGCAAAGGTCGTTAAGCAATACAAGGCGGTCATTTTGCACTTGTTTCATCAATTTTTTGCACAAGTTCGTCAGAAATCACTAATGGTCTTGTCGTAAATATCAATATGGCCGTCTCTGAACAACCTAACTCACTTCGTGACATGTTGTCGACTCATCACATCACTACTATTATCTTCCAAAAGCTTCCCATTAATGACTGCGCGGATCTTGCAACAGGTGATGAAAGCGCGCGAAGACTTCTTCATCGAATGAATTTAATATTACTAAACAAAATGGCCGACAAACACGCGAGACCAAACAATCCAAGTAGGGTCACCTCTACACGCCAGTTGCGCCATCTTCGAATCAAAAAAATTATCTAGCCTCAGGAGACCTTATATCCCAACTCTTTAGATGACACCTAAGAGATCCTAGAAGATCCTAAAATTATATCAAAATATTAATTATTTATTTTTTTAAATTCGCCCGGATGGGTTGATGGCCTACATTAATGAAATGCATCGGGGAATTGCATCCATTAAGCGCATTATCCAATTCTATAATAAGTCGTCAGTCATGATGTAAAAACACGCTAATTAGTAAGTTAAATAGAGACCATTAGCCTCGGGATATCTTCATTAGCATTCGCCAGTTGCAAAATAACTAGTCATATTTACAGTATTCCAATAACTCAAATGAACATGACGATGCATAAATTCGTACTTTTTCATATGGTTCTTCCTTGTTTAAAAAAAAACGTTTTAATCATAAATTATGAATGCAAAAAATATTTATTTTCAATCGATTTGTATCGAGATACGGTTCAGGAAACACAATTTTTCGCCAGCATTAGATTTTTTTGTTTTGGATTATTTTTTACTTTTATTTATAAGCAATATCAAATCAATGTTAAACTATCTTATTTTAAAATATTAATCCATCTTATTCAACAACGAAAATGAGTTATAAAAATAGTAGTATCCAATGATTCTTTTGAAGTGTGTAATTCTAAAATACATTTGATTCTAAAAATCACATATAACGATAATCTGGATTCAAATCTGGTGAAAGCGTCAATGGGGTTTTCTAGCGTTCTTTGCTAAATAAAATTGGAATAATTTCATCGAGGATCGTATCTTTACTGTACATCCATGTTGCTGAGATACATATTTGAAATCTCCTTCTGATCCCGTCCAGTATTGGGTTAAAAGGTAAACAATACATGGGTCGTTTGTATCGAGTAACATGTTCTGACTTTGTTGTTTCTTTATCATGTATCGAAGCAAAAAAGCATTTGAACTCTTTCGCAAAGTCTACGTTTCGTATTTGGATCATATTTGAAACACTCTAATGTAGATTTGTTCAATCAATGTAAAAGCCTGCGACGTGTGCTTCATAGTGAAGCATACTATGTTTTGAAGTAAGTTTGAGAATCAACATTTTCTCGAGCAATCTGCAGTAGTGAAATGAATTAAAGTGCACAAACTAGAATTTAATTTTAAAGTATCGATTGCTAAAGTAATATACTATAGTTATCATAATCAATTGGATTTTGATGCGATTATACACATAGTTACCATTGGTCAATATCAACTATTTTAATTAAAATGTCCTAATGTTTTTGTTCATATGAAAAGATTAAGCTATGTGTAATATATAATAAAACAGGCAAGCTACTGATCTACTAGTTGCTTTATGCTACGTATAAACACAGTAAACGAGGCGCATGCGCGTAGCTTGTCTATGACATATGCTACGGAAACGAAAAAAGTACAAAAGACTATTTTTAAAACTTAAATTTAATTATATAAATATAAGAGATTTACACGTGTAGAGATACCTTTATAGCACGAAATTGCTATCGATGTACAAGTATATGACGAAGCGCAAGACACTCCGTCTCTGTCTCCGATTCACAATCTCTGCAAATCACTTGAGTCCGAACGCATATATGCGTGATTACTAATCAACGGAATAAATTTGTTTCTAAATACTAAAAAAATATCTTGCTGTTTTATATTATTATATTATATTACACTTCATTTATATTATGAATGTATCAGTGGTCAATGCCAAATATGATTGAAGTGTAGCTGTCAAAAGTTTGGCAGCTTCATTAAAGAAATTTGGCAGCCAAAAACATATAATTTTTACAATAAAAATAAATATTACAATGGAAGCATTTTATTGATCCATTTTCAATGTTGCGAGGGCATTAAAATGTCAGGTATTGCCATAAATAATCTTTGTAATACTTGCTTCGGTATATACGGCGCTTACCTGCGATGGTTTTTACGACATTCCTGCTCCTGGTTGTTCATTTTCGGGCATATATCGAACAAAATTTAAATTTTCGGAAAAAATATATCGAGCATCCTCTCCTAAGATTACCCATGAAAGTACCTCGAAATGGGGTGAATGTGTACCGACATGTTCGTATGTAAACGAGCGTGACGACGCATCCGGCCTTCATATTGTGTTATACATAGTTCTGGGCGAAGTAGGCTCCTGTGTACATATGTGACCAATGTGGATCGCCAGGAAGTTTCCCAGGATCTCCCGCTTTACATACCGGAAATATATTATGCATGGAAATATATTACAGGCTCGTGAAAAGTGGTGCAACACGGATATTGGCCGCATTTCCGCATAAACGTGTACTCTTTTTCAATATTCGATAGTCGGATACAAAAAAAAAACGGATGATGTGCTGATTCGTTTGCTCCCCGTGAAGATTTATGATGGGCGGAATGGGAGCTGACGGCGGAAGAAAAATGTGACTTTGTGTGTTCGTGGAGTTTGAAGTGGTCCGTTAGCGTCCGGATGAAGAGACTTCCACTCTAATCGATCGCAGGCTTAATTCGCAATTTATTTCAATTTCCAAAAATGGGTCATATTTCTCGACATCTAACACAGTTTTCATTCGTTCCGTTCAAAATTGGATGGAAGAGGATAAGTTCGTAATACCGCGAAAAATGTAGCAAGGTGCTTCGATGCTTATTTGAAGACACTTGAAAAAAATTACAGATCAGACTTATTATACCTAGGTAATCCAATCCCGGGATCCCGGATAGTTTTTGGTGCTCATGAATCCCGGGATTAGTAAACGTAATCCCAAAAAAATCGGGATTGAAATTTTTATCTAACAGAAATCGTTCAAATTGTTATATTAATCTTTCCCTACCGGTGATGTATTTACTACACTTCGAATCTAATAATGGGAATATCGATATGAAATATAATAGATACGGGGTTCAGAATTTTTGTATTCCTCCGTAATATAATTACGAATCACTTTAAAGCATTATAGTATATGAATATTCATCTGCAGCGACGGAAATAAATAATTTGTCAGGAAATCGGGAATTTTGCGAGTTTTACTCCGTGTCTCGGCAGATGGAATTTTATCGGTCACATTGATGGTGTTATATATAAATGGGGGCTCACATGGTTATCAACTCTAGCATTTAAATATCTGATGACGATACCTCCAACGAGTGTGGAGGCTGAGCGTACATTTTCAGCAGCAGGGTGCCTGGCTACCAAATTCAAATCCAGACTAAATGACTAAACACTCGATGCTTAATGTTACTTCGGGCATATTTTAAACTATTTTTTTAAATTAAACAAATGGACTTATTAGTAATTTTTGATCAATTTTTTCAATGTAATTTCTTAAACTACTGAATATCCCGATCCCGGATTTTTTTTAAATTTCAAACATTATCGCAGGACAAACAGAAAAATGGACACACAGACAAACCCTACTTATTCCGCATATCCTCTCTTCTTTCTCCAATGGCCACTTCCATCAACGATTTAACTTTAGGGACGTTTCTGCCTTGTTAGTTGAAAAAAAATGTAATTCGCAAAGTTATAAACCAACCAGAGCACCAAGGAGAGACTACTTTTTCCAAGCTCATGGAAGTGCTCCCATGCGCCATAGATGATCATTCTTTATAAAATTTGGCAAACACGTGTACAATAAATGTCTTCATCGTTTGACCTATAATTATCTAAAAATATTAAAAAAATATATATTTAATGAACAAAAAATATTAGAAAAACCACACATTTTTCTTTGATTGCTCATTATTTTTTTATTAATTAATATTTTTTCTTAATTATAGATCAAAATATACACAATATTATACAATATAAAAATATGCTTAAATTTTTTGCTGCAAATTACTTATCCAGGACTTAAGACTTCCGTGATGAAGAATATCATCGCTCGCGCACCGACATACTTGTCTTTCATTAACATATATTGTCTTTAACTACTTTAAAAAATATGTTTATATTTAATAAAGATCACTTAGTCAATATATTAAATATCATCATTCTATATTTAATACTTTTTGCATTATAAAATCGATCACTTTTAGGTCCAATAAGGCAGAAACGTCTCTTAACACATTCCTATCGGGTTATGTTTATGCGCATCTTTCACTTACTATCGATAGATGTATGCATGTATTTCGGCTATTTTCAGTAGACATTAGCCTTTAGTCTTCAGACATGTAATTCATTGGTTTAAAAAAAAGGGTCTAACGCGATTATCGCAAATACACCCTACATCAGACGTAACTCGATGGGAATGTTTTAAATAATTCTCACTGTGGAATTCTCAAAGTTGAATTTTTTCATGGTTTTCATAGCTTATATACTAAAGAAATCTTTTGGCGCACTTAGAATGTAAGAGGGATCATAATGGTCACTTTGTTTGGTCCCGCGTGTTTGTCGGCCATTTTGTTCAGTCACAGTAAATTCTTCCGATGGATATCCCATCCCGTTCGTATGAGATCCGCATGCTTATCCGTTTTTTGACTGCAGAACAATACCACCCTCAGAAGTTCTTGTAATCTTACTTTCTAGATGAGCCTCGTATATCCAATTTTGATACTATTAATAAATCTGGATTTGATTGTTGATCTTTTTTAAAACAAGAGTCCAAACCGAATATGTTACTTAAAAAATACATTAAAAACTTTTATTGTGGGGATGAATTTTACAGGGTTGTCGCATTTCATTAGATAATATTAAATGTCATAAAAAGTCAAGGATATCACTTTGTTCATTCAAATTACTGATATAAGTTTTACAGAAAAGTGCCCAATGATCATAACCGTTTTACTGTAAGAAAAAAGCTTTTGAAATTGCATTTTTTCAAAGCAAATCGGCAGTAATAGTAAAAAAATAAAAGCCCCGGCAACGTTGAAAATTTTCTCATCAATTTTTCACAGCAGAGCCTCGTTTTCAATCTCTTACGTAAAGAGCTAATAAAACAATAATGTTCAATTACGTAAAATTATATTGTAGTTTTAATAGACTGGACCTTTTGTTGCTCTTTGTAAAAAAGCAATAAAAAACACTCGCAAAGCATTCGGAAATAATAGTGGGAATGCGAAACAATGGAGACTGTTAAAGTATACAGTGAAGGACTGCCATTCTGAATGGCGAAGGCGATAAAAAAAATTAAGGACTTTTTACCGGTGGAAATTTATTCGGAAATTATAACTAGACAAGTCGCTTTTGCAAATTTTGGTAAATTCAAATGAAGGAATCCCGGGACATATCGACGGGGCGCCGTAAAAAGATGCGTAATGAAAAAATTGTTTGATGAAAAATTTTCCGAGACGGCATTAAGGAGCAAATGGCACGTGGGTCAGATTTTATGCCTGACCAAAAACGAGCAAGGATTTTAAGCAGACAACGGGGAAGCCGACGTATCTTTGCGGGATCATGTCGTTTGCAGAAAGAGGAAAAACTTTTATTATACCTCGAGGAAAATGTGAATGCATTATCGTGCAGGAATAACACCTAGCTTTCTGCTCTCTCACCTCCATAAAGCTGTACTTAAGTTCATTTCAAAATTGGGATTTATGCACAGTCGCAACGTCAGCCGCCTTAAAATATGGCTTCTGAAACAATAATTTCACAGGCAAATTGCTAGGATGTAAATGTCAGATGGAAGGAAGACTTTTTAAATGAAGCCCTCGGGAGAAGAAATTTGACTGGAAGTCAAATTTGGAATGGCAGTTAAAAAATGTTGCTTGATTAAGCAATGCAATACTAGTTTTGGTATAATGGACTAGTCATTGTCACCCGTACAAATCCACTTATCTCTCAGGACCGCGCAGTACGTATTAAGCTTGTATAGCACACAATATTCGGCCATTTCTCTAAGTAAACATTACCCTTTTCGTTAGTGAGCAAATTTAAAATCGATGAAGTCGTTGATGTCATAATCGCTTTACACCGATTACTTTCTGTCAGCTCCTAATCAGCGTAAGACAATCTTAAATTCGAGGCAGAGTCAATTGTAAATGAACACTTGATAGTGCATACAAGACCACTTCATTTCTTTACATAAACAATGCACAAAAAATCGATTCAAGTGCTCCTCCTTTAGAAGGAAATGATAATTGGACAAAGACTCATTCAACACGCAGCGAAGAACAGCAAGCAGTTGAATAAACAAACACTCTCGATAACACACAATATTCGGTCGTTTCTTTGCGTAAACAAATAACACACTTGAAATCGAAATCATTATAAGTGGATAAATTTAGGCTTAACGATCTATACAATCATGCGATGCATATGAAGAAGCTATCCGTCTCAGTCTCCCGAACTGCGCTAAGTTCTCTTTGTCTCTGTCCGCCTCGGAGCTTCAATGCTCAAGAGTGCTTTTTCTGAATAGTGAAGGTCAAAACGGATATTTCCGTAAGTACTCACGAAAAGGTTAACATTTGAAATCGATTCATTTGGGTCATCATTATTATTTGATAAATTTGGGTTGTCGTTCTATGCAATCGCACAATGTACGCAAGAAAATCTCTCCGTCTCTGTCTCTCTCCGAACTAAACTTGTAAGAATGCTTTTTCTGAAATACTGGAATTCGAATGCAAATACGCGACTGAACTCCTCAAAAGGTTAAAATTTTGAACAGGGTTATTTATGAATAAATTAACCCGTTTTATCATCTTATTTTTATATAGATATTTTAATATATTGTGCAATAAGAAATCACCATATGATTTTTTTTTCTATCTCTAATGTATTATTCAAATCATGATCGGTATAAAATTAATTTTTGAATTGCATATGTAGCGTGGGCGATTTACTATCCCCAGCGCTGTCAGCGACAGCGACATCTTCCATCTCTCTTCAGGTGCATATTTGCATAATGTGTTATTTTGACAGCGCCATCTCTTGTGGCCTTGTGGATTCATTGCATCTGCATACCGACCGATTGCTTCTTGCGCGTGCACCATTGCCGGTTGGGTAGCGACGCGCAGGAATTGGGAGTTGAAAATATCGTCGGTTAGCCTTGGCTGCGGGAAGTCGTCCTTCCTGCAGCCATATCTCATCTCTCTCTCTTTCTCGTATGGAATAAATAGTTATTTAGGAATAAATTTATCTTGATTTATAAGATAAGAATGCTAACGGTTAGTTCGTTTGGTTTCACGCATTTGTCGGCCATTTTGTTCAGTCACAGTAAATTCTTCCGATGGAGAGATGGTTGCGCGCTTCTGCTACCTCCCATCCGTACGAGATGGAATCGTATCTCGTGGAAGATTACTGTAGTGATGTGATGAGTCGACAACATGTCACAAAGTGGATCAGGCTATTCAGAGAAAGGCGTTCTGATACTCACGACCAGATAACCATCATTCTGACGAACTTGTGCAAAAAAGTTGAAGAACAAGTTCGAAATAACTACCATATGATACTTGTCGACCTTTAAGAATAATTTCCTGACATTTTTCGGAATCTCATTTGTGATATTGTTACGAAAAAACTGATGATTACAAGAAGTTTTGTATGAAATAAGTGCCCAGAATGCTGAAACCGGAGCACCGTCAAAATCGCATGAATTTTTGGATTTATTAATACACTTGTGTATTTAGTTAGACCTTACTTTCTTGATGACGCTTATAATTCATGAGGTTCTCATAAAGATGACTGGTTTTGTCCGAGAATTTTTAATTTTTAAAACATAGAGAGACTTCAGCTGCGAGACTCTCGAACTCAGGCGGAAAGAACGCATCTTCTCCTTATGGCTAGACATTTTTATTTTCTTGGAAGTAAGATTTTCATTTGTGTGTAATTTAATAGTTTTAAGCTTCGGATTTTTGTCCCAAAGCTACACTACTAATACGCTTTGAAAATCATTAAAACCCATGTACAAAAATGTTAGTATTTTAATCGCATTTTCGCCCCAAAATTTATTGGCATTGCATTTTTAAAAGACTTTGCGGAATATAAATCTTGTCATTTGGGCGTGACATATCCATGAGGCTGTAATTGCATTTCGCGTGATGTCAAAATTCATCCGCAAATATTTACACAAATCGTTCGACCCCAAACGACGAATCCACACATTCGCAGGCGTGAATTTTTAAACTATCATCAAACAATTTTCGACCGCGTCCCGGAAAAACAAAGTTTTAATGCGCGAAATTTTTGCACGCTGAAAAGTCCACTTTACGGCCGGAAAGCTCTCGAATTCGGGAAGCGCGGGAGCTCCTCTAATATTTTTTTTATTAGGAAAGCTTTAAGATTTATTTATTTAAGTCATGAATATTGCCCCCGAACTAATTGAAGTGGGCTGAAGGAAGCGCAATTTTTCAGCTTATTTTATTTAATAGAAGATGGAATTAATGTAGCCGCTCGGGGCGTCCATTTTGCGCCAAGACAAAGTATCAAGACCATTCAGGGTTCATAAAGTATCGATTCGAGCTTAAGTTTTTCTTTTGTTATAATAATACGTTCATTGGCTCCTGAAAATTCATAATTTTGCTACCAATTTAAAAGGACGGCCAAAGAGCTCAGAGCTATTTTCTCAGCGGAACCGATACAATATGGGCAATACTTTTTATTATTTCAAATCGAATTACATTCGAGCCCAATGATATTTTAGCACAATAAAATACGCGAACTTAGACCGAACAATTTATTAAACATTTGTAGCGAGTCCAAACAATGGATTGTGCTATTTAAATCACGATTGTCGGAAAACCCTAGAGGGATACGTTGGATACCCCACTCAGTCACGCAAGAGTTAATGCACAACATGTTGTAATATTTACTCTGATTCCTTGCCTTCGTGTGATTATCTTTGGAACAAACACAAAGTATACACACATCGCATTATGGACAACCATTCCCAAAATATCCTTCATAATCATGAATACCTTGAGCTATGTTTTGCCTGCATGACAAAATAAATCAAAAATACTATTTCCACTACATTGTGTGTGTACCAACAAAAGATAACCCATCAAAGCCAGGCCAGAATGTAAACAAACTATTATACACGAAATATAATGTTTTGATATAACTTAGGGACTAATGTGAATTTATTTAACCATCAAGCTATGACCATGTCTTTTGATACCCCACTTTACATTTTATTGTATACATTTATTAGTGATATATAAAAATACAAATAATAGAAAATAAAAATGCATCCGAAAACAGCGGTTGTCTCTCTGAGTCGAGCAATCACGTCTGGCTTCTTACCAAGAAGTTGATTCTCAAGCCCTATGAAAGAGGAACGTTTAGGAGCTGTCTGTGTGAATCCAAGAAAATAGTTGCCTGTGGGAATAGACAACGGGAATTGAATGGAGTGGACTCAAAAGAAAGTCATTACAAATTTGCATCGTATAGCTGCCTATCAAGTTGGAGACCCAACATATTACACAATGTATGTAATTATCAAACACATCCGAATCTTTCAAATAATCTGCTAACCAGCTATGTGCTCTCTCGGTCGTTTTATTGCAGTAATATATAATATTCATCAATGACGACTTGATACATAGCTTATCGACGATTAGAACATATTAATTAAGTTCATTTTGGATAACAATAAAATCACAAATTAATATTAAAATCTTTCAAGATCACGATCGAATCAAATAAGCTCATGAACGAGCACGATTTTTGATCTTAATTAATATAATTTCAGCGGGGGCCCTTTGGATATTTTTGCCCTGCCGAATTCGTCAATGAAAGCCCTTTTGAAATTCCACCCCAATTCCCCATCGATTGAAGTGGAATTAGTACAATAAATTCCTAATATAACGTCCCATTGACGGATCCGATACAATAAGGTCCGCTTATTTCGGAGGGGAAAAGTGGCGCAAATCGCTAAGTCTTCGAAATGACGATAAAAATAACCCCTACGGTAATGTGGTATTTTTAAAATGTTACATCAATATTTAATCGGTCGTCTTAAAATAGCCATCGTTGTGATTTGGTAGCTTAAACACTCATCTATAAATGGCATTGTCGTAGATATATTTGAAATGGGTAATGCATTAATAAATTATGTTTATATTAATTGTAAATTATTAGAGTGATTTTAAGTAAGCTGATCAAATCTTGCTATCTCGTTATTAATAAATAAATCGGTTAAGATGAGAGTTTTCCCATCGTATCGTTTGGCTTCATAGCGATCTGAAGGCGCTTCCACTGCACTACGTTACAATGGTGTCAGAAGTGGGATGGTGTCAGAAATCGGATGATAAATATTGTAAATTATATTGAACTAATATCTAAGCATAAATTCTAATCAAATCCTCTAGATTTAAAAGTTGTTATATATTAACTTTGAATTATTCAGGTTATGTATTGTATATGTGGTCAGTATTTTGATGTAAGATTATTTTAAGTTATCGTATTGATGTGCTCTTGAAAGCCATTGAATGTTTGGAATCGAATAACATTTAGAAAGTTTATTTCCAACATTTAAACAGTTCAAATGGAGGCATTCTCATAGGGATTTATATTCGGTTTGGATGAAAGCGCCAAGGGAGAATGTTTGATCTGATTTTAGAACTCTAACTCTTTGAGAGGGACGTCTTCCGCCCCCGTCGTCGTCTGAGGGCCTCCGTAAACAATTAATTTAACATGGCCTCAAAGAGTCTCCGGCTTTGGCAAAAGCAAGAATTACCTTTCAGTTCACGGCTGACTTGGCGAAACATTTTTGCTGAACAATATTCCCGCCTAGCAGGTAATGGGACCGTGAGAAATGGAACAATACTCGCGGAAGCTCAAAGCATTCCTGCAGAACTCGGACACATTCCTTGCCTGTGATGTCGTCGCCCTCAAAAAAGATCAAAAGATTCCCCTGCATCCAGATGGTTGGTCTTACTTTCGTATATTTATCATGGAGGCTCGGATGACAGTAAACTCTGAAAAAATGTCATTTATGCGCTCGTTTTTCATCTTTGTGCTTGGCGGCGGGCTCCCTAAGCGGGACAGCGTTATAAAGGATACTATATCGCACCAGGGATAAATCGACGAATCAAAACTATATACTTGAATATATTGAGGGATTGTGCGTCTGTTATCCTGATTTATTATCAGGGAAGCCGGGTTAAGGGTTAACATTTTACGTTATTGATATACGAAATGGATTGGCAATTCGGAGGAGATAGTCGTATCAATGTGAGATAATCTTTATTTATCTAAACTAATTGAATGCTCTGGTTTGCCTATCCAAATAGAAACGCAATCTTAATAATTGATCTTGTACTATCCGTTTTATCTATGCTATACATGCCATTACTTCTATTGAATTGCCTACAATTACAACCAATGAGCGACAGCAAAAAAACAACCCCTATTTAACCCCAACCAAATGCGAACACAACAAAGCATCTATCTGCTATCAAACTAATTGCTAAACATTAACATACAAACTAATTTTTAAATGCATTGAATCACTCACTTCAAATATAAAATACTTATGTGTATTAAAAAATGTATTATTTTTTTCCATTGAGTTTTATAAAAACGCAAAATATTTAAAAAAGACCTCTCCCATAACTTAACGGTCGTGCAGTAAAGGTACCACTACATAAATATGGGGTCCTCTTAGAGCGCTGATGATCTTCTTAGAGCCACAATAAAGAATAAAAAGCCACATGGATCAATTATATACTTAAAACTCAGCCTGATACCAACAATACTGGGTCCAACAATATCAACAGTGTAAAGGTTCATTTATCGATATACAAGCGCTATTCACGCTGCGCGGTACTCAGAGAAATTGGATTTGTGCAGACGACAAGCAATTCAAAATTCGTTTAACTATAGAAATTCACATATGAAATGTCCAATTTAATAAGCCCATAGCTTATAAGGTAGTTTCCCTGCCGTACCTTATATATCGTCAATTGTTTATAATAAGACAAAGTAAAATATAAAGTCCATATACCACCAATACAATGTTTTTCATGTGAATGCAAAAATCGGACGTTTCATTTGAAAAAACGTGATTTAAATGACAACGAATTTATTTTTTATAGGATAAGCTTTCGTGTGGATTTATAAGTCTTTTCATTCAATACTCCTATAAAATCGCATAAATTAAACATCAATGGATTAAACAGGATGTGTTCGTTGTTACGTCAGCTTATATAAATAGTGTCACTCCTTGATTTATGATTATGATTGCATTTTACGACCGTGTAAGGTTTGAATAAAGAGTTATAGAATATCGATGATGCATTCATTGTCTTATCTGTCATCAATTTGTATTTAGCTCTATGCATTTTTAGAGCTTTGATGTGCATTCGTTAAGAATTAATGTGCATGAGCAATTGTGGCAGTAAATCATGAGGAGGTGCTTTAATAAAGTCTGTTGGTTTGTGTAAAACAATGAAATTGTAAAGCATTTTACTCTTAAAAGACACTTGATGGAATATTAAGAGCTTTTCTAAGTGAATTTCCAACGAAAGAAGCATATTTGTTAAAAAAGTTCACAAATGTTTAGTTCTACAGGGTGCGGCAGGGAAACTACCTTATTTCAAAAATGAATAACACAAATCGTATAAGAGATATCAGTTAATTATTTTTTAGCCAAATCAAATAGTTAATAATGTGTGGCTTTCGAGATTTTCAATTCCACTTTTGAAAAATTCTTCTGGTTTTTAGTCGAGATATGTACAAATATGACTTTCGACTTCATTTACGTTTTGATTTTTTCATGATTTTTTTTAATGGTGATAAAATAATCGTATCATTTTGAATTTTTGATATTATTTTACTACAACCTTAAAGTACTTATTTATTTTATTTTTATAAAAACAAAAAACAAAATGACGGAGTTATAAGGCAATCCATTAGGCGGCTTTTCGTGTGATATCAAACGGCTCGCCACTTATTGAAGGTTTCCTGTTGAACTGAAATCGAAAACGGAAATATTTTTTGATTTTTAATATGTGTAGGCTGTCAATTAAGCTATAAAAATATTTTTTAAAAAGTATAAAATTAATAATTTAGTAGGCTTTTTAGTTAAAATTTGATCGTTTGATAATTTTTACCCCAAAAAAATCATTTATTTACGCGAAAACCTTAAAACTTTAGCTTAGTTGACTAGATAATATTATAATGAAAAGTATCCCAAAATTTCAATCAGATCGATCTATAACTCTTTAAGCTACAACTAACAAACATTTTGAAAATGCAGTTTCGAGATAATATCGTTTAAAGTTTCAATGCGATAAAACTATCAATTTTAGTGATTTATCAATCAACCAATGATTCCAGGTGCATATAATAGATCTTCAGCTTTCTCAAAATGTTGATTATCTTCGTCTAACTGTTGTTTGCGGGCTTTACGAGCTGTTTTTGTCTCAGAAAGACTCTTACGGTTCTAGCTCGCTACCCGCGCTACATCGATATTTTCAGCAAAGACTTTACAGTAGGTGCCAATAATTATATTTAATGTATTCTTCATCTTCAAAATGAAGCTGTAGTCGTTATTAAATATCCCAGCAGCGATGTATGTTAATATTTCAATGATTTTTACACCAGAATGCAGTTGCTTTGGGGCCAGTCGCCAAACCATCGAGTTAAAACATTCATTAGCATTTAGGGTATGGCCACCCGAGCATCTTCGAAGTAATTCATCCCTGTACAAATCTTTATAAATTGGTAAGAGATGCTGTTATATCTCTTGGCCAATAAATGGAGTCAGATCTTCAAGCTTTGGATATTTTTTAAAGCAATGGCTTTCTGCCATTTACACTTGACTTTCTACATTTACAACTTGACTTCGAGCAACTTCGAGCTGACTTCGAGCAACTTTAATTTCACATACTTAAAATATTTTTAGAAACACATAAAAATAAAGATATGACATATAAAATAACAAAAATACCACTAAAAATGTGGATTCGATATGAAAATAAACGTAAGCCATCTACACATTGACCGTAAAATCATCTAAGGTAAATAAAATTTTATTCCAACATGTAACAAATGTCAAGATCGATTGTTTTCGTATTATATAATGTTGATTTTTTTTCTCAAATAAAAAAAAATATTTAAAAAGCATACATAAAGAGGCTAAAATGTAAACAATTCCCATCAAATATGTATTTCCATTTACCAATTTATTTGATACTTTCCGAAGCAATATTGCCCTTGGCGTTTTCCTCTTTGTTTTCTTTGGAAGTTTAAATAAAAAAAATATTGTTGTACCATAAATATGTACACACTTTTTGATCAAAAATTGACTCATGCTTAAATATTGAACCGCATGTTAAATGTCACGCATGGTAATATGCTCACATGACCTTTAAATTACCGTACAAATATACGAAAATTGCGCAATTAAGAGCTACACGGCTATGAAAATTTCAAAAATGTACTGTGAAAATTGTCTAAAATTCGAGAGTCGAAGTGCCAAATAAAAATATTAATTAAATTGATAAGATAATGTTCTTTCGCAGCATAACTATCCTCGTGGAGCTTAAAGCTTTCCACGAGACTAGATCGAAAATTATTAATATGCAAATGATGTATGGTAAATTTCTACGGCAACAATATTAGCTTTTTGTTCTAGATACAAAATTTTAATTTTATTATTGCGAAACTCGCAACGTAAATACGTGCAAGTTGTTGAATATTCATAACGTGGAATATAATTTGATTTTGAAGCTTTTTTTTCCGACTATTTTCTATGAAAGACGGAGTATTTTAGTGAAAATATTTTATGAACATCCATTTCAAATTTGCAAATATAAATTCCTCTTCGAGCTCGGTCTCCCGAATGCTGGCGATCACTCTGGAGAACTCTTTGTTCTCAATCCTATGACTTTTTTGTTGTATTCCATTCTCTTATATTTTAAAGTCGGAAGGTTTTTCTTCTATTGCGGTTTTCAATTTTTTTCAATGAGAACTATTCACAGAATTTATTGTTTTTTATTTTATATTTACCAAATTTCATATTTTTAGATCAATACCTTAGACCTTGTTTCATCACAAAAAATACATTTTTTATATTAAAAAAAAACATTTGATAACCAACTCTATAATAAATACCAGCATATATCGGTTATAACGAGCATCAAATGTTTTATGTAAACTGCTCTTAAGAATTTTTTTCAATGATTTATCATTATAATCTAGATATTACGAGGTGATTCAAATATAACCCGGAATTTTGCTGTACAAATTTATTAATGATAAAAAATACATATGTATTAATTTTTTTACATGAAGAGAACTATGAAGAAAAATAAGATACTCCATTTTTATTTTTATATATCACTACTAAATTTGTACAGCAAAATTCCGGGTAATATTAGAATACTTTGTAAAGGAATTATATCTAATATGGATTATTTGGATAAGAATCTTAAATAGGTCTTAACCTTTTGAACGGATAAAGCACCTTAATAAAATAATCTTAAAATTCCAATTTAAATCTTTATAATATTAATAGTAGTCAAGGAATAAATCTACATTATCACTTCAACTTTGAAATTTCTACTTTACAAATTTGATTTTTGGTCCCGCGTGTTTGTCGACCATTTTGTTCAATCACAGTAAATTCTTCAAATGAAGAATCGTCAATTTAAATCTTTATAATAGTATTCAAGGAATAAATCCAATTTAACAACTCAACATTGAAATTTCAACTCTGTAAATTTGATTTTTTGTCCAAAACTGCATGTATAATTTTTCGACATATTTTCTATTTTGTTTGTTATTTATGCATTTAATTGATTTTAATAAATAGAATCAGTTATCTAAGATGGTTTTAATTGTTTCATATTTAAAATTTTACATTTAAATATCACATACGCGCTACATACGCCGTTCGCGTATTTACCCGAATGTCTTCCTTAATCGTCCCAGGCATTTGGACTGTTTAAAACTGCATTATATCATCCCAGATCCTTCGCAGCCTCCACGAAACCTAGCAAGATAAAAAAATAAGGGCTCATTCCGCCCGGTTATTAGTACGTGTGGGGATGCATTTTGGCCCACTCCCCCGTCATGGCTTATCTCGGGAGCGTTACTATAAGTAATTGTTAGACAAAATCTGCGTTTGCAATCTTTGCAGTGGCGATGTAATTAACGTCGTCGGCCCGCAGACAATGGCTGCTCATTTTTCATACAGTATCTGCAGCTGCTGATCACGACCCGAGTCCCATCCCGGGGGCGCCGCTTTCCAGATCTCTCCCGCGGGACACGGGAAATATGTATGGCTCCCGAGATGAAGGCCGTATAAATTTTGCCAAACCATCGCCAGTAACTACCATTCAATCTTCGGTGGCGGCTACAAAATTTCCAATGGGCCCCACACCCATTGTTTTCATATTCAGACACCGAAAAATTGAGATTCTTAACCCTCGGCTCACGGACAACTTTTCTCCATATATATAAGCGCTCGAAGCATAACGACTGGTTCCAATTTTCATAAAAATATAACCAACATCATATTAAAGTTATTGAGCACATCAAAAACTGATACATTTTAATAAAATGTCAAAGTTTTGCATTGAGCTCAAACATTTTTTTAGCATTTCAAGCGTCCCCACAGCAGCATAACCGACATATTCATCTCTATAAACATATTAATATTAAAAATATTATTTAAAATGAACCACAAGTTGATATTTGTTATTTAGGCTCAAAGGTTCCGAATATAATAGAACTTTAAACAAATTCAAGAGCTATTTTTTCGCGTTGAAAGATCAAAGTTCGATTTATTTTGAAACAATGACAAACGAAATTTTCAGTGTGAGTTTGATTTAAATTTAAATAGAGTTCCTCCACGAACATACTCAGATCCTATCAGCGCTAATGACTTTTTGCTAGGGTTAAACCTAAATATTAAACGGTTTTTATTGGAATTTGCTAGTATTGACGATGTTCAAACTATTTATGAAATACCAAAAATGTTAAAACATATTTTAACCAAATATATGATACATTTTTTTTTATTTTCCATCGAGAAAACAGTTCATTTTCATATCATCTACATTGTATATTATGCAGGAAGGGAGCGTGACACTTGAGATTATTTTTTGAGCTTTGACTGACCCAACGGTCCACCGAGTGAATGAATCGAAGATAATAAATTCTGACTATTTGAACACTCTTCTTGGGGAAAAATCTTTTTGGAATGCACCAAATCCTGTCATTTCTTTCTTTCTTTGCAATGATCCCAATAACACATAAATCCAGTTACTTTTATCGTGTTTGTCGGCCATTTTGTTCAGTCACAATAAATTCTTTCGATGGAGATGATGTCACGTGCTCCCACATCTTTATGGATTATCTTTTGGCAAATCAAGATTGTCTAATCAAGTTTTTCCGATATAATATCACAAAGGAGATTCTTTGCATCGTCGTGAATATTAACACGGCCTTCTCTGAACAATCTAATCCGGTTTGTGATATATTGTCGACTCACCACATCACTACTATAAACTTTCACAAGCTTCTGATTGATATTCACGGCGGTATTGTTCTGCAAAATAAAATAGATGCAGATCTCGCATGGACGGAAGATGGTGAGAGCACGGGATGACCTCTTCATCGGAAGAGTTTACTGTGACTAAACAAAATGGCCGACAAACGCGCGGGAACAAACAAACTGCTAGTTAGAATCCCCCCTATGCGCCAGTTACTATAACACTATTAATTACTCATATGTCATCTAATATTTAGGAAATTCGTTCAGTTATTTATGAATTGAATACCATAAAAATGCTGGATGACAATTTTAATCCTTTTTCGTGTATTGTCTGCAAGTCTCCCTAAAAGTTGAGCTAATTTTATTCCAAATGTTCGCACAGTATTCCGCCGGGTAATTTAGACTTTATAAATAGCGCTCGAAGAAGAATATTAATCCAGGACATTCTGGAAGACACAAATTATCGAGGACAAGTCGCGACGACTTTGACGAAAGAACGGTGGCAATTTAAAATAAAATTCAATAAAACGCGCCCTTAACGATCCGACAGTCGAAAGCGATTAGCTTCTTTAGAAACGACAATATTATTTATCCGAGGGACGATTTCATGTATTATGCTTAAAAATAAATTCGATTTCCAAAGCATCTTCCAATTTTATTCTGATCGAGACGAATTGTCTCCGGCATAGCAAAACCCACCCTTCCACAAGAAGATGTATTGACACAGGAATTCGGCGCAAACGTTACTATTTATGAACACTCTTCCGTACCTAAATTCCTCCGAAAGTCCCGAAGGTTCTTCAGGCGAACATTTTAAATATTTTTACGTCCTGCGTATATTTTAAGAACCGCAGAATCGTCCCCATTACTATTAAAACACACGTACCGGATATATATCAAAATACACATCGCCCTTTCGCAGCTGTCGTGTTGTAAAGCCAGTCGAGGAAATTCCGGATGATATAATCGCCAAAATCGATATTATTATACGCGAAAGGGACGCGAAAGACGAATTGAATATTTCTTCGTCCAGGTCGTCTAATTCAAGTGCGAAATAAACCCAAATTTTCAATTACGCCCTTTGAATGGCCCTCCATGGGAAAACTTTCCGCAAGACAACTCAAGATGTCTGTTATTTATTATTACATAATTTATTGTTAGACAAACAAAAACAATTTTCAGATAAATAAATGCTTTGGAAACTTCTCAGACAATATTATTGTTTCAGTAAATATTGTGCATTTAATTACATTTCACTGACAAATTGCTTTTCAGACTTGCTCGCAAATGAAAAATTGCCGAATTCATTACGTAGATGATGGGTTTCATTTTCATATAATTTAAATTTGCATGCTAAAATCTCGCTTTAACTGTAAAACAATCAATTTCGGGTAACATTCAGATGCCATTGAATAATTACCATTGAAACACGCCCTGACTCTTTGTACTTTATCATTCAGAATAAGGTATCGAACTTGATATTTCAGCCCTCGTCGAATGTGCCAATTTATATTTTTAATACTAAGCAAAACTTTATGCAAATCAAACTAATTAGTATAATATCCATGGCTCTTTCTAAAAGCATATTATATTTGCGTATACTTCATAAACTTTTGGTTGCCACAGTCGCATTATTACCTTTATGAAATTCAAAAATAAAACAACATGACGTAAATGCACTTTATCTATAAGCATTCCAAAAAAATAGATATTTTCATGACTCGCTGGCCAAAGCCAAAGCCGAAACTGACTAAAAAGCAGGTACATGGCATCCTTTACACAAAAAATAGTTTAGGAACAGACATTATTCGTGAATTCAGAGAATTTTCTGTCTACATGTTTTTAAACAAAAATACGTAAAAACTTTTGCATCAACCCGATATAACTATACAAACAAATTCATAAAGCGTCTCCATGCCTCCAAAACTCAAATATATTTATCATACATTTTATTTAATATCCATTGCAATGAGATACGATCTTAACACTATGTATATAACTCATGAGACTTATGATCCTGAATGGGACGCACTTTTGAATTTATTTTCTTGAGAAGCGTTATAAAAGTCCACGAAAGCCATTTTATTGCACGTGGAATTTATTTAATTAAAATGCACGAATGTTCTGACTTTCATCATCATTAAAACGCTTCATTACTTCACATTTGAATATATAAAGAGCCCCATACACATACATAATTGTGGACACTCATTATCATTTGAAAGATCTTTAATTATCCTCGATCCTGAATCTTTTTATAGCCTATTTATTAACATGTAATCTATTTAATCCTTGAACACAATACTATTTGCATCACAAGTGATGATATTCACGTGTGTAACGTTGCTCTTATTGTGCCATAACCGTATATCGGTCGTATCAGAGATATTATGGAGTGGTTTCCCGTTATCCTCCTTATGTGGTCAAACTATAATAAGCTTATTGAAATGGGTGAATTTGAACAAGAGATGATCTATAAATGAGTTGTGAAATCATTATTTCTTATTAATAAATCATGCAATGCGTATAATATATACGACGATCATACAGAAAGTAAAGTTAAAAGATTTATGTAGGAACGAAACATGCTTATATTCAATTGAAATTCACAGAGTACCAGCTTTTGTATGCATGTCATAGAATTCCGCTGCCAGCTCTTTTTAGATTGTCTTTTGGATTCTGGGATGTAAGTAACATACTTACGTCTCATTCCCCGTCACCACAAAATCCAAAAAAGCTTCTCTCTCCTGTATAAAACGATTCAAAAATTCTCGCGCGGCGATCAAGCGATTTTGATAGTGCTCCGGTTTGAACATTCTGGGCACCTATTTCGCACACAGCTTCTAATAACCAAATTTTTCCGACACAATATCACCAAAAAGACTTCGAGAAATCTCAGGAAATTCTTCATGAAGGTCGTCAAACATGACATGGCGGCCATTTCGCACTATTTCTTCATTTTTTTGCACAAGTTCGTCAGAAATGACTATTTGTCTGATATTCCACGATGCCCACACATAAAACCCCAGGAGGGGGAGCCAACCCTACGCCCGTGGGCAATCCCTGGGTAATAATGTGGAGTAGAGGTGTAAAGTAGCCTCGTCGGTTTGCTCATCAAACGTTGCTGGGGTAACCCAGCTAGCATGAGTTGGGCGCGCAGGTCACCCTGTGCTGCGTACCCATAAAGGGGTATGTGGAGTAGCCAATTATAGTAGTTGGTGGTGATTTTGTCAAAGACTCACCACTATCCCCAACATCCTAGGCAAAGAGGGGAGAACGATTTTAAGCTGTTCAAATGAGGACTCGTCTCCGTGGCTAGGTACTTTTTTTTCCTGTGGGCGAGAAATCTTCACAAGACACCCAGAGAATCTGGGTAGTGTAGGATTCACGATTTTTCGGTCGTGCCTACCCACTAAACCTACCCCTTGTCCTTCTCTGTCCACCTGGTATTGTTTTCCACATTGCTTCAGGAGGACAGGTAGTCTGGCCTTAAGTGATTGGACCTATTCTATTGTTGGAGAGGCTCTGCGTCTCTCTCTTTCACTGCCCTCTTTGGCGCTCAGAATCTCCTCTACGTATTCGCGCCAAAGGTCCCAGTTCTTCTTGCTCTCCATCATGCTGTGGACCATGTTGTCGACGTTGAGCTCGGCTACCCCGAGCGCTTGTTTCAGCAGTTTCCTCTGGGGTGCCCAAGCCTCACAGCCAATGATGGTGTGCTCTGCGTCATCGATCCTCCGCTTGGCAGTGTTGGCACGTTGCTGATGGTTCTTTGCCGGCTTTGGCCCTCCAATGTTGGGCATGAGCCGGCATGAGGTGGCCTAGGTACTAAGAATGACCGAACCAATACGAGTATCATAGGGAAGGGGTAACCCCTGCAGTCCGTTATCTACTGTAGCCCCCTTCAAACTGAGATTGGACTCTGTGGTGGCAGTGAACCCGCGGATGTAAATCCCTTGAATTTAGCTTAACCTCAGTCCTTCTTCCTACATCGCACCTTCGGGTGCACATGGTCTGAAGCTGGTATTTTCCACGGAAACCTCGCCTCTTCTGGAGAGTTTAGAGCAAAAGGAGTGGGCACTTAGGATGCTTCGTGCGCAGCGTTTCTCGTGGGGCTAAAGGATCAGTGAAAAACACTCTTTGTGTGGCTAGTCCGGGGTAACCCAGAACAGACCATACAGCAGCGCAGGAAATGGGTTCGATTGATAATGAAGCCCCCAAATCAGTTAGTCAGCTGGCAGATGTCTGCCGTCTTATTTGTCTGACACTCTATCAATATGACTAACAAACACGCGGGACCAAACAATATTTTAGTTTAGACAGTTAGCTTCCCCCCCTACACGCCAGATGCACCTAACAAAGCTCAAGTATACTTACTTTCTAGATGACGCCAACTGCTCACTGGCTCATTAATTATAGTAAGTTCATCCAACATTTCGACTAATTCTTCTTCGTTCTATGTATGATCCTCCAATATTTCTTCGTCATCTTGAATATAAAAATCCTTTTTACTTTTTTCCCAACAAACGAATTATCTTTTTTTAAAACTTTTTAAATAAAGCGTATTTTATAGCGTGTTATATTAAAATCGTGTTGTATAAAATCCATATTATACGAGGCCCGTGTGTATATTACAAGTTAATATCATATTTTCACTATTTAATGTATCAGATTGTGGATTATAATTTATTTATAATCAAAGTCTAATTAATTTTGGAAATGTAGTAAGTTTGTTAATACAAGCTTCAATATTTATATTTAATGTAGAAATTTCCGAGAAATACTAACAACGCTCTATTCTTATTCGATGGAAATATACTATTTTTAGATAGGTTTTTAGCGTACACGTAGAGCAATGTTCTGTTATCTGAATCTATTGGGGAAGATTTTCGGATTCGTTCGGCGATAACGAATCGGTCCTGTGCAAGCCGTGAAAAATGCGGTTAGATGGGGATTTTTCGAATCGCCGAACCTCTGACGAATGATTCCCCTATTTTAACCGCTCCTGTTGGTTCAAAGATCATCCCGAGGGTCAAAAGCAAAGGTCAAAATATATTTCACAGCGCGAACGACAACAGAAAGGAGCCTTTGATTCGGCGCGGTTGTTGAAACATTTTATTTTTTCGAGACAATGAATTAATAAGCAATGATATTCGCACGTCTTGCAATGACACTGACAAATGGAGCTGCCACAGAAGCGCATACGCGTTGAATTTTTCATAAGAGGGACTCGCCGAACAATGGCGCTTTTTTGCCGCTGTTGCGAAATCGGCCGCTTAGCGGCGCCACTTGAAGCGCGCCACGGTTGGACGGCTAATTTCGGTAATGCGACCGTTACACTTGCACGTACAATTACGCAAAAGGGGACCCGGGACAAAAGAAAGAGCCCTCTTTGTTTTTCATTACGCCCAGGAACAAATGTTATTGTGGCATAAGCTTTAACCCCGTATGTAAATTACTTGTGACGCGCGTCTGTGACATGCTCATGACAGGTATACGTGACGGCGCAAAAACGGTTTGATGATAATAAATAAAACGGGAAACGAGAACAAATAATGAAATTTATGTCGGATATAACAATAGGTGTTTGATGAAATGTTTTTGTATGGTGATTTTTAAATATTCCACTCAAACCCCGTAAACAATTGATTTGTCCCCATCAACCATAATCACTTTTAAGCACCAGCGACTCACCGTTGACTCGCTATGTTTCTTCACGGAAAAAAACATATTTTTAATACCAAAAATTGATTCTGATGAGTGATTTACAATATTAATCTGAACAGATTTAATTCGCCAGATTAACAGCAATATCTTCCGTCTCTTTTTAGACTCAATGTGTTATTTTAACAGCGTCATCTCTTGTGACCCTGCGGAGATATTGCACCTGTATACCGACGGATAGCTTCTTGGACGTGCACCGTTGCCGGTTACATAGTGACGCGCAGGAGGTGGGCGTCGAGGGAGTCGCCGGTTAGCCTTGGCTGCGGGAGATCGTCCCTCCCGCAGCCAGATCTTTCTCTCGGGTGGAATAAATAGTTATTTAGAGAATAAAGTCTTTCTATTCTCAGATACATATAATAGAACTGACATGGGGGACCCTCCTCTGACCCAAGCTCTATATTGGTCCCGCTATTCGGAACCATAACAGCCTGCTCGCAAAAGTGCACACCAGGATACAAAAACAAATTTATTTTCCACGTCCGTGATAATACGTCCATTTTCAACTTTGAGTGGTCACTTTGTGATCTGACCGCGGTAGGGGGGAGATAATAAATAATGTAACTAAATATAAACGTGAAACGAAAAAGGGTGGTTCTAATCTTGTTCGCGATCATAGAGATTGTTTCTACAATATTCTAGCCCCGAGGATGCATTTCTCCTCATAACTTATTACTTACAAAATGCCCTATAAGAAAAGGGAGTGGCCACAAGGCTTATGTGTCCAATCGGTCCGCTTTTCGGACCGCTGACACTTCGAATGAGCTCCTCGCGATATTAGATCACTCGCTGTTTAAAATATGTTCTATGCGATGCTTTAAGATTTCACCCTCGAATTACAGTTTCTGATTACCATCATTGAATTTCGTGATACTGCCAATGCCATTGAATCGCTTAATGCAAAGATACATAAACATTTTGCTCAAGTTCATATGCTTAAAATAAAAATAATACTATTACGCTCGAGTTCCTATTTGCTTCTATTTCTTCTATTCCTTCTATTTGCTGAAATATTAACACATGATCTGACTGATTTAAAATATTAAAAGCTATTTAATTCGAATTTATTTTATTGCCATTCGATGAATTTCAAGTATGTTTATGTTTTCGTCTGGGTTAGCCTAAATAATCTCATACTTATGTAACGTAGATAAATAATAATATCATAATTATGACTTGTATCTTCAATGAAAATTTCGTTAGTCAACATTTATATTAATGTAATTAATGAGCTTTGCTTGTCTAATACTAACAGATGATCTTGAACTTATAATCCTGAAATGCGAAATTTATTATTACCATGTGAGCTTCTAATGGTGATTAATGTAAATCTGTATTTTGAATAATTACGCCCCGGTATTAAATGTGCTAAATTTATTTTTGGACGCGCTGTACACTTTTTTTTTGCGTCTAAGTAAATATATTTCAAGTCCGAAAGTTCCATGATTTATTTGTGTATTTTTTATCGGTTTAAGACTTTCTTTCCGTTTTGAGAGCAGGAAGAATCCTTTCCGTAAAAATGAATAATTGATTGTTGTGATTTAAGAGCGATGAGAAAAAACATTCGGAACGAGAGCTTTCGCTAAAGCGCTCCCTTATTCGGCAAAAACAACTTTCAAGAATCCTCCCCCCAGACGTATGGAATCGTTCCATCCCTCATAAATTTTTGTGTATTTTTTGAACTCACCCAGATTACGGCACATTATGTGTACTCTAAAAAGAGTCCAGACGAATCACACTAGGAACTTGAATACTTCAATATAATTGAGTATTCATAAAACACCCGAGAATTTCTGCTTGATTTATTATCCATTGTCTTTTCACATGTTTTATGCAGGATGCGAAATCTAATAAAACCGTTTATGAACACACCTACATACAAGACAATATATTTTTGATTAATCTAGCATTAAATTTAGATACAGAAATAGTCCCAGAAATACCCAACTTGAGATATAAAGAGCGATTTTTGCTTTAAAAAAATATTATTTAAAAAATACCTACCTTATAAAGCTTAAATTTCAAATTTGAAAACGCTACGTTTTTTAGTATTTATTTAGGGAGTCTGCTTTTACAATTATAGTATTGGATGACAAAACTTTGGACATGAGAAAGCTGTGCGTAAGATGGGTGCCGTGTTTGCACACAATGGAACAAAAACACACACAACAATAAAGCCGAGTTTTTGCGTTGATTATTAACTTTAATTTAACTTTATCATGGCTCAGACATCGCTTAGTCCAAGATTAGTTGATCAAAATTATAATCGAGAGCAACAAATATCATAATTCATTAATTTGAAATCAAAATTTTGCTTTAAAGTCTAGATTTATAGATGATAATTGATATATCAGCCGTAGAAATGTGTTTACACTTGGGTCTGTTTCTATGCGGTAGATGCGTTCCACGGGGAGTCGCATATAAAAAATCCGCATAAAAAAGATTTGAACCACATAAAAAACTGAGGGATGGGTTCCGTTATTTATAAAAACCGCATAACTTCAAATCTATTTGATAAAATGTATCAAAAATCGCATAAAAAAAACTTTGCGAATATTAACCAATAATTTGTGATATTGAGACACCCCATTCTTAAGCTCGTATAACACCAAACCAATACAAAGTAAAAAATTCAGTTGGAAATGTCGATTTTTTTAATTATTGTGTGTGGCGGAATCTGCGATACTGCACTTGAAACATTATTTAAACAATCCAAAATTGAAAACTTTTCCCAAACTTCAGGTACAGTTAATTATTCATTCTCTAGTTTCTTAATTGAATAATTTTTAAAAGTGAAAAAGATGTCCTGATTTAGTGGCTGAATTAAATGATTTTTATATTTTTTTGTGCGGATTCGCATAAAAAAAACTTTATGCTCCTATAGAAAAATGATGGATAGATTCCATTATTTTTTAAAACCGCATAACTTCAAAAACGCATAAAAACAGACCCAAGTGTACTTGTTTTCAAAACTGCATCCTATCCTCGGAGCTTATACTTACAAATAGACGGCCCTCGTGAGTACGTTTACTATCGATTCGTAGAAGAGATCCAGATGGAAAAGAAACAGAGATAACGAAAATATGACTGTTGACTGCAAGTATTTATTATTGAGCCAATATAAAGACGTAATCGAAGAAGCCGACGGAAATATCAGATCTTCCCACGGCCAAGACGATTGGTCGGACCCCAAGATTTAACTGGAAACTCTTTTAAGTCTCTTCTCGAATATTGTCACGCTTTTATAATGCTCTATTATCCTTGTTGTTTTGAGATTTATTTTAGTAATTAACCTTTCGATGCGCTCACATGTTGAATAATCCAGATAGAGTATGCACGCACATGTTGCGGGCATCGCTCCAAAGCGCTTTACATATTAATACAATGCCGTTTTTGTATATTTAATGGAATTTTATTTATTACAATTATGATGTCAAATATTAAATTCACGTTTCAATTAAATTTCCAACAATAAAAAATCGAAAGAAAATTAATTCACTAATCAAAGAGAGATCCACGAACATCATTCGGAATAAAAAAAATTTATGACCTTGACTGGCGCTTATATAACGCCTCGTGTACTATTCTAAGGTGGTGTCATTATCCGAGCTTCACTACTCCTATGCAAATAAGAAGAAAATTAGAAAACTGACAAGCTAGCAAGGCAATCCCATACTTCTGTTTTCGCAAGACTGCTTGCGCTTTTCCTACAATTTTTCCCTCTACGTTACAGTATTAATGCTGTAATCGTTATCGTTATGCAGTCACATGTTATACAAAAACATTATCGACGATATAAGACAACTTTATTGAGCTTGTCTCAAGCAAGGAGCTCTATGCATAGTCATTAATTTTAAATATCACACCCTTCCCCTCTCCCTTTACATGGGTTCCTTATAATTTCGTAAAATCCGAATTCCTTCCGTTTTCGAATTTCCGGGTTCTTAAATCGGCGGAATAAATTGAAGGCGTTCCGTATAATTTATATTCTTCAATGCCACGTTTAAGTGGATTTGTGAGATTAACAATTCTTAAGGGGCAAACATGTCAGCTGTTACATATTTCAGAATTTTCTTGAGCAAGCGCATAAAATATCCGCCCATTGTCCAAATATTTATGGAATTAAATTTGCATTGAAGAACATTAAGGATATTTACACTCCCCTTGGCTCGCGGCCCTTCTTCACTAATTAAACCGACGTCTTGACCAAACAACCTTAATATGAAACAAAATCCTGCCGCCTTTATTCGCCGAGGAATATTAAAGAAAATTACGATCCGAGATGAAATTTTTCAGGTGTTGTCTGAAAAAGTGGGCTCACTTTCATTATGTCCGTGTAATTTAAATTAGAATTATGGCCGCTCCAAAACTAACATTCAAATAATCTATTTGTGCGGAAGATCGACCATAAAATAGCACTAACGTCACGTATCGATGATAGCGTCACAGTCCTGTAACACCTCGTCAACGTCCTTTTAATACCAGCCATATAAATAAAACATTATACTTAACCGTCGAAGGAGTCGAATTGAATTTTAATATTGCATTCCGTGTCTTAGGAATTCGGATAGCATGCAACTCAATAAGTTCGTAGGATGACAAAATAAATTTAAATTGCATCAATATTTGTCCATCATAAAGCTTTTTTCGATGTGGGTACCACATTTGCTCACAGCCAATCAAAATGTGAATCTATGACTCTATTTGAGAATTAAATCGGCAGTCAGCTGACTGAACATCAATCGGCGAAAGCCATCCAAAGCGATCAAAAACTCTAACGTCAACTGGTTAGGTTTAAACCTCTGTATTTTGATATTTTATACATCAATTACTTTTGAAAAAGGAATGATCATAAATAACAAATATTATATGGTATTATTGATGTGTTTGACGGAAGAAATTGCGTAAAAATTATATCAAACAAAGAAGAAAAAGGTGTAAAGTGAAAATATCCTACGAACTTATTGAGTGATATGTTAACGAAATATTTAATATTTCGGCCATTCCGTGGAATAAATTATTAATCGTGAGCCTCAAATTCAGCGTTCAAATTTGATAGACCCCAATTAAGCCGAATCTGTTGACGTAATCGAGTCTAAAATTATAGATATTCCGTTACATCGAGCTTCATTGAATGATCGACTATTCGGCACACTATCATAGAATCATTCAATACGAATTTATATCAAAAATCAGATCATTATTTATATATATATTGAGAATTGTCTTATAATTTGATCCTAATCAAGACCTGCACAAATCTTCTCTTTGGCATGTTCACTCGCTGCTCTAAATTTTGAATGGAATTTTTCTTCAGTCAAACACTAGCTAATCTAGTGATTATTTGATCCAATCATCCAAAGAATTAATATTGACGATATTTTAATGCATTTATTCTATTAATTCATAATTTTTGTTCGTATTCTAACAAAATGCTATTCAATAAAAAATCTGCGCTTTGATATTCGTAGATTTTTATTTTATTTTTCAAAGCGTAACGATGTAAATTAGTTTATTAAGTCTGAATGAACTTTTGGATGTACGAAACTTTGTTGTAGTTTCATTACATCGCTCAAGCTTAACGTTCATTAAGTAATATTTGTTCATGAAATGTAATGAAAACTTAAAGATGTAATGCTTTTATATGCTCATTTGTAGGATATAGTGTTTTTATTCAAACTCCTCGCTGCCGAGATGATCATTTTGGCTACGCCAAAAGATAGTAACTCCTGGGTAACAATGGTCGAAAGTGTACTTCAACATTATATTGCAGCATAATTGAGAGGCTTTGAGCTCAAACGTAGACGTGGCGAGAAGACGAGGATTTTACAACAGTTATCCTCTGGAGTGCGAGTTGATTGTTTGGCGGGAGCAGGGAGCCTGGAAGATTCGGCGGCAACGAGGCCTCACGGACATCACCTGGAACGTTTAACTTCTCGGTTTGTTAGGATAGAAGTTCCGGCAGTTGAAGCCTCTCCTATTATCCTTTGTTGAAAGTTCTATCAAACAACAGTTAATGCGGAAGCTCGCCACCAACCTCCGCCACTGTTTCCTGACAGCTTTCCTGAAATTCCAACTGGCTCATATTGTCGCTACCTCATTGATATGGGGCTAAGCTCCTGCGATATCAACCCCCCTAACATATTATACGTCGTGTTTGTTTTGATGCTCGCCTAACTTCATTAACATATATCAAAGTTTTGCAACTAATTTGCTTATTACATTAATTCCTAATTATCTTGATTACACGGATAATACGTCATAATCCGGAAGATCTTAATTTAGATACGGACTCACCGACGCCGACATAGTTTTTCTTCATGTAAAAAATAACACGGATGAATGTTTTACATTGTGGATTGATCATTCGTAATGTATACTAAATGTACCAGGAACTCATCCATCATTCCAAAGAGCTTTAGATATAACATTTTTTAATTACCACTTGTTATACACAACAATTAATCATCTCTTTTCTCATCATCATTCTAATTTCGATTGATTAAATATTAAGGGGACTGAAGTGATAACAGCTATCGGTTCCAGAAATTTGTATCAAGCAATAAAAGCTTAGGGAATGAACCGAGAACGGACCTTTGAATTTTGAAAACGTAACATATTTTATCGCTTAAGACTGGGATTTATCACTAAATAAAGACTGGGATTTGTCACTGAATAAAATGCGGGAATTAAATAGGGAAGTATAAACATATTATATTTATTCACTGGACCTTATCCCGAGAAAAGTCCATTTTTCCAGGTCCATGGAGCACAACATGAAAGAAAAATAATTTAAAAATAAAGCTGTGTTGATTGAGCTTTTTTGCTAAATACGCGAATATTTTTGGGTTCCCCTAATATTTAACAGTGTCTACATTATTAAATAATCTTCAAATACAAAGGCAACAAATACAAACAATACAAAGATGAAGAATTACACTCTTCACGATTAATTATACTTGGTTGTTATTACATCAACTCATGGCTCAATCTACTCAATCTTCTTCTTATTATTATTTAAAATTCCATATCCCTTATTGGACTCGATTTTCTATGTAGTCCATTTCCATATGGTTAAGTTAGAATAGGATTATTTGAATATAAAAATTGATTTAGACACTAGCTGGTACCCGACCCGTTGCTACCACAGAAGTAATCATTCTAAAAATATCGCTTAAAATTTAATTGTACTATACCTATATTATTTGAGAAAGTGCCAACAATAAGTTGTAAAAGTTTTATCGCAATCGAATGAACGGTATGGCAGCGCATAAAATACGAACAAACACTATTTTTTGTATATTAGACTATACCTATGTTACTCGCGCAATTCTTAGCTATAAGTGGACGAAGTTTTATTGCAATTTAATGAACGGTATGGCAGCGCATTACATACGAACAAACAAAAAATATTTTTTATATATAAGATTATTAATTGCTCATTATTTACTTATTCAGATCCAAGAAATCAGATTAAACCTGGAGCGAAACGATCAATCATTTTGCATCTTGAATTTATTTTCCTCAATCAAAATCTGCAAAATCGAATGCTTTCTACATCAATCGTTATCTAGTGAAATTTTGTATGATACTCTTTCCTAATATTATTGATAAGAATTATAGTAGATATATAGAACAATTCAATAATGTTCCAGGGATGTGATTTAATTAACAATTATCAAAATTTGATTGCCATCTTGTCCTAATAATGCCTTGCCTTTAAAATGTCTTAACATTTTGCCCTCAACATTAAACATTTATTCCCAAAAACACCAGATTTAAATAAATTAATTTATCTCAAATGAGAGCGACATTAATGCTCAAAAATCCTTGAATGGTCAATCAAAAATAATTATTAAGCAAGGGATGAACCGGAGTAATCTCTTCGTTTTAATCACAAAGATCACCCCCAACAATACACTTACACAAATTGTTTTATTTTTATTTTATCACCAAAACGTCCCGTGTTTATTCGAGCGATTGTTATATTTAGACTCGAAATTGTCTTCTTTGAATGTATATAAATTTAGGTCGCAAGAAAATTTCATTACGCTAAAATACTCGAGTCTTCCAGCTTCCGAGAGCTACATCCCATCTTGAGCGCGAATTTTTTGTTCAACGAAAATAAAGCATTCCACTCGAAAAAATGTTTTCTTCCATTGTTCGCGACCACAATGTGTCAGGAGAAAAGGTGGTGCCTTTGCCACTTCTTCCCTCGGGAGTAACGTGCAAGATCGGATGCAAAAGCTTCACGCTGACCGCATCGCGGTCTTACTGCACCAAATGCACTACTCCAGACATCCGACGATGGTTACGTTAAACTTTTACATACACACACACACCCTATCATCCCCCAGCATCCTTAATTTTCTTCGCTCGAACAACTTGGCATCCACTAAAATGACATACTACCGAGCTCCAGTTTTCATGAGTCGATCCGATGTTGAATTAATTCAATTTCACATGGTCTTGTGTTTGGCGAAATTTGTTAAATTGAGACGATAAAGTTTGACATGAAAATAATATTAATGATTTAGCAATACATTAAATATTTTTGGATTTCTAATAATAAATATACATTAATTCAGATTTAAAACTTAAGCTTAAGATTGGCGTCTATACGGTCTTTCAATAAGAACGCTCAAAATTTGTTAAGTTATTATGACCATATTATTAAAGCAATATGTATTAAATTTATTGTGAATTATTTATTTATATATGGCAAATTATAACGCTGAAAAATATGTATAAATTATCAAATTTTTATTTCAAAATCAGTGCTCCATTGGCATGGTTATTTTGCGCCACAGTGACATGAATTTCCCACCGAAATCGTACGATTTAACGCCTTTAGACTAAGACTATCTTAAATTGCTAATCTATGAATATAAACCACAAATTATTAACATCCTCAATGTCAAAATAACTAACATCATCCAGCAAATTCGGCCAGATTTACGCGACAATCGTCGAAAATTGGACCTCTTTAATACGTGCTACCAAGCAAAGTTGCAGCATACAATTGAACAATAATATATTTCATATTTATTGCCATAAAATATTCTTTTAAATTAAAAAATAACATGGTGGATATCATATACATAATTTGTTTTATTTACATTTAAAAGTTGAGCGTTTTTATTGAAATACCCTATGTATATATTTCTGTATCATGGAGTCCTCATATCTGTATAACAGATTTCGTGTTTGAGTTTCAATTGAATCCCTGTGTATTCATGTTATTCAATTTCGCAGTAGTTACATTCAAAGTTCCATAAACAACAGAAACACATATGTATAGTAATCGTTATATCAGAAACGCACAATAATAAAAAGGTATTTAAACTTTAGACGCATGTAAATATTCCTAAAAAGTATGTCATTTATATAAATCGTTGGGCTTATCTGTTTTAACCATATTTTAAATGCGAATTATCAATATGTAATTATAATTTTAACCATTATAATACAGGGTGCGGCAGGGAAACTTCCTTATTTAAAATTTCCTGGGCATCTATCTTGCACACAGCTACTCGTAACCAAGGTTTTCCGACACAGTATCACCAAGGAGTCTTTGATAAATCTCAGGAATTCTTCATAAAGGTCGTCAAGCGTCACATGGCGGACTTTTTCGCACTTTTTGCACAAATCCGTCAGAAATCACTGATGATCTTCCACTCCTTGTCTTCTCAGAACAATCTTATCCACTTTATGACATGTTGTCGACTCGTCACATCACTACCATAAACATTCACGAGCTTTCGATGGATATTAGCGGTGGTATTGTTCTGCAAAATCAAAAAACTGGTTGACTGGAGCGTGCGACGACCTCTTTATCGGAAGAATTTACTGTGACTGAACAAAATGGCCGACAAACACGCGAGGACCAACCAAGCTGACCGTTATTTCCCCCCTACACGCCAGGTGTACAAACATTAAAACACTTTCAAAGTTTGATTTAAATTATAATTAATATATTTATTTTACATAGAATTAATATATTCAAATGTGGTATGATGCCATTATCCTCAATGCTCCAGTTTGTTTTAGAAATGTTTGCCATCCCCAAAGAGTTTAATGCGGTCGTTAAAAGGGTTAATTCAATTTTTATCATTCGACCCAAACGCATATTATCACATAATTAAATTTAGTATATATTTCATAATTTGGCATGATGAATATTTTGTAATTCGTTGACAGGTACATTGTGCCAAATCGCATATTTCCAACTCAATTGAGGCGTCAAAATACACAGGTCCCCCGCTCATCGGGTGTTACTTTTTGGCGCCTATTGATTTATAGCAACAATTAATTTGGCTCCTGTTTGCTCCTGGTGCTTCAGGTCGCCGAAACGGAGGCATTTAATAGAGTAATATCGCTCGGACTTTTTAAAATGGAAAACAATTTTCCACCCTCTACCCCGTTCTAACAAATAATGTTTATCTTTAGAAATTAAAATAAGCAGAGCGTAAGAAAGCGGACTTGTATACTCTCCTAAATATTCCTCGGGGGCCCAAAACAACAATATTGTTGAGAGTTCCACACAAACACAATTCAAAAACATACATTTTTGTAGCTGGGGATAAAAATGCTCCCGGAACAAAGGCTCAACATTTTCGGATGCCGGATCCGGAAAGCAGCGGATGAAACTATGCCAATTTGTCTTTCGGCTGTGAAATTAATTAATCTCGAGATCGCCACGTTATTTTTATGTTTCGCAAATGTTTCCAAATTCGCAATGTTGTATACCCTTTTTTATGCAATATATTCAAAATGAATTGGATTTTTTTATCAAATTCGATCTAATTTATATAAATTCATACATTTTGAATAAATAATATTCTATTAGAAACAATAGCCCGACATTGTAAATAAAGTGCTATGGAGCATTGAACGCAACGTGTGCGTGCATACTCTCTGGATTATTCAAGTGCATACTCCACATGTGAGTGCATACTCATCAAAGGGATAAAATATATTCGTTGATTTAAATATAATTCAAAATTTTACTAAAAAATGTCAATTAAAATAGTTTCATCTTAGTGAAATCATACACAAAAATTAATATAAAACTCAATAAAATCTTCCAGCTCTGGGAAATTCTCTTATATAAATTATCAACAGAATAACGTAATGTGTATGGTGTATATATTACTCTACAAGATATCCAGCAGCGATAATTATTTATTTTCCAAGCATTCCCACTGAAATATAAACGACAAACATGTGAAAAGTAATAATCTTTTATTTATTTTCATTGCAATATAATATAGACAATTACATTGTCAGTTAAATGGATGAATAATAAGGCACACTGGAAAGGTGATTTACTTGTATCTGCGTATTTTTTAATACAAATTACAGACAACCCTTCTATAGCGTCAAGATAAGGACCGCGTCATAAAAAACAAACGCTATAGAATGTTAGGCACCCTTACAAAATGTGTACGAAATTATAGATTTTTATTTTTTTATAAATTTATTTTTATATACGTTATTTTTATATAAATTGATTGACATATTGTTCTGTATTTGTAATAAATGTTACAAATTATGTTGATCAAATGTTAACACATTCCCGTCGGGTTACGCATAGTATTGTCGGTGTATTTTTAAACCGTGGTACGCGTATTAGCGTGATGAAAAATATTTAATTAAGTTTTAGAATATAGTCTTTCAGTAGTGTATAATAATAAAAAAAAGTTTTATTATATTCAGTTTCTATTTTTTTGAATATTATGTACACTTAAACTTTTTTTATGCGGTAGATGCGATCCGCGGAAAATCGCACAAAAAAAGCTATGACTTACATTTAAAAAAAAGTGAAAATGCGTTCCATGGATTTTAAAAACCGCATAACTTTGAAATAGCTATATAAAATATATCCAAAATCGCATAAAAAAAGTTAATAAAAAATTTAAATTTTAGTAACATTTAAAGGACGTCTTGCATCACTGGTAAAATTTTAAAGATGTGTGACATCTAGCATCTCAAATGCCAGATATCTACTAGAGAAATACTATTATTTTTTATTTTTTAAGCATACCATTGCTGTTTGACTTAAAATCGCTCTCTTCTTCAGAAGAAATAGTATACCCAGTGTCAATGTAATCATTGTTCTGTTTAGACTTTCTCTTTCCAACAATAGTTCATAGGAACTCTAGGGCCCAACAATAGAAATTTTGGAAATTCCTTTGGATATTTTTTTTTAAAGTTGAAACATTGGGAAAATGCAAAAAAAACTAAATAATTTTTTTTCAAAAATCTAAACCAGAATAATGGGCGTGGTCGTAATTCAGCGATAACAGATGCAATATTATTTACACAGTCTCATTTTTTTTTTTCCTAATTTCGGTTAGTGTTGATGATTTATTTCCTATTTTATCCAAAATATTTCGATACGTGCTTTAAAAAAAACGCATAACTTCGAAATCGCACAAAAAGAAGTTTGAATGTATATTATATACACCGAAAAATGTATATAGTAGTATTTGTGAACCACTCTAATCTAGAAGAATGGGCATTCAAATAAATGTATTAGGTCTGGCATATAAAAACTGAAGTAAGAACGCACCCGAAAGGTGCATATATGCGCAACCCGACAGGAATGTGTTAAGAGCGCGCTAGTAGGTGCATTCTTATTATAAAAATTCGGATTCAAATCCTGATTTTTCCCGGTACAAATAACATAAATATAACTAGTTGGTTTATAACAATCATTTTAAAATAGGGGTCACTCATGCATAGATCATCTACTACTTAAAAAATACAATAAAAATCTCTCAAAATCAAAGGAAAATCTCTTTTGAAGGTTATCTAAGCTTGGTGAATTATGATCAATGAGGATTCTTGCGCAGTGGTCTTAAATTTTAACAATTTCAAGTATATCTAGATAGCTTTTTAAGCACAATTTAATTGCAGATTTTTATGGCATGCATGGCGAATGTGTGCCTAAAGATATTTTCTATATATTACACCGTATAAACCCAAGTTTGCACTCGCAATTGCGACTGGGGGCCCTAAAATTTCCGCCCACGTCTTCTCAATTTGGACTAAACTCACATAACAACTCCTCGAAATTTATACCAACCGAAGACGAAGCAGCACGAATCGCTGCGAATGCATAGGCATTAAAATTGACCTCAAAAGAAAATATTACGAGCTGCTCGGCAGGGCTGTTATACGCGCCCCCCGAGTGCCCTATTTCAAGTTTAGCACTCGGTCTGCGGTTATTTTTGGTAAACCATAATAATTGCTCGCAGTTATGGAGCTCATTCCCTGAATCACAAATAGCGGAAGATCCATAAAAGACTCGTTTTTAGCATCAGCCCCGTGCCGTTTATTGAGTGTTAAGATAATTGCGAGATCGGAATGTATAAACGCGCCCGCTTCTTAACCCGTTGATTAGTGGGCCTGAGTTATGGCCGTTCATAAAAAATGTATAATTTCGGTTGCTATTAGAGCCTGAGGAATCATAAATATACATTTTATTCAAATAAACTAACGAACGCAACCCAAATTGGTCTTGAGAATTGCCCACTAATCCAACCACCCCGAATGGAGCCACGATGAATTTCGGCCAAAAAAATATTTCTGGTAATTTCAGTTTGGGCCCTCGATGTTTCTATTGCCATGTTTAAAGAAACCATTAATTGTTAGTGCTGTTGGTGAGAGCCGAGACATACCATGAATATGTCTCCCGTGGTCTAAATTTCCATATTTGCGTATGTTCCTTGCATTGTTGAGAAACATACCATTTTGCATATATTTACGTCCCTGCATACTAAACGTAGGCGATCAATAAAGCACAAAGTATTTTTATTTCATCCAATTTTTTACTCAAATTCATAATAAGACATCCCTTAAAATTGTCTTTAATTAAACGCAATATTTCATAATCAATTACCCTTATTTACCCATTATTATTTGCTTACATCCGTCATAGTCGCGGGCATTCTAAATCCCACAGGACGTTCAGCACAAAGCACAAGTCCTGACAGAATAACCCGTGTGCGGGTCAATGAGAAACCTTCCCTGATTATATTTATTCAAAATTTACATCCCGTGTTTTAACAATGTTATTTAATGTAAAAACAAACAGAGCTCCGCCCTAAAAATACAATATAACAAAATATTTTTTAAGCCAAGCGCTCTATTATATTTCATACAATCATGTAAAATACGCCCGATTCTCTTTTTGTGCGATGGTTACAGGAATCGACATTTATTTTTTTTAAAACGTATAAAAATATTCAATACATAAGCATGTTAAAGCAAAGCTACCTTTGTTACAAATTGCGTAAAAGCCATACAAACGCCAGCGAAATATATATTTTATCATTTTATTTAATTTTTTCTCATTGTCCCAGAACTGCCCGACGTAACGTTATTCAAACAAAAAATATTAAAGATCTACATTGTGAAGCATAAGTTTCAATTTTATCCCATAAAAGAGTACTGTGCCAGGGTCTGGCATTCCCCTTCCACTTTTCAAAAAGAACACTCTTATATATTGAGCTCGGAGATAGACAGAGACAAAAACAGATTAAGCGCAGTTCGGGAGACAGAGACGGAGAGCACGATTATATATAAGTGCTCTTGTATGTGTAGTTTATTTACAATTGACTCTGCCTCGAATTGAAGATTGTCTTACGCTGATAGGAGCTGACAGAAAATAATCGATGTAAAGCGATTTTGGCATCAATGACTTCATCGATTTTAAATTTGCTCACTCCTCAAAAGGTTAAAGACGCCACGTTGTTTAATATGAATGGCAGAGTTCAATCGAGGCCGTTCGAACTGCCAAGATGAACATTGCAATGGTCGACCAAATGAGATGACCACACCAAAAATTATAAAAAAAATCCTCAAATCATTTAAAAATGCTATATATCGCATATTGACTAAAAATCATAACATGAGAAAGCTATGCGCAAGACGGGTGCCGCGTTTGCTCACAATTCTATAAAAACAGCGTCGTGAGAATGTTTCAATCGAGTGTTTGTGCGATGTTTCACAACATTCCTAATATCTAATTCTAATCTTGCTCGCGACCACATTTAGCGCGAGCCACCTATATATTCTTGCCATTGGGGTTGTTTTCATGGTCGTAGAGATTATAGAAGGCCCCAGGTATGCATTTTCGCCAAAAATGTCGCTAAAGCCCTAAAACTCATAAAGGAAGAGTGGCTACAAGGGCTGTGTCCAACCGGTCCGCCTTTCTGATCACTAACAAGACGAACGATGCGCGTATTAACCGAGTATTATTTCTTTTATAAACAAATATCATTTTTTTTATAAACAGGATATTGAAGCTATTGAACGTCGCTGGGAAAAGTGAATCGAACTAAAATGAAACTATAACCATATTTTCTTACATTATGGCATTTTTTCGGTATACGACCCACAATGCTTCGTTATACGGCCAACTTTTCCGGGATGTATCTTTAAATGAAAGTTTATCATTTCATGTTACTTATTTATAATGGTTAAACATTTTTTTATGTACGTCTGAAACGTCCCATTATCAAATTTCCATATAATAATTATCAAACATGATTTATAATTGAAATTCGAGCGATATTTACCAAGACATGATCTGACTCACTTGATAGACGTTTCGACGGATCATCTTTCTTCTGTGTTGATGTAAATTATTTAGATCTTCATTTGTAGGGCTTTAAATACAAATATTGCTTCATATGATGACGAATTTATGTAACACAAATTCGCTCATGGATCATCAAATTTGCACATCTCAATGAAAATATTTCATATATAGTTTTTATATGATTTTTAAAAGTGTTACATGTAAATATTATATAGTGCTGACATCCAGATCTTGCATCTGGATGATCTTATATAAATACATTGTTAAACTATGGTTATTTTTAAATAATGCTACAAATCACTCCTTACATAATAAGAAGCCAATACACCATCAACATCAATAGTTAATTTATTTTTATTTAAATACATATCAAAGTCTAGTTAGTAGCTTTTGTAAGTGAGGAAAATATTGAAGATAAGTAGTTTGTATTCATTTAAATGTATGAATAATTATCACTACGTTTAAATATATGTACATGTTAATGTCCTCAAACACACTAGTTGGCTTTATAGTTCCTGTAATCATTTGCTATGAAGGAAAAATATTTAAGCCTTAAATCTTAAGAAAGCCTTCCTCCTTGGTTTTACTTGAAATAACTTCTTGTTCGCATTGCATTTGAACCATCCGGACACTGCCTTTGTGCAGCACATCCTCTACCTCTACATGAACAATCGTTGAATTAAAAATTTCCATTTGCGGACCGTCTCCAGGTTTTCTGTTTCAAGTCTAGTGTCTTTTGTTCGTGCAAAAGTTTTCCAATTCTATCCGACGGCGATGGTTCTAGAATACATCCACATAATCAATTATGAACGACGAAACTTGTAACTCCCAGGAGTCACTCTCATTATCAACTAGCACTACCAAATGATCGCTCAAGAACCGGCGACAGCCTATAAATTGCCAAAATGACGCAATTTAACTTTAAATTACAGGAATGGGCGTCGACGCACATATCCATAAACGTCAACGTCGGCAGCCACCTTAAACTCTCCAATTTGCGAAATGGAAAAACTTTCATGTGAAATGACGGCCGGCTACCATCAAACACCATAATCACTACAGAATACACACTAATTGCAAAAACCCACATACATAGACGCATTTTTCAAAGCATCAATCATCCAGATACGAGAGCCGGTTCTTATAAACAAGGAATAATCTTACACCCCTGAAATCTAATTAAATTCAGAGCTGTCCAACTTATGGCCGCCGGTGCCTTATTTCCATATATGCGAACGAACCCAAGGCGATAAGCTCGCAGGGGCTCCAAATTATATAAACTTAATTTAGTGAGGTCTGTGTTAGGTCCCGTCGTCCCACTGAAATATAATTAAAATAATGTCGAAGTTATTTTGATAACAATTACCAACAACATGCACCCTATAATTCCATTATCGCTTCAAATGTACACGCGCATATTTATGGTTCAAACGAAATAGAAGCCTTTTCAGATTTTCCACAGATTGAATTAGATCAAATACATGTTTGCTTTATATATACATTTTCAATGGATACGGATCCTGTTTCCTTAAAAACAAATCGAGGAATCGATAGGAAAAAATACATTAATTTCCAAGAATCCGTGGGAATCAAATTGTTTTATTTGAGACGTATTTATTGCGAATTTTGTTCTACATATATAGCAGTATCATGTTTTAATGATACAAATATAACCATTGTTTTTATATTGGCTGTGAAAAATTTTGCTTTGAAGCCCGGTCGCCTTGTTTAGTCCCACATGTTTGTCGGCCATTTTGTTGCGTCACAGTAAATTCTTCCGATAGAGAGGTCGTCGCACACTCCAGTCAACTCCCATCCATGCGAAATTCACATGGTTATCCATTTTTTGACTTTGCAGAACCTTTACGAAGAATTTATCAGAAAATTTACACAGGAGGGAAAAACTTTTGTAACTCTATCGTGATAAGGGATGAGATGTGAGTATGTCACCACATACCAGAATCAAAAATACAATCCAAATGGAATTGGCGGCGGACGTCTATGATTCTGACATAATGTAACCTTACTTTCTGGATGGCTCTTGTATATCCCTATCGAAATTATTTTAAAAACGCTCTTCTATACGTTCATTCAGGTAAATTAAATCATCATCAAACTCCTACATCGATGGCAAATTCATGCCGTAAAGGTACCCCTACACGTCTAAACATTCTCAATATATTTATAATTTTTTTATGACTATTAAACCCTTTTCAATAAAGATAACACAACTTTCGTTCATGTTGTCTTGAAAGTAGGCGTTTGTTTTAATAATTAAGATACTCGCATCATTCTTATCGTTGACCAATTTTGTTATTCCCCCTTGACTGTTCTGGAATGGTGTTATAAGCTGGGTATCATCACTCTTTCATTGCAGGTTTGCACACACAATCCTGTCATTTTATTATCGCAACACATTGATAGGCAAAAATAGCTGAACAACAGAAAGCAGATGCCATGCAAATTGAACAGTAATGAAAGGGTTGATGAATATTTGCACTATCTCTATTTTGTACTCTATGAAAAAAAATCACCCAAATATTGTAAATAAAATAATTTAAATAAATAATAATATTTTATTACAAATAGAAGCACAGCATTGAAAATTAAGCGCTATTGAGCGCTGTTCGCAACGTGTGCGTGCATACTCTCTCTGGATCACTCTAGTCCGTTCGCAGCATATGCGGGAGTACTCATCAAAGTGCTAAGATAACGAACAAATGGAATAATTTTAAATGAAAAAAACAAGGATTTTTGCGAGTCGAGCACTATTTCCTACCCCTAAACAATAAACAACGTCCATTTTCTGTGTTTGATGGGATATTACCGGAGTAATTCATTTTGAATTGCTTGAAGCTAGTCAAATAATCACAGCAGTAATGTACTATCAGTAATTAAAGTGATTGAAACAATACTCATAAAAAATCTCTGATTAACAATTATTTAAGTTTTTATTAGATTAAAAATCATATACACATATTTTAAGCAAAAGTTTTATTAAAAAATTGTTTTAATTAAGATTATTTTTAAATATTTTTTTGCACATGATAAAAAATAATTGATTACTTTCCGCTATTTATAATGCTATCATAATTTGCTTGTTTATCAAAAGACAGCCTTCAAATTTAGATTACCATCAGTTTTCGGAATATTTGGGGGTAGTTTTATAAAAAAAAATATTTTTATCTACAAGATTCTATCATACAAACTATGGAATAAATTTTGAACGTTGCTAGAAATTTTCACAATAGCAAAATACTTCAAACTGAATATGCAAATACATCCAAAACAACAATTCCTACCAGCCTCTTTTGTCATACAATTTATTATTAGTTCATTTCATATATTATTGCTGAAACGTCTAACCACATATCTATTTTTGATTACCTTGACATTCAACAACACAAAATCAACAATATGCAAGTATCCTATTAATAATGTCCTTATTTACAACACCGATATCGTGTTTCAATAACATGTATTGTATCGAATATTTTAAGAAGTAACTCCCATAAACTTATATAAATTGAAGCCTTCTAGCGAATTATTTGCCACAAGTTATAAAACCAATACCGGCATGTTATAAATAGGTTTCAAAATTTTAATTATTTAGTTTCAAATTCAAATACTAATAAATTGGAAAGATCTAAAGCACTCATATTTGGAATCGAGGGCCAAAAACTTGATTTACGGTCTATCGATGAAACTCTCGCTAAAAATTTCAGCAATATGAGAACATTGAATATCAAAATGATGGAGTTTTGTAAACATAGTTTGATCCTAATATTGTAAGGCCCAGGGCGTCTATCCTTTTTTCCTCTATAAAAGGTCATGTATTTCTGGAAAAATACCGTTAAATGCTGAATTAAATCGAAATTGTAGCATAAACCCAGGCAATTGAGCAAATGGTATATCATCTTTCCCCTATTGTATTTTTTAAATTTATTTGAATTTATTGAAGACTGAATACCGGCATTAAATTAAAATCTACAAAGCAGCTTTTTTGTCCACAAATAGTTTACGTTAATTATTGTTAAATGAATATCATCTAATTTCGTTATAATGTGGCTAGAGATTCGGTAGACGTTGCTAAAGTTTATTTATTATAAGCATTTGTTATAAGCAACACATGTATACAAGTCTCAAAAATTGTTATAAATGCTGGCAATAATATCATAGCAATAGATTTAGATAGATAGAGAGTTTTGCCTAAGTTTTGAAGATGCCTAATATGAGGACATCTTATGGAAGTAATAAACTATTTACTTCAAATCCCACTTAATGGTCGATAAATGAATAAGCAGGCTCTTTACAAGCTACTTACATGCGTCCTTTAACATTACCTTCTTTAGCTTAATCCTTAGTTTTATATAGTTAGTAGCAATTCATCCTGACTACTGTTTGAATAGTAAATCGATAAGTATTCTTAATCCATTGGCATTCTTAAATCTGATTAGTGAATTAAATTTAAATTAAGTTAAACCAAATAAATCTAATTTCTCTCAGGACCGCGCAGCGTAAATAAAGCTTGTATATCAATAAATGAAGCTTAACACTTTTGATATTGTTAGGCGCCATAATAGCGTTTCAATAAGAATCACTTTTGGTGTCAGACTTGTGATGACTTTTTATATTGTACTCGAATAAAATTAAAATGATGATTCGAATAAATAATAATAATGTATTAGAAATAGAATCTTGGCATAAATATTTGAGAATATATAGAAGTGTATGGGTGCCTTTACAGCACGAATTTGCCATCGATGTACGAGTGTATAACGAGACGCAAGATGCCCACACTATGTCAGTGTGCGAAAATACACATTTTTATTACTCGAATCCATTCGCAGCTTATGCGTGATTCCTCATCAATGGGGGAACGCTGCTCACTTCCTTCTGCGTTAAGGTTTAATCGGCCGATCAAACTCACGTGTAAATCGAAGATTTGGAATGTACGTAGGCGGGGTGAAGATGTCATTCGGTCTTTTCATTACCGAATCCAATAAATACGTCGGCCATAATTTAATACGCGGCTCTTGAGCAGATAAGCACTGCGCCCTGCAATAAAACATTCAGGTCAAGCAATATTTCACCGGGGATCAGAACGTTTCTTGCGAAATTGCTCGACACACCATAGCACAATGTTTGTACGGGCCGAGTGCTTTTGTTCAGCGCGAGAAGACGATTGTCTGCGTTTTGCCTATTATTTACGACTATTTCCACTATTGTTTCGTGCCTTCGAATTACTTTCGCAACGTCGAGCTCCAGTTTTTGTAGCAACCCACTCGGGTGGCCTATCAATTTACATTGGACAACTTTGTTACATTGCGGCTTTTTATCGCGCTGGCTCGATGTTACGAGGCATTTTTGTCCACATAAAGCCGATGGCAATAATGTTCATCGATAAACCCGCTTTTTTCTCGTTAAAAAACAATTTTGCTGAAATATTGAGATGGATATATAAAGGGATGATGGACTTATCAAGCAACAGTTACATGCGAAACAATAATAACGTGTTGATCAAGCTATAATGCTTCAGTATTTAGAACATATACTCGCACAATTTATATTAAACAATTAAATCCTAGCCTTTTATTATGAAGAGATCAAATCAAATTGTGATAAATAAATTTGGATTATATATTTGATCGATTGTCTCAATTGAAAAAAGGTGTGAAACCACTGATTGTTAGCGATCACTCATGGGGGGAGGATTTTACGACCCGATGGATATCATAAAAAGCTCCCGAGATACATATTTCTACAAAACTCTTATAGAAAGATTTCGGTGTCCAACCGGTCCGAATTTCGGACCACTGATACATCGAACGTGTCCGCAAAATATTGTCTGCGCCCATAAACAGATCTCCACACAGACACTCCAAAGTCGATAAAATCCCATACCTAAGCCTAAACGGTGAAGCCTCAAACCTTGAGGTACTGATTATTTCTCACGGCGGTGACGTTAACTAAATACCAAGATCGTGCAATTTAACGCCTTTAGACTTTTTCCCTTAGGACTATCTTAAATCGTAGGTTTATGCATATTAACAACAAACAATTGATGCCTTCAAAGTTATAATGAACGCCATCTAGCAAATTCAACCTTAATACGCGCTACCAAGCAAATCCACGGCGGATAATTGAACGATAATATATTTTATACTTAATACCATTAAATATTCTTTAAAATTAAGTAGATATTTTAAACATTACATGTTTTATTTACATTTAAAAATCAAGCGTCCTTAAGTAAAGGACCCATACACATACATAAAATGAAAATTTAAGCCATCATAAACACATTATTTTGCCCAAATATACCATTGTTTCGAACAAAATTTAATCAAAAATGTACACAAAAACAATTTCAAACAATCGACGAGCCATAAATATATATTCGCTTATTCTACACAATTCAAAATATGTATTCGTGCAACTTTTATACGTATCAATAGTTGAGCATTCTATTCGAAGAAAGATGTTTTTAAAAAGTTTCGAGGCGATATTCATAAACAAATATCCAAAACGAAAGACATGTATTGTTTTATTTTTGTAGACTGGAACTCGTTTCGGGGGCGATAATCTAAAGAGGGTGAATCTTTTAAAGTGGGTTGGCTCAAAAAAAGCGTTCGCCGAATTTGTTTTATTCTGATTGTTGGAAAATATACTATTTTTATTGCTTGAATATAAAAATATGAAATTGCGAGTGTATGCATGTTTATTAATGTGTTGATGTTGGCGTGTGCATTGTTAAGGGTGCGTGCGGGACTGTGAGAAGCCATTGATGTACAAATATATACGTTACTTCCCCGTACTATTTTTGAAACCATTGTAATGTTTTTTATTATTTTTTAGTAATTTAAACTGGAAAGAAAATGTAAATGAAAGCCTTTTCATGGCGAAATTATTTATGTATGTCCATTTGATATATTTTTAGTCTATTGGCCTTTGAATTTTGCTCAAAATTTCGACAATATGACTAAATTTATACAATTAATAATTAAATATCTTGATTGGGAACTAAATTTTCACATTTAATGTCACACAATATCTTTCTCCAATTTTAACCTAAGCTACCCCTAAATTTGTCCCTGATTACAAACCTGTTGTGAGCCTCTGATCTAACCTAATCTAACCTGAGTAATATTGTTTTATTTGTAGACAGCTCACACATTACAAGCTTTCTAAATCAGCTAACGCTATACCGAGTTATAATAGCCTGTTCAACTCTCAAAAAGTTTTCTTATTTATTTACGCAACGTACGTTCGAAACACGTTTTATCGAATAAGGGCAGGGGTGAACAAAGGATGTCATAAATTGTAAAAAAAATTAACAGGGAGATTCTCCTAGAATAACAGGTGTGTCGTTCTTCCCGTATGCTGAAAACAAATAGGCTCCCTAAAACGCCAGAACAATTAAAAACGGATATGAACGGTCCTTCAGGTATATCATTGTTGTTCGGTTTAAGCCTCTTCAGCAAATTATGGATGGGTTTTAAATACTCTGTTGTGGATGAAGCGGTTATATCAACCCCCATTTACTCACAGGCATATACCAAAAACATATATTTACGACAAATTCAATTAGGGGGTAGGAAATTTATCGCGCAGCTGTACCAAAAATATATCTTTGAATCTGAAAATTATTTTGTATACAAGGGTAGTCCCAAAAGTATACCACCAAGCAAAAAATTGTTAGCAAATCTTTTACCACCATACGAATCCCAAAAAACCTGATGCCATGATCTTGCCTGCGGATGGAACTGCCTTCGCCTTCTTTGGTGCCAATTCTTCTCTATCAGTCCATTATCTTGACTGATTCTTTGTGTTGTAGACTTTCGGGCATGGCATTAATTCGTTGAATCAGCGGTCTGAAAAGCGGACCAATTAGACACACAGACCTTGTGGCCACTCTCTCATTTTTCGCGGCATTTTTGCGAGGCCTTCTATGATCTTACGAAAGCAATTTCATTGGCAGAATAACTTGCTCCAAGCAAGACTAAAATTTTTCCTCAACCATAAAAAATATATTTATCTATTTAACCATAATTTATTTTTATCTAGTTCTAATTTATAACACACATCTATGTATCATTTTAATAATCTAGATAGTTTTTTCCCCGCACTTAGAGCGCATGAAGCTACTTGAAGTTGAGAATGAGCGTGTCATGGACATGGATTTTTAATGCAGATTTGCACCTTGTTTTACATTTTTGTGAGCGGGATGAAATGGTCTCGAATAGCAGGATCAATAAACAGCTCAGATCAGAGAGGTTCCCCATGTTTCTTTGACTCTGGTATGAAATGATGGATCCACGATTCATCCATGGCTATGAATCGACGCAAAATTTGGCTTCATTGCTGTGTAAAATCACAAACATGCGATTGAAATACTTTGAAACTTTCTTCGCCTTCTTTTGAGCCAATTCTCCAAAGAAGGCGTGAAGGAGTGTCCGATCCCAAGACGCTCATCCATCGTATCAACGATCCGAAAGACGGACCGGTTGGATATACAGACCCTGTCTCCTTTTTTAGCACTTTTTGCTATATTATTGGCAAAATATGTGTACTCGGGGCCTTCTATGAATCAATCACAATGGCATGAACATATTGGTAACTCACGCTAAATAGCGCCGCGGACAAAATTAAAACGCGGAGCAAACGCGGCACCTATCGTGCGCATAGCTTTATCATGTCCAAATTTTCAATCAATACGCGATGTATCATGCTACCAGCTCACGCACTTTCACTCACAATCTTTTTAGCATTTCAAGCATAATAAAATTCAATTTCAGTAAATTTGCGCATAATTAAAAAGGATTTAAGCAGATCACATTTGGTCGTCCGCCGAGTCTGCGCGGATTTAAATATCATTTATTTATGAGGAGTTATTAAATGCATTCGTCCGCTTTGCATTTTTGCATACTCATTTACAACCCCAAAGCTCATCCACCCCTACACACTCTCCACCCAAATTCGTCCAGACGATTCCGTCGCAAGCGGAGATAAAAAATGCACGCCTGGCCCCAGAAACATTTTGTACCATGCAATATTCATGACATTATTTTAAGACGATCCCGAAGCAGGAAGCTCGCCGAATTTCCATATGAGATCAAGCAAAATTAACGTCGCATTATCGATCCTCCAGCGACAATTAATACAGCCTCCCGGGGATGAGGCACTCAACTTGTCGACAATTGAGTGGAGCTTATTTTTTTCTTTGTCTTAATTTCGAGTGAGAATAGCGAATTAAAAGCTCCACGTGAATTTGAAAAGCTTTCTTTTAAATAATCTGCGGAGCTCTCTTTAAAACTTCTCGGAGAGCTTTAACTTGCAAATTTTAAATACAGCCGCCACCGCGGAGATTTTCTTTGTACTTAATATTCCGAACATCCCTTAACGCGATCGTTAAACGCCATTTAAATAATAATACGTGAATTAATGATGCATTACGGGAAATAAATACTATTACCATAAATTATGTATGCTCTTGCCGAAATTTAATACGGCCACGGAGAACACAGTACGGCCTGGATATATGCGGAATTCCCGAGAAAATTGGCAATATATTTATATAGGAATTGGCTTATTATATTCGCCAGCAATTTTTGAAACTCGAACTCAAATATCCAACATAAAATTTAACAAGATGATTAAATTTCAGTATTTTTGTATTTTAAAAAAATATAAATTCTTCAAACAAAAATCACATGGTCCCATATGAGAAAGGGGCGAGGATCCCTAAGCGCCAAAGACTTTGACTTGCCAAGATGGTATCGCTATCACATAATGGAAACAATATAAAACTCCAGTTGCGAGACGACTGAGAAATCAGCGGGAAGAACACTCTTCCCCGCGTCAAAGTACACAGTATGTAACAATATTTCCATATTTGGATAATAATAGAATTGATGAACTAATATTTTTAAGATGATCTTCAATGCTACCATATGAACACACTCATCTCAAAACCGTTGTTTTTTTTTTGTTTGTTTTTTGATGAACATGAACATAATTAAAAATAAAATATTTCAGCCTTGAAAATAATTATTACAAGGCCCTTATCAAAAATCGTTTGTAATGTGTGCCAAAAAATACATACAATGATAGAACGCCTGTGGCGTTTTGCTTCTTTGTGTTATTTTTGAAGATCAAAGAATCATATAAAATTATTTATGAATATTATACTTTAAAACGTATCCTTGAGCTTTTTTAAGGAACATAAAGTTTTTATATTAAGTCATATAAAAAATACTTAATAAGCGCTTTTTTAAATAAAATTTAGTATTTATAACGAATGTATGTTGATCAAAAAATAAAATAATGATGGCATGCTGTGAAGAGGCGTGGAATCTGTGGATTATCGTGGAATAAAATTGTATTCATCTTCAAGAACCTGATTTTAATACTTTAACTGTTTGAGATCCTATGTCGAGTCTGGCTCGACATTTTGTTTCTACATTTTTTTCACACTTCGATTTAAAATAATGTGATTTTCTTTTGCGTATCGTGTTTAGGACAGTATTTGGAAAGGAATATTGATTTATATGATCCTCGATAGTGTTTCGCCTACCTCCTAGAGATACAGAGGAAAGGGGCTGGACCTCTCCATCGGAAGAATTTACTGTGATTGAATAAAATGGCTGACAAACACGTTGGACCAAAAAAACTGATCGTTAGAATATCCCCTAAATTTACAAATGTGCTCTTAATATTCGATCAATCGATCATGGATATATAATGTATATAGGTTCATTGATTACAGCCAATCTGATTTATTCAATTCCTTTAAAAATTTATGGATGTAAAATTTGATCCAATATTCGATTTACACGATTATCATATTTTGCTCAAGGATGCTTTTGCAATGATTTACGATATGAATAAATTCAGTGCGATTTAATTTAAATAACATAAATAATTCATGCCTCCCTCACAAAAGTGTTTATAATAAATATTAACACATATCGATTTTCACTCAGCGTCGTTTCCTTATTTATATTATTCGCTCACAGAAACACAACATTCTTGTTTGTGCAGCAAATGTATTGACAGTCCAACCACATGTCAGCTCGTATACTTCAAATACCATTTTATTGATCCCCCAGAGATACTACCCCCGAAAAAAATAATCAATAGCTCCCCCAGCGGTAAGAATGCCCAAATATTTTTCTCTAATTCGAAAGTTTCGCATTTAATTTATTGCGTCTGTTTCGACGCGATGCTCTCGAAGACTTGTTGTTTTATCCAGAGATGTAAGGTTTTAAGATCTCGTAAGATTTATGCGCCCGCTGCATGCTAGGACGTCCAAGTTTTTCGATTTTAAAGTTTGCCGTTATAGAAAGTCGTAGAATGTGAACGTATGTTCGAGTTCTCAGGTAAATTTTTAATATTTCTTTTTATTCAGGAGTAGCCTTTATATGGAAAAATTCAAGATTTATTCCTGTTTAAGAAAGTGCAGCTGATATACGCGAGAAACTTCGTGTAGAACATACGTACTCCACTGTTGTATTCCATTTTTACGAGCTTTGTGATCGATAGGACAAAAGCTCTCCGATAAAATATTATACATCGTGGTCAATTTATATACTACCTATCAAACATATCTATTTATATGACTATAAGGTGGAGTGGAGATGCCGGGCTGCTTCCCGCTTCCACAAGTTCTCCAATAATAGCCACGCTCGCACGCGGGTTCGTTCTGCTTTCGGACCGCAAAAATGCCGAGCGGTAGGATGGAAATGGTCAAATGCTGATTAAAACACTGTCGTCTTAACTAATTATTTTTATTTGTGAAGAAAAGGCTACAGCTATTCGCCTGCGGGAAGAACGTATTCCCGCAGCCAAGGCTAATCGACGACTCCTATTTAATTTACTTAGACCATTTGTAATTACTGCGGTATGATGATGATATTTGTAAATTATGGGGGGGGATTACCCCGATCGATCGTGGGATTAATGCCAGTACAGACGCAAAACTATATGATGCCATGGCAAATAAATACAAATTATAAGGATCAGAATCATGGTGCTTAATCTTAATTGGTAGTGACATCCCAATGGCTTCATTTTCGAGCTTAAATTGACGATGCTTTAAAAATAAGAAGTTCAGAAAGAAGCCTTTCATTTGAAATCTCATTTTTAAATTGTAAAAATAAACATTTAACTTTTGATGAGTACAGTCGCGTATTTGCGATCGAATTACAATGATTCAAAAATAACATTTTTGCGCGTTGAGTTTAAAGTTTAGAGAGAGATAGAGACGGATGGAGTATCTTGCGTACATCTTGCGATTGTATAGATCAATAACCCAAATTAATCGATTTCAAGTGTATTGTTTATGTTTACGCGAAAACATTAACAAATATTGTTTGCTATCGACTGTGTTTATTCATTTATACACAAGCTTCATATACGCTGCACCAGTCCTGACAGATAAATAGATTTGTACAGACGATAAGCGGCGGACATACGATGATATGTATTTGGTACACTATATGAAATTCTAAACAAAGCTTTAACCTTTCTTCTTTGGTTCGACCAAATTAAAAACGTCCATTGAACAGGATGCGGCCTAGAAGGGGGCAATGATAAAATAGACAAAGACAGTCACTAATATTATCTTAATGTTAATGACTTCCCATGGAAGCATTTATGATATGCAGACGACAGACTTGTTTTAATAACAATTCATCGGTATCGAATATGATACAGATGGTATCGATATTTCCATCTTTCGTCCGTTTGCTTCATCCCATGACATGCCGACGGCTTATAATTCTGACGTTCATTTTTACCCTAACAAATTCGCAATGTGACATAAAAGTAATGACATTTTTTTAAAGTCTGCCCCCACATAAAACCACGTGCATTAGCAAAAACTTAAAAAATAAATTTCGCTGAACACTCGGCCGAAATTAATGTGAAAACTTCGCCGCCTACAAATCACAATTTTCAATGACTCCGAGCATTGATAGTTCAAGCAGTCTCTTCTGCCGAGCCACGATAGTTTTACCACCCACATTATGAATATTAAAAACTGGGTGTCTTACAACCCCGCCCCATTTGGCCACCGTTATAATTCGCCCCGTTTCGGACGAACTTTCCCATGCATACAGGACGTCAGGTTCTTGCGCCGTTTAAGAGCCACTATACTCCGGCCAACTGCATCGAGTCTAGATTGATGGCATAATAAATTAATAGCAGCACTTATCTCCTTTTACCTGTTTGGAATTCCGAATGGAAAACTCAAGTGTTACTTTGTCACGTTGATTTATGCGATTCTGTGATCCCAGGACCTGGGCTAATATGCTGAATTTATGATAGAAATTTGTACCCTATAGCGTAATTTATTCGATATGTAAAGTAGGAATTCGACTCTGGTCGGGCTATGATAATGTGTGCTTAAAATATCCAATTAAAAACTGAAATATTCGGCATGAAATATATAAATCGTTAAAGCTTCAAGCTTCAAATTTATCATACAGCCAATTTCATCAACAAATTCAATTGAAAATATTCACATTTAGAGAGACTCTGATTTTTTCATCGCATTTGAACGTCAATTGGAGCATAGTTAAAAAAATATGATTATTTAATGACAGTATTAAAGATTTTCTCCCAGCATTATGATGTACATAAAGCTATGAAGCTTTTATTGCTGTTATTTTAAAAAAAGCTATGAAATTTTAATGTACAGCAATTAAAGAAGGCGTTTCAGAAATAATTCTGTAAGAATAAACAAGCAATTATTGCTTTTTAAATTCGAGATTTCTTTATTATCATATAAAAATTGTTAGCGTTTTTGAAGTGAAACTTGTATTAGAGCGGCAGGGCAAATTGGCTTGAACGTCACGAAAAAAGAAACTTCAACCGCCAGTTAGTCGCTCTTTTAACATAAACGTAGCCCGTAGCATAAAACAACCACTAGAACAGTAGCGCGCCTATTTTATTATATATTACACAAACAGCTTCGTCTTTTAGCTAATCATTTCAGTTAACTTATCGTTTTGTTAACCGTTAAAAATACATTTATTAGCGTCATTTACGAGCATTTTCACACTGTTCCATTCTGCTTTCGACTTAGGTAAGTTCTTTATTAATCGCAAGAGAGAGATCTGGCCGTTGAAGGACGTCTTTCCGCAGCCAAGGTTATTCGATGATTCCTCAACAACAACGGTGCATGCGCAATATGGCGCTGTTAAATTGACACATTGCTCCTAAAGCAAGACGGAAGATTGGCCGTTGATCTGACGAATTAAATATATTTATGCGAATATGATGTCAACATATTTTATAAAACCATATTACAATCATCAGCAAACTCATCACACTAATATCATATTTTTAAGCTTCATTGAGCAGTTCAATATCAAAAACGTTATTGTGTGGATAGCTATGTTATTCTATGCTTTTATGCTAACGTATAAGCAAGATGCACTACAAAGTTGAATACTAGAAAGAGATTATTCCACATGAGAAAGAGAGAGAGAGAGATCTGGCTGCAGGAGGGACGACTTCCCGCAGCCAAGGCTAACCGATGACTCTCCCGACTCCCTCCTCCTGCGCGTCATTACTCAACCAAGAAGCGATCCGTCGGTATGCAGGTGCAATATCTACATAGGGCCACAAGAGATGGCGCTGTTAAAATAACACATTAAATCTGCTCATATTAACAGCGGTACTACGTGGGGATGATAAATCGCCCATTGCATTCAAACTGCATTCAGATCTATCTATGATCTACGTGGTTTAAAGAATCATCGAGTCACTTATTGATTAGTCTTTAATGAGAGAGAGATCTCAACTGCGAGACTTTCCTAGGACGAACCTCGATATTAGCGGTTTTTGTCTACCCATTTCAACCCAAACTACATTGTTATGTATTTTTTTATGACGTACCACCAGCAATAATAAGTTAGTTTAATAAATATATATATATTATATATATAGCTTGTTGGATAAATCACAAGATCTCTTTATGGCGACGATTTGAATTTTAATAAGATCCAACCTGATTATGTTAACTTGATAATCTCCGCGTATAACAGGGCATGAATATACTCTTTTAAATTGACTTTTTTCGCTATAACAAAAAAACTTTCTCTGTGCAAGGAAATACGAAAACGTTAAAATAATTGCCAGCATTAGAGGGCCGCTCCGTAATTTTTGCGAATCAAGTTTTGCCGAATTTCAATTTGGCCCAGGCTCAGTCCTCCCCTAGTTCTGAATACGTAAAAGAGGTCATCGCAAAGTTTGACAATGGCGAGCAAAAGAAAATTGACAAAGTTCCGATGGAAATTAAGCTGCGAAAGTATTTCAAGTTCAATTTAAAGAAATGTGCTAAATTAAAAGCAATCGTTCCCAAAAGCTCAAACAGATAGATTCGACTCTATGGATATTCGAAATTAATTCCGAGCAGTGTTAATATACGGACACTTCATCGCTTGAGCTGGAAAGCGACTGGACTTTCGGACGAGACTACACAATATAAATATGAAATAAAAATATACGAGGGAAATATGCAAATTTCAGCCGTTTCGGGTAGCAAATTTCGCCACACGCCGCTAGTAGTTATTCAATTTATATGGAAGAAATCATGTTGTTTATCGCCAGGAGTGGCAACGAAATGCCTACGAAAAAACTACGATCGCGTAGATTATTGTTCACCGAGCGAAACGGGTCTTAGGTGTTCCATTTGGGGGAGATTTTATTTCTGTATATAGGACCTGGACACGCAACAAACCTTACAAGAAATAAACTTCTTTCTTCGGATCGTGCTCAGCTTGAGCAACTGAATATTAGCATAAAGATGCAAGAATTCGCATAAAAAAATATATATGGTGTGACGTCGCAATTTATGAGTAATCCTATGCCATCAAAATTGATGTAGAACGCCTCCGGTGCTTAGAGTTTCCTCAACTCACTTTGACATTATAACTTTGAATATTATTTTAATTGAAATTAATATTTGAGTAGTTGTAATTATTCTTGATTACACAAAAAAGTCTACAACGTAGCGTGCCAGCCATAAATATAGCCAAATTTTATCTTGATTTTCATGATAAATTCAATATAGGGTGCGACAGGGAAACTTCCTTATTTAAAACATATTTTCTAACGCGATAATTACTTCAAAAAGAATTAAATGAAGCTCATTTGAAAGGACAAAATCTAACATTTTTTTAATATGTAGTTCAATAACAATTATAGAATTAGCTATATTTGAATATCTCTCTGTAACATGAGAAAAAAATTAAACTGATATCTACTACACTGTTTGAGTAATTCATTTTTTAAATAAGGTAGTCTCTCTGCTGCACCCTTTACTACAAATCATAAATCTGGATTTAAATCATTGTAGTATGCAAAATAATATTTACAATTTGAATGCACATAGAACTGATGAACAGATAAAATTGAAGATTACATAAAGAACAGACAGACACACATTTATCATATGCTAAAATTCCAATTTAATATTGTTGACATCATAATTAATGCGATTATATTTCAATTTGAAATTAAGAATATTTACCAATAGAATTGACTAATTTCTATGCAGCAATCAAACATAGATCCATGTAGAGAACAGACAGACACACATTCAACATTATTTATATATTTTTTTTATAAATTTATGATATAAGCTTGATTTTAAATATTGAAGTATCTTTTTTATTCTTTATAGAGACATTCTATATGTATATTGGACAGACATACATTAATTTGTAAATTATTTCAAATAATTTTCTTTTTTAGATTCAGGAAATTAGCATAAATTTGGATTAAGTTGATCCATCGGAGTTTAGGACATCCATATTTGATCCCACAATTTATATTAACCCTTTGATTAGTGAGCTGATTTTTGTAGTTCACACATTCGTTTGTGTTCATAAAACTACGTCAAAAATTTAATTGAAACGTAACAAAACATATCATAAATGTAATGTTTGACATCATAATTTGTATAAATAATATTCTGCACACATTGCAAGCACAACATTGATAAAATAAAGCTCTATGGAGCGCAACCCGCAACATATGCAGGCATACTACGTCAAGATAACTCAAGGGCGCTCGCAGCATGTGCGGGCATACTCCTTAAAGGATTAAAAGCCCAAGATCAAATGCAATATACCAATATTTCCATTTATATGACAGGATACAAAGTATTACATTTAAAATGTATTTAAAACAATCTCAGTGTTTATTATAAGCGAATCAGGAAATCGATCAAATCTCTAAGTATGGTGAAATTTTATTCTACATTAAAAATAAATAATTTGATCCTTTTTTGATAAAATATCAAAAGTTCTGATATTACATCGCTACCGAAAAAAGGATGATGATAAATTATAAGTTTATTTTAAACCCAATTATATATTTTTTGTCCATATAACGAGCAAGCTTTGTGAATTTAATACGCTGAAATTTGTTATTTTCGGAGGCTTTTCGTTGAAAACATCACGTCAGAAATAGCTGTGGGCCAATGAAAAAAATCATATCAGATTTACTGATCATGAAAATCAGACTGAAGGTCGAGTTACATTTAAATGGGGGTTGTAAACCATATAAATTTTCGATTTAGATAGTGATGAACTATTTTGTTGTTAAGGCCGATAATTTCACTGCCAGATACGGTTTAATTTGAGATAGCATCTTTCGTTAGTCAGTTCTATTTCGAGCTCATTCAGAAGTACGTAGAGCAAAGGCCCCCAAGAAAAAAATTACATCCCACGTAGGGAGCTCGAAATTATTTATGAACTTATAGTACGACTTAATTACACGGACGTTGATGGCATCTTGATAAAACTTTGACCGCCGGATTGTGCCCGTTAAAGACTCGAAGCTATATATAATAATGCGACGTATGTGGATTTAACCGAACCAAGTTAAATTCATAAAGCTATTTTAAAACCGGAACGGTCATCAGAGCTCATTTCAACTTCGCGAAGCTTTCTCCATGCTCGTATCCTAATGTTGGTTTGTTGGCCGTTTTGGGAAAAGCTCGAGTGCGCTTTCAAATACAGTGGTAGGTCATTATGTAAGAAATAAGCTTTTGAACTTCATTTGCGACAATTTTAATCCGAAGCGATATGTCGTGTCTCCTGATTAAGTAAATTAGCAACTGGATATGTGTGTAGATTTTGGCTTTGAGCGGTTTCCATTGACGGGATGTTCAACCAGGATAGCTTTCGCAGTTGCCTTTGAGTACCTGCTTCTAATTAATTTCATACTTCAGGAGCTAAGCATAGTGTTTGTGCTTTGAATACAATATAGGAAGTATTATTGAAACTTTCTGATTACAAAAGAAATATATATAATACAAACCAAAGGAAAAACTAATGGGAGTGTGCCATTCTGAAAGCTTTATAGCACCCCCCAGCATAATAGCTATAATAAATGATGTCACATGATATTATTTCTAAATTGACATAAATATTTATTAATTAAAAATGAATCAGACAATATGACATAATTGCACAATACGTATGCAAAAAATTGATTGAAATTGATCAAGTTTTGACGCATTCAGTCTTTGGCTTTTAATCCTTTGATGAGTATACCCGCACGACATTTTATTGTACAAGGTGCATCTCAAAAGTCATGAAACATATTTTCTACCACACCCCTACTAGTTACAGTGTATTTGAATCGATTGGGTGAAGTGGGTGGGACCCTTAACTTTACAATCTACCACAGTTCAGCCAGCAGCGAGCATCAATATAATCAAGACAGCTGATTTAGTGCACTTAAATAATTTTGAAAACCCTCAGAGTACCCAAAACCGAATAAAATCAGTATAAACAAATCCAAAATGAAAATAATATTGATTATCTTTTCAATACCAAGGGTGTAGTCCACAGAGAGTCTATACCTCAAATACAGACCGTCAACGCTGCCTATAACGTGGAGCTCTGGAAAGATTGATGAAAAGGATCCGTAAGTTCTTGGTGAAACACAACGTGGCAACACCAACAACATCCTCCCTGCAGTTCCAATCTAGCTCTAATTGACTTTTATCCCGAAGATCGAGTGAGTATTTCGCTTTAGGGTGTCTATCCATAAAACCCCAGTGGGAGCCAACCCTACGCCTGGCTTCCACTGAGAACAGTCGAAACCCTGGGAACTAAAGCACAACTCCTACTGTGGGGAACAGTCGAAACCCTGGAATAATGATGTTAAGTAGAGGTGGACGAAAGCAGCCTCGTCGGTTTGCTCAGCAGACACTGCTGTGGCAGCCCAGCTAACATGAGCTTGGTGCGCAGCTTACTCTGTGTAGTCCGTCATCTGTTGCAGCTTCATTCAAGCTGAGTTTGGACTCATGGTGGCAATGACCTCTTTCTTCCTCCTCCAATTTACCTTCACCACGTAGCTTTTTTTCGCAAAAAATATTTTTTTTAAAAAACACTACCGGGTCCGTACTCAGCAATAATGTGGGATTTCAAATTGAATCGTTTATCTACCAAAAAAAACTCGTCTCCCTTTTCGAACCTGGTCCAACCGTTAGGTATTTGCATTCAGGCTCAGTGAGCCCTCCTTTCTTATTTTATCCAGATCTTTTATCTTTAAGCAGCCATGGCTGCTCGACGCTTTATTCTCTCGGCACCATCTTTAGGAGCGATCATCTTGGAGGCGAAACCCTCCTAGACCATCCATTCTTCTAAGTTCTCTAGCATCGAGTCCATCATACCATCTTTCGTCACTCGTTCTTTTTTCACACAGCAATGCAAGGCATGAACTCTGTCGTCATACTACTAAGTCGCTATCTATCCGATCTCAACTTTATCCTGCATAAATGTTGTAAATTTACTTTTTGAATGAACTCGTGTTTGTTTATCACTAAAAAATATTTGACAGACATAAGAGCAACTATGGTGAAAATTTACCTATTACGCATGCGCAGATTCTGCCTTGTGAAAATTGTTCACAAAAGAACATATATTGTAGGAATAAACGCATGTAATTTGCTTATCAACTATACAAACCCATTATGGGAGAATCTGTGGAAAAAATATGAAATTTGAATATGAATAGATGCTCATGGATATTACTTTGAAGAATATTATCAAATTTTATCGGTATTGTCTTTAAATCTTTTTAAAAAAAACATATATTTCATGACTTTTGGGATATACTTTGTGTTTAATAACTAATACTGTCTGTACCAATGAAGTACAGCATCCGCCACTCGGAATCCCATTTAAGCTTATTAATAATTTTGTATTGTTTCATTAAGTTTTTTTTTCGGTTATGTCAAATATTGAATTAGATCTTACCTTCATTGCTTCCGTGTACCTTTTTATCATCTCTGCTCAATTTCCTTATTATTGAAGTTCATCGACACCACTCTTGTTCGTTGACACTAACGACTCATTAAAGGTCGCTTTTTCCACGTCGTAATAATTCAGCCCGAGATCCCATCTCGTCTGACAATCGAAATACAACTTTGAATAAAAATTTAATTTCAAACGTCAAAATAATCAGATGGCAATCTCATAATCGCGTCCATCGGCCCAGACCCTGCCTTCGCAATATAAATATTTAACTCAGATATCCTCTAGACGTTGCGATAATTTTAAATCCGTAATAAATTTGCCCCAGCAAATGTTCGTTTGTGTCACCCGGGGAGGCTTTATTAATAATTCCCCATCCTCAGATCTTGACTAAACGTAGCGAAAGGGTTAAATACATAGAGCTCCTTGTATACTACGGGAGCGGCAGACGATATCCGTATAAAATTGTAATCAAGTCCTGGCCGAGCGTTTGTCACGTTACTCACCCTCGGGCCTGTTTCATTTTTACCCTACTAAAGAAAACAATAAGGAACCTTCACGGCAAACAACCATTAACATTTCAGACACTGCAGACTTGGACAACTTCATAGATATTTTCTTTGTTGTTTGATATGGGGGGATGGGTTTATTTTTAGACGTCCCTGCGGTGAGATGTGTCTGAGAAATGTTTTAAAAATTCAATCCACATTATCTGGTCTGACTTATTTCACGGCTCAACACTCGTCGGAATAAGATTTCGTCGCAATATCACGTTCATCAAATATCTATATGCTCAGATCTAAAGCTGAAGATGAATTGTGTGTTCGCATATTTGGAATACATGTGCTCCATCGATGGACCAATGTCAAGTGCTCAATAATTGCTCTTCTCTTCGGCGGACAGAGCACGTAGAACAAATTACGGCGATGTCATACAAAACCAAATAAAAATAAAGGATACATATTTTAAACAATCCAGATAATAAAAAAATCAATTATATATGGTCCATGCTTTTAAATTTATGGAAAAAAAAACACGAAAAATCCAATTGTTCATATCGAGCGATTTATTCATCGACGCATTTTTACGCGTCAATCGAACACTTCGCGCAAAACGATCGCCAAAACTAAGACATAAAATATGATATTTTTTTAGATATTCATTTGCATCATCGCTTTGGTTTAAAATCATATTCTCTCAAATAAAAATATCACTTGTTCAAAGCCATCGGCAGGTGACATGAATACGTGTTATTCATCGCAGGCAAACAATTCACGTGTACGTGTCAACAGCACATCCAACATTTAAAAACGCTCTTTATCCACCCGACAATATCATGTCTTTCACATTACGTGAATGTGATGCATCCCTTAAGATTATCATCCATATCCATATATTTATTTTAATTTTTGTCGAATATAATCCTTGACTTTTAATTGACTTTTATTGATTTATTAATAGATAAAAATGATTTATTTCAATATTTCTAGCGTTTCCATCGAAGCAAAATGCAGAATGGAAATAAAAATATATATATATATATATGAATGACCTTGTCTGCGAGAAGAGTCATTCTTACAGCCAGGTTCGTTTGTAATCTCGTGGATGTAACCTCTCCTAGAATTAAATAAAGATATATGTTATAAAAAATGTTTTTATTATCACTCAACCATCTCGCTCAGCTTTACCACGGTCCGATAGCAGAACAGACCCACGTGCGGCATGCGTCTAGAGAAATCTGCCCTCGCTCAATCATGCACAATGATTTGTATTATCATGTATCAATTTGAATATCTTGATCCTTATGCACGAACATAACAAATGCTTACATCATTATGGTCACTCGCTGTTCTATATTATTAATTGAATTTTTCTCAATAATCAATTAAGTCATTTTGCAATTTTTTGCACAAGTTCATCAAAAATCACTGATGGTCTCCCACTCTTTGCCTCGCCGTGAGTATCAGTATGACGTGAGTATACCATAAACTTCCACGAGCTTTTATTAATATAATATTTTATTAACAAGAATTTATTGTAAATTAACAAAATGGCTGACAAACACGCGGGACCAAAAAAACTTTTAGCACAAGTTTTTTATACGAAAATCGCTTTAATAATGCACATCGTGAGTTACAGGATCTGAATGTCAGACTAATGGTGTCCTTCTTGCTTAAAATGACATGATAACTTGCGGGGGTGGGGGCGCTCCAAGGGCAGAGACCCCAGGCGGCACCCCACCCCTACGTGCTTATCGAGATGACCGCGCTAGCGCACGGGTCCGTTCTTCTATCGGGCCTTGATGTTGCTGGACAAATGGATGGGAATAGACGGACGTCGAATAGAAAGACTCTCTTCTCTAAATAACGATTTATTCCACACGAGAGAGATCTGGCTGCAGGAAGGACGATCTTCCGCAGCCAAGGCTAACCGACGACCCAATTAGTAACGATACACGCGCAAAAAACGATCGGTCGGTATGCAGATGCAATATCTCCATAAGGTCACAAGAGATGGCGCTGTTAAAATAACATATTGCACCTAAAGAGAGACAGAAGATTTCGCTGTTAATATGGCGAATTAAATCTGCTTAGATTAACAGCGCTAGTATGTGGGGATATCCTAAAAAATAATAGGATCCAATGTTGACATGTTTAATGTGCGTGTTACGCGCGTAAGCACACGCAAAAAATCATAAACATCTTTGCATTTATCAAATAAATGCTTAATAATTTTCGTTTTGGAATTTCATGAACATCCTGTGTCAAAAGTCGTCCGTGCACCAATGCTTTTGAGGCTTCGAGCTATTAATTTGAAGATAGTGCCTATTGATTTAGGACATATTTATTGTTCCGCCAAATCCACGCTGCATGTGTACGTGTTTTCGGTGTATTTATACAGAACTTCGGTTTTAAAACAATTCCAAAGTCCTTTTATTTCAGATCGTGCCCGTGTTTGCATAGCTTAAAAGCAAATTGATTCCACATTATCTTTTTGGTTCGAATCCGCCATCGTCGAACAAATCACGGTTCAAAGTCGTCATACATGGGATTGAATCCAAAATGCTTTGTGATGGATTTCTAGGAATAAACACTTTATTTCTTTCAATATTTATATAGGGCGTAGGGGTTTTTCGATGAAATTCCCGAATAAAAACGTTCGGTTGCTTAGTCTGATGGTATCTATTTGTATTGGATGCTAAATATACGACATACGTTCACTACAACGTACTATTAACGATTTTCATTCTACGGCATCGGGAGTGGGTAAAATGATTATGAATATTAATGCTGTTATGCAAACGATTGTTTTGTAAGATTTTATTGTTAAGGCAATATCCGATTAACAATATTACTCCTCATAAAATCTGATGGTTAACATGCATGAGAGCCAGTGGAGGGTTGTTCGACAACAAAAAAACTATGTGAGATTTAATCTCGTTAAGTTTCCAAAGTTTATATAGCCACCCTTATGTCTAATTTGATCAAATAAATTTTCACATCCCACCCCCTACTCTATATAATCCACAATCCACTGATAATCAATACAATATTGGAAAACACTTCATGCTTCTATTTAATTGCTGAATAATTGACAATTCCAACTAATATTTGGGGTATTGATAAGTCCTTGCCGATTTTTATAGACATCTGATTGATGACCCGCATGATTCTTTTGTGCATTTGGTGGGATATTCAAGGAATTATTTGTTGTGAATTTATGAAACCTAGTGAAACAATAACTGCAGATATGTATTGTCTGCATTTGGAAAGAGTGAACATAAAATTAAGAGTCAAATGTCGAGAATCAATCAAGGAATTAAAATGGGAAAAACTTTCACACCCTTTTTTTTAAAAAATCGGCAAAGACTTTTCGATACGTCTAATATGTAACCATCGAAATGCAAAATAAATCCGGAATTCATGTTCCAATAACACCATTGGCAAATCGAGGCTGAAAATATCCATTGGAGATCGCCATTAAATCATTTAAATGTTTAAAATAATATAAACATAAAGGCAACAACGCTAGTTCAAATTACCGGTAGTTAAGCTTTATATATTTATCGTTCATTGTTGTATACGAATTACGTTTTACTGCCGATTATTCAGAAGACAATAAAAGTTCAGAAAGCAATTTCAGATAGGATCATAAAAATTCGCTGAACCTCATTGTTGGGTTGCCAAGAGGATGTGTGCCATTGTGATGTTACTTTGAACAATGTGATTATATCAATTTTAAAATTGCAGTCGTTCATAGCCTATTTTACATGACATCACGAATACGCGTCTGAATACATACAATCTACGTTATTATGATAAATACATATTGCCGAAGATCGGATCGTTTGTCTATTTTCTGTCACTATATTAACATCAACAAAGCTGCTTTTTTATCTACAAATTGTTAACGTTATTTATTATTAAATAAACGTCATCTACTTTCGATACAAGGTGGCTAAGGCTTCGATAAACATGGCCAAAGTTATAGCGCGATAACTTGATAAATAACAAATCATTGATGAATAGGCATGTTAATTGATAAAAAATGTATCATTTAAATAAATCCATATTTTCACTCTTAGACGTCCCTGGATCAAGACATACAATCAATATATCCGATCTTCTTAATTTATTACCATGTAGATTATTTTCCGAATGGCTCTTTTTGATGCTGACTTAATAATTATAGCGATAACAAAGCATACATATTGATATTCATATAAACAACCTAAATGGGTCAATATTCAATTATATTTTGATTTATTGATAACTTGTACGCTCTTATCGATTAAATTACTGCCGAATAATTTTAAGCTCTTGATAGTTTTGATAAAATTGCGAAGAAAAGGAGCACAAGGGCAGCTTTTCCAGTAAAAGCAACCAAATCGTTTTGAGTAGTTTTTCACTATCAAATTGAAATAAATGTCACGAAAAATGAAACGTTCCAATACAAGAAAAGAAGAATAATTCTTTCTAGTTTCTGGGTCACATAGGGCATAAATGATACACATACGCCACATTCCGTGTATTATCTATATACGTAACGTAATGCAACCAGTGGATGCGTGCTTATTTTATTATATTAGGTAAAGCGGAAAGAAATGTCATTTTTTTGGTTATTTGGAGAAAAAAATGTTTTTATTAAAAGCTATAAAATATTACTCAATTAAATAATTTCCATTGTTATTTATAACCGCCCTCCATAGATTAGGTAACTTTTTAATGCCTCTTTGGGTAAAAATTGACCGATTTTCCACTAAAGTAAGAATCTTCTGGTCTTGGATTATCATGCTGCAATATTCTTCTTTGGTTGTTAACTAGCACTGATCGCTTTTTGAGCATTTCCGCTTTTAACCTATCTAATTGTGCACAGTATAGCTCTGCTGTGATAGTTTGGCCAGGTTTTAATAATTCGTAGTGAATTATGCCAAAAAATCCCACCAAACACAAAAGAGGACCTTTTTTAAGGATGATGACGGTCGAGGGGTAAAAACAGGTACTTGATTTGAAGAAAGCCACTGTTTTTTCTTTCTCGGACTGTTGTAGAGAACCCACTTCTCATCTCCAGTAACGATCCTTTTTAAAAATGGATCGGTTTAATACCTGGACAATAGCGGTGAACAAATGGTTATCCGTTGTTGCAAGACCGTTGATGGCAACTCGTGCAGTACCCAAATTCTCTGTCTATGTTTTTTCCGAGTCTTTTTAAATGGTCTTTTACTGTCGACCAGGGTCCGCCGAAGTCTAACGATAATTCCTTTATTGTTTTTCGTGGATCAGATTCTACCAGAGAATTTAATGCATTATCATCAGCAACCCGAGGAAAACTGACGGCAAAGACGCAACCAAAAAAATGACATTTCTTTCCGCTTTGTCTAGTATACTAGTGATTACCCAGCATGCATTGCAATGCCATCTCACATAACAAACTGCGTACACAAATAATATTTTTACTATTTTATGCTATTTCCACAAGTGTAAACAATAATTTAACAAAGTTTTATCGCAATCGGATGAACGGTATGGCAGCGCATTAAATACGGACAAGCAAACATTGATTTTAATATATATAACTATGCTTATGTTATTTGCACAATTCTTAGCAATAAGTGGACGAAGTTTTATTGAAATCTGATGAACGGTATGGCAGCGCATTAGATACGAACAAACACAGTTTAATTTTTATATGTTAGCTAACACAAAAATAACTTAATATTTTAGCTAAAAAATTCCATTTTTTATGAAAATTAATTGGGACTTAAAACTATTAGATGCATTAATGAGATTATAAAAAAAGCTAGAAATTCCATCGAAAAGTTAATGAATCAAAATCGAATTTTTTTAGTATATTTCCATTGGCCAAGTCTTGGACTTGCTTCTCTAGTAACAGCAGATTTAAAAATACATAGAAGGGTACTTGAGAACGTTGCAGTTGATTATAAAAAATATTTAATGACCGTTTTACGACCTCGGCAGTTCCTTTTCGGTTTATGGGGGCTGCATAATTTTTATTCGGGCGTTTAAGTTCATTTTATATTGTTCCGATTACGAGCAGTGCGTATGTTCTCCCCGGGGCCGGTCCGGTGGTATGCGTACGCCACTTACGCGCTGTAAATGGATATTTGGTTTCTGGAGCTCGCTCGCCACCTATTAATTCAATTCCCGAAACAGTCATAAAGCACTCGGAATTGATCCTTTGTGAAATAAGCCCGCCCGCGGTGCGATCAACACCTAGCGGCCCTGCGCGGACTGGAAATATGGAATCATTGCCGCCCGTTGGTTATTACACTCGACGGGATCCGTGGACTGCTTTATGCTTTTTCGGCACGAGTCGACCAGGTGGCTCCTTACTCCTCACTTGGAAATTAATTCCGTTTTATGGATGTGACCTGATCGAATTAACCAGTTAACTTACACGTAGGCCCCCGCCTGGAGAATGATGGCGTAAACGTGACCCGGCGCGCCACCGGTTAATGGCGACGCATGATCATCAAAAGTAATGTATCAATTTCCTCGCGATATCATCTTCTTGTGCTTAAATCACACATATCACGCAGAGTACCTAAACAACCCCATAATCATTTACACGTACAAAAATCATACATATATGTAATATTTACCCTTAAAATGTATAATTGCAACTGATTTTCCTACATGCGTACACTCCAAAATAGATAGCCTCAATTGGTAATGTAAAATCGATGTTTATCTTTATTTTTCTCGGCGAGAGAGAGCCCATCTACGAGACTGCTGGGAAGCCAGCGGTAAGAATGCATATTCCCGCATCCAAGGCTATTAGTCGACACTTTCTTGTATGTATCTTCACCACTTAACTACAGTGTGCTTCAATTGAATGATAATGCAGATTTGGGCTAATATAATAAAACTGAAATATATTTAATGCCTATTAATGAAAATAGATCATATTCATATTAAACATTTTATTCCTCGTGTGCTTGATATTAATGAAAGCATGATCTTCAAGTTTCATTTGTAAATATTTACTCACTGGGTTACCTATGTGAATGTGTCTAAAAGCACTTTCACAAAGACGTGTTTGTGCATTTTACTGAAAACTTTCAGGAGTATGTGGAATATAGTTCCATCACATTTATGTCATCGGATAGGAAACTTTTTGATACCGTCATTGAAGAAAGAAGGCAATAAGATCTTTCAATGATCATACTCTAAGTAAGATCCAATTGTTTGATTGGTCCAAAAAATTCGTAAAGATCTGAAAGTCGAGAAACAATTTGCTGGAAAAGTGATTGATGGCTACGATATTTTGAGACTCGAAAGGTTTTATATTGATTAAGTTTTTGTATGACAAACAAGTGATGGGATCAAGAAGCTTCCAATCCGATGAAATAAATAAAAGGAAAAATAAGATACTCCATTTGTGTTTTTTATAAATCACTAGTAATTACCCGACATGCGTTGCAATACACAAACAATATTTTTACTACGCCTATATTATTCCCGCAAGTATAAACAATAAGCTTACAAAATTTTATCGCAATCGGATGAACGGTATGGCAGCGCATTAAATACGAACAAACAAACATCGATTTTTATACATTAGACTAATAAATTTGCATTTAAAAAATTCCGGTTTATATTTGAATCACCTTCTTAAAAAAACAAATTTTGACAATTTTCATCGTCATCGTAAGGATCAATGAGTATATACTTAAGATATTAAATAATTTTTAAAAAAATTGTATGGACAAGGGACATGAAATATCCATTAATTCAAACTATAAAATAATTTTGAAATATTTACATGTTCATACAAATTAGAATCATGTAATTTGTATGAACATTGAGATTCATATTTTTCGCGCGTTTCTCAATTTTACATCGAGAACCAACCAGAGTGCGTAACATGTGTAGCATGAATCGACAATTTGCAAAAAGCATGTATCCTGTGGGAAAACTAAAAAACTCATTTTTAACAAGCACTTAAAACCCATTGTGATCCTTGTTGTGCGCCTTACATGTGTCGATAGTATTTTTTGCACATCGACCTTTTTTCGTCCAAAGTTCGTATGTTTCGGACATGTTTTGGGTATTTTCACCCCCCGACATGAGTTCTCTTCCTCCGATGTATTTTACATACCCATCAACCGCCGACACCATTGAAAATTACATAAAAACGAGAGTGAGTCCTGCGAAAAACGAAAATCGTTATTTGTTTCCACGGAAAATTTGAGAAGATAGCGACCTAAAAAAAAACACCATGGCAATAAAGCGTAATTTCGCAATAAAAACATTTTATAACGCAACTATATTTTTTGCAAATGGAAACATTAGGAAAATTACTCGCCGTGATATCGAAAATAAAATGCATTATTATTGCTTCTCGAAAATACTCCACCGCATATTTTTTCCAAGAAAGAGCTTTTACAAAACAAATATAATTTTGGGCCCTAGAGATAAATCCAAAAATACTGGCAAAAAATTTGAAATGAAATATAAGTCCTTAAGAAGCATTCGTGGAAATGATATATTCGCATAAAAGGCTTCCAGGGGAAATCTATAATTATTTATGGCATCGAATAATAAAGACGAGCTTTTGAATTTTCCGTCGAATATAATTGAAAATTAATTAAACCATCCGATATTCAATACAATTTGAAATGTGCACTTATTAACGATTCATACGAAATATAATACAACATACTATACCTAATTGTGTAATTTTTATGCAATATGTATTAGTTGCGGGTTGATAAATATTAAGCGAACGAGACTTTCAGTCGTACGATAAATCCGTTACTTACCCTCAATTAATACCGACCAGGATCAATTTTAATGGGAAATTTTGTACTATGGGCGTTATTAAACGTCAATCAATCAGTCTGATGATGACGTTGGTCTTAAAATGTCGATGTGCGTCATTTTGAATATATATATAAACTTTAGCAAATGGCAATTTCCACTAATTATAGTCCACTGAATGAGTATATCGATACATGATGCTTTAAATATTTTGAAACATTTTAAACTACTATCATCGTCGTCATAGTATAACTGCACGCACAATATTCATTCATGAGAAATAAACATCATGGTGATCTCATCGTGCATTTGAAATTAAAGAATCACCCTGCGAGCCACCTGGGTGAACGCATCGGGGAGCGCTTTCGCGACATTCTCGATACACAGTATGGGTAGTGTTTTTATAACAGAGCAAGCTAAGACTGGACAGATAGCGACTTAATGGTATGTGGGACTCTTAATCTGTTAAATGGGTATGACGTATATATATGTCATGCCCATTAACATGTTAAGTATGAATGACGTACATATACGTCATGACCATTTAACATGTTAATGGCAGAGTGCATATCCCTCAGACTAGTCACACGGGAGTATCTTCCGTCGCTCTTTTTTATCTTTCTAAAACGTTACGCGCTGAAATTCAAGGCGCCTACTCCTTTCACTCCACGGCCTCCGAAGAATGCGAAGTTCCCACAGTAAGACTAGTTTCAGACCACGTACACCCACAGGCGTAGGGTTGCCCCTCTTCATGGATTTTATGGGTGGGCACCGTAGAGTGACCCACTCGGTCTGTAGAGAAACAGATGATGTCACTGTTAATCTGGCGAATTTAATCCCCACAATTAACAGTACCATTGCGCGAATATGCCATTTCGTCTAAGCTACACCCAATCATCTCCATCCCACTTCTGACACCAGTGTAACAATTGACAGAGTTCCCGAGCCGCTCTCCGCTTCCACGCTCTGAGAAGCCGCGCTAGCACACGAGTTCAACTAATTCCTTTTATTTATGAAAAGAGAGGCTACAGCTATCAACCAGCAGGATTAACATATTCTCGCAGCACAGGGCAAGCTGCAAACTCAACGTATGTTAGCCAAACATTATGATGTGGCTGCTTTCGCGTACCTCTACTTTACATCATTACTCCAGGGGTTCAACTGTTACCAATAGATATATGGTTGCCCTTCTCCTGGGATTTAAAAACAAAGCATCTTACTTGATATTACTGTCCTTTTTTATAAAATACATGTAAGTTTAAGATCCGTTGATATAATCACAGTTAACCTTAAGACTGCTAAACAATGATATATCGTTGTATACGAAATTTGCGAGGATTGCTAACAACGACGCGGTTGTTCCAAGCACCAATTGTTAGCAAATATTGATCTTATATCTTTAAGCAATAAAGCTATAGATTAATATGAGGGTCATCCAAAAAGTAAAGTTACATTTATGTAGGTTAGTTAGTAGTTAAGTTAATCAATTTTTTGCACAAGTTCATCAGAAATCACTGACGGTCTCCTACTATTTACCTCGTCGTATCAATATGGCCTTCTTTGAACAATCTAAACCACTTTGTGACATGCTGTCGACTCATCATATCACTGCCATACATTTCCACGAGCTTCCGATGGATATTTGCGGCGTTATTGTTCTGCAAAGTCAAAAAATGGATGATCGCACAGACGGGAGATGACTGGAGTGCGCGATGACCTTTCCGTCAGAAGAATTTACTGTGACTGAACAAGATGGCCGACAAACACGCGCGACCAAGCTAACTTAACGTTAAGATACCCTTTACACGCCAGCTGCACAAACTTATTCATTCGTTTTAGTTCATTAAAACACAATATTAATTACATAAAATATCAATGGAAATAAAGCAGCAAATCTCGCTGTATAAAATTGTTGGGCCACAAATTGGATCGTGCCAAACATAAATTTTGGTCGACACCAGTCCTGCCCTTGAATCTACATAGTGAGAAGGGTACATTGTCCGTGTTATGACGAAGGTATGATTCTGTCCATTTTGATATAAAATGCATGAATTAGGCATTGAAGTGACGACAAAAGAAAATAAGGTCAATTTCCAGAGAGTCCCGATAAAAGAATGATTGATCATGGCGCTTTTGAGGACCCGGCGAATTCCATTCAACGCCGTGCGAAGTCCTTCTGCCGGTGGTTCCTAGGGGAGAAGTTATGCCTGACCGCTTTATATCAGTCCTTTAAACGAGCCGATCACAATACCACCGATACGGATTGTAAAATCATCAATCCTGCCGAATTTTCAGCAATATATACTGCAAAAAAAAATACAACCTTTCCCCATGTTTTTTTATCATATTCACAAAACCGCTATTTATTATTTATGATGATAAAACGACGTCACGCGCGTATATGTTCGACAATAAAATAAAAGAAATATGGTGTTCCTTTCAGCAATATGGTTTCACTCTTTTTTCAGGCCACATTTGTCCCGGGGGATAGGAGAAGGTTTCATAAAAAGGTCTGGACAAAGGTTATTCCCGTGCACTAAAACCTAATACCATAAGACTATAGTCTTAAGAAACCTTCGTCACATTGACTCTCATTCTTCAATTCGAGCATATTGCCATATGCCGTGTGTCGTCAAATAGAAAACTCTTGTTTTTCGTATAAATTCTACTACACCACTCATACGTCAAAATTAATTATTGAACTTTATTGATGTGAGTTTTGTCTCAATTTAAAATTAACTTTATAGTCTGTTCACAATTGGTATCGCATCCATGGTCATTGACCATATGATTGAATTGTTCGCCAACAAGGTCGAGCCAAAAGACAATTAACTTTGAAATTGCATACAATATAATCATTTTATCTAAACAATGTCTAATAATAAGAAACCTTAAATATTTCATAACTGATGACCGATAATCAATATTAAATAAACCATTTTCGTGCATTTTTGTGCATTTTATGTAAAAAAAATGTCAACCTACCTATTATGTTTTTATAATAAATAAACAATAAAATACGTGAAATTCTATTTGTTGTCGGATTTTTAACTAAAATATGATGATGTGTTTGTGTAATATATAATAAAATAGGCAAGCTACTGGTATACTGGATGCGTTATAGAACGTGTAGACACATAGTAAAAACGGCACGGCGCGTGCGCTTAGCTTGCTTATGGTGTATGCGACGGAGATGGAGAGAGTAAAAACGATTATCCCTTTCTTTTTTTGACTAACTGGCGGTTGGAGTATCGCATTTCGTGGCGTTCGAGCCAATTTGTTCTACCTCACTTATACAATTTTCACTTAAAAAACCTTCCCTTTACAATTAATATTTCATATTCTTCCAATGTCTGGATTTATGGCACTAGAGTGGAAAAAAAATCAAGACATACGTAAATGGCAGAACGCGTTGTTGATAGCCAAAATTCTTCGATAAGACTGGAAGAGCCCAATATATTTCGGTCAAGAATTGGCATTCACATTGGTGAATGACAATCATGATCTTCCATAGGGTGAATTGTAATAGTTAGTCCTTTATCATCCCAATATCTTCCAAGGCATATTCAAATCCTCTTGACAAACCTTATGCCAAATATTTGACCCACATTTTATGATTGAGTTTAACACTTTGACGTACACAGCCGTCAAATCCCGTCATGCGTCGGCAGATTATTGCTTTTTGCGCCAGATATGCCTAAAACTTTCAAACTTCTCTGAGAATTAAAATGAGGCAGATAACGCTACTGTCAACAACCGATGGCATTGATTCAAAACAATAATAATTGTGTATTTTAGCCATGATTTAGCTCCAATTTTACGTTTATAAATTGCGAAAATCGCTATTCCAGATGTGTGCGTCAATCGACTGATACGCACATGCTGCGTTCTTATATAAATCCAATTTTCTCTCGAGACCGCGCAGCGTGAATTGAAGATGTATATCAATAAGTGTCTTCGGTTTTATCATTGGTATCAATGTATATTGAGAAGCGCCATACCTGATGGTTTTCAAATTCCATTATAATTATAATATTTATTTTGTCATCATTTATTGATGATTAATGTGATCTTTATTTTTTTCTCTATTTTTAAAAAAATCATTCAAATATTACATTTCTTTATAAAAGTGATTATTTGTGTTCGTCAAAGTTAGTTGGACATTTAATTGAAGCGTGCCAAACGAATAGAATAGATTGTAAATGTAAAGCGTGTATTTAAACGTGTATGGGTGCCTTTACAGCACGACCAACTTCGATGTATGATGAGACGCAAGACATTTGTCTCTCAATGTGCGAGAATACTCTTTCTGGGTCATCGAGTCCGAACGCATATATGCGCGATTACTAATCAACGGGTATCACGATTAAAGACTCGTTGCCTATTAATCGTTCATGACCGTTAGACGTCCAAGAATACGACGACGTGCTATAATTTCATCGAGTACAATTATTTCTTCCATTTAATTTCGACAAACATCTTCATAAAATTCACATTGAACGATTAAGCCAAACAGTTCATTAAGCGCAACGATGGAGTCTTATACTTGGGATGTTAAACACACTTGAGAGCGAATAAAACAAACATCCGTTCGCATCAAAAGCAATGCTTAATTTTGCCTTAATTTTATTGTAAATCGTAAAAAACTCAAGTTGTGCTCAGAGCTGACGCTGAGCAATGTTCGAGTTGCATATCTTATTCGGGAGAATGCAAATTTTTTTTCATTGCTTAATTTCATCGTACATTTCGTAGAAAAAAGCACCGGGGAGCAGTCCACATTTTGATGTTAATACAGCGGGAAGACTTTTGTTTTTATCATGGAAAAGGGAATATCCCTCTTTGATGAAAGATGATAATATTCTTTCTCGGTAAGTGATTTTGTTAAAACGTTTTGAACTGCTTTCCGGCTGGCGTTCAATATGCATGAGTCTCTGTGTTACGCTCCGCTAAGAAAACTCAATATCCGGTAGGGAAATAAGGAAAGAAAATTTCCTACTATTTCAAATAATAATACGAATGTTTTTTTTATTTTCCCAAAAGAGCCTACCAAAGTCAAATTTAGCCTTAATTATTCATTCTGCTTGAAAAGCTCGCTTCGGTCAATGTTTATATGGATGAAAAATTGGTGGAAATTGGCGCTGTCGTAGTATGAGGGAATTGATCGCTCATGAATTTTCCATGTTGAAGCCTTGCACAATGAAATATTTCAATGGCATAAGATCAATAATCCCCGATTCTTTAAAGAAAACCGCATATATTAGATGTATCGATAAGTCCTTGCCGATATTGATAGATGTCTGTTTGAGCTCAGTTTGTGTCCAGATACGATGAAGACAGCATCAGCGTTTTTTTTTTAAAGAACTATTGATCAGTATTATTACCGAGTAAAACAAGAGTTGTTTTTATTGAGGGTAAAACATCAAAGCCCAAAATGAACCAACATCACTAAAAATACTAAAAATAGTATCCGTCTAAGGCGCATTTGGCTCCGAAACTATGGCAGAAGGCCTTGAACGCTGAAAAGACCCTGAGGCTGGCCACCAAGTCCCTGTGGCCAAGAGGTCCAGAAAACGGACCTCTGATAAGACACAGGTGAGCCTCTCTCTCGGCCGACATGCCCAAACACGACCACAGAACGTGATCCGCGTCCATGAAAGGATCCCCACACACACAATCCGAACTATCTTTTATCTTAATTTTTGTCAGGTATGCCGCAAATCGGCCGTACCCCATCAGAAACTGGGAAGTCCAGTGATCGGAGTCAACCCATTTTAGCTTGAGGCGAGATGAGACTAAGCCAAAGAAATTCCGCATGTAGCCGTAAAAAGCCCGTGCTTTTTAATGTGCCTCACTGCCTTTATTTGCATTTTTAGATATAACTGATTAAGTATCGAAGAACTATCGCAGATGATTCATTCACATGATGAGCATTTAACCCCTTAAAGAGGTAAGACACAGAGTTGTGTCCAAATTCTATTAATTCAGAAAAAGCATTCTTACACATTGTGCTTGAAGATAAACAAAGACAAAGAGTGTCTTGCACGTTGAGTTTGGAAAGAAACAGAGACGGAGAGAGTTGCTTGCATACATCGAACGATTGTATAAATCAGCGATTCTTAAACTTATATAGTCCGCGGACCCCTTCTTGAGCATTTTTTTTTCACGAACCCTCCCCCTTGAGCAAATTGTTTTTTGGCGGACCCCATCTCAACATTTTATGTCGTTCTTGAGACTTAATTTTTCAAACAAACAAACAAACATTTCTTGGTAAAATATTGATCGAAATCTTAGATCTTCTTTTAATGTTTTCTGTAAATGATTCTACGAAAGTATAGATAGTTTTTTTATATTTCCGCAGAACCCCAGTATTGGCTTCGCGGACCCCACTTTAAGAGCCGCTGGTTATAGATCGTCAATCCAAATCAATCGACTAATAATGATATGAATCAATTTCAAGTGTATTATTTATGTTTACTTCGAGAAATTACCGAATATTGTGTGCTATCGACAGTGTTTATTTATTTATGTACAAGCTTCATACACGCTACGACGATGCTGACTGATAAGTGGATTTATACGGATGATAAGTGGCGAACAAACGTCAAAGTCATAAACGTCAATGACTTTTGCTGAGACAGAAGCCATTTCCGACTCCGAAACCTGGATTAACGACCCGTAAGATTTTTGTGGGTATTTAGTGGGATATTCAAGGAATTATTCATTATGAATTTATGAAACCTGGCGAAACAATAATTGTAGAATTGTATTGTCAGCAATTAAAAAAAGTGAACAAAAAATTGAGAGTTAAACGTAAAGAATTAATCAGAAACAACGGACGGATTATCATATTTTTCGATCATTGGCAAATTCTCTAAGAGATAAAAGCTTTCGATAAGCAACTAAAGTCTAAATTATTTCATTGTCAAACAATCGGCAAAGACCTTTCGATACAACTGATATTTTGGAGCAAATCATTCAGCATAATTGAGTTGAAGCTGGAAAAACCATTACCATTCTTCGCTCAGGAAAACTTTTGTTGTGTCAAAATTTCTATAGGCACTTTTTTCCTCAAAAATTCCAAACAGATTCGAAACTCTTCTGATTGACCGTCAATGGTTCTTTTCATCGTCGAATAATATTATCCAGTTTTTGTTCTAAAAAAAAATCCCCCAGAATCGATGCAGAAAAGCGAACAGAAATATTTTTAAAAGGATTAAATAAACGTACCTGCCAGTACAAAGACATGATTTAATACATTAAAGTCAGTTCTCATCAGTTTGCAAGCGTCCATATAACTCAACAAACCTGAGCCCTATTACCTTTTTCCATTTGGGAGCAGTTAAGTTAAAAGGCTCGCTGCGAAAAGCTTGCTAAAAAACTTGCCAAATCAAATTTCGTATATATGTCGACAGCCGAGTCCATAATAGTTTGCGAGAGAATCTGAGACTCGACAATGTGCGAGCAGAAAATAGACACAAATTTCTTTCGAACCCAAAAAATATGCAAAACAATGCGATCATATCAGCATGAGGGCATCGCAAATTTTCATATAGATTAAATTTTTTGAAAATCATAGTTTCGCCACTTGAAAAGCTCCCCCCGATAGTTCACTCATGAATTTAATAATTCATGAATTTTAAATTATTTCAACGGGACCTATTTATATTCACTCTCTCAAAGAACAATTTCAATTCAAATTTATAGGTAAACTTCGACTCGGGGCTGCTGAACGTAACTCGAATCCCTGTTTTAATTTTGGCCAAAAATGTGATTCAATCAAATTCGAACATATTCAAATTTCTTGTTTGAATTGGGATAGAATTATAACGTCACATTGTATTCACACTGATCAATTATAATCAATTCATGAACTTGTCTTCGTAAATATTATAGTTACATAAAAATACATGTTTTTATCGAATGCAATCCACAAATTCTAAAGTTTAACATTTGTCTATTTTCCTCTTTATACACGAGTTGGAATACGCAAGGAAACACAAAAGAGTCGACCAAAAGTCTTGGCCGCGGGAAGACATGTTTTCTCGCTGACTCCCTAGCAGTCTCTAAACTGGAGCAGCCTGGGAGCTCTACATCTGCGGACTCACGAATGTATGAAACAAATGATATGTAACCATTAATGGACAGATACTACCGACATGGGATCCTCCTCTGACCCAAGCTCTATTTTTGTCCTGCTATTGAGGACCAAGACAGTCCGCTCGCAGAAGTGCAGAGCAGGATACAAAACTTTACAAAACTATACAAAACGTTCTGAACGCAGGGGGAACTATCTATAAATTCTGATTTAAATTTAAATTATTATTAATAATTATATTGTATATATTAATATATGATATATATAAATTCTATAGGGTATAGAAGAGTTTTGAATGTCGCTCGCGCTTTGAGCACATTTGCGCACTGCGACTCGATGAATGTCGTAGAAATTCTCGAGGATACATTTTTCCCCAAAACTCTTAAAGCCCTGAATGCCCTAAAGTTGAAATGAGTGACCATAAGGTTTTCGTGTCCAACCGGTCTAAATTTCGGATCGCTGACACATCGAAAGAGCGCCTCGCAATCAAACGTTATGCTCGAACTTGTCCACAAAACATGGTCTGCGTTCATGAATGGATAGTCCAAACCCAATTGGTGAGGAACTGAAACGTCCAGTGATTTAGAACGACCTAGAGTACCTAACCAAAGTGATGCTCACAAAAATATCCTTGTGGGCAATCAGAAAAGGTCGTCCTCTAACGCACCATCGTCTTCAGGGCGTCGCTAGTCAGAGTCTCAATATAGGTCCTCCAGCCGGCTTTTAACAGCATGGGGTCCTCCATATATGCAAACAACTCCCACTCCAATGAGACTTAGCTCTAAAGTGTTGTCCAGCAGGATGTTTCACAAGACCGGTTCCAGTAAGGAACCTAGGCTCAGTTTCCTAGCATATGTATATACAATAACAATTGGGTCAGTTAACATATTGCGTGAAAGACCCGGATGGTTCCTCATACCCATCCTAATAATGCAAAATCCCTATTCAAATAAGCTTATCTTTGTTCAAATTTATATGGCTGGTAATGGGAAAATCCCCACATAAAAATCTTGTAGAATATATTGCTATGCAGTGGATTGCTTGCCATATGACACCACTCAGCTTGCAATTGGAATACTTAAATATGCTAATAAAATGTATGCTGTTCGTCCTCTCTTAACGTCGGACTTAATTCGTTTTAACGCACAAGAGAGCGTCGCAATTAAAACGTTTTTAGCAGAACGCTTCCCATAATTGGGTCAATCAAAGGAGCGTTTTAGTGGCGTTTATACTCGCTAATACCAACATGGACGAATTCAAATTCACTCTTTAATTCGCGAGCTTTATTCGCTTTTTATCGTCCGAAGAACTTGGCGAAATTTATGTAGTCCGTTAAAACTCCATATCGATTCGCAAGAAGCAGGCTTTAGAGGCAATTAGCAAAACAATTAACGTGTGATAAAACACTGTACTGGAGAATCGTAACGATCCGCTAAAATGCTTTAAACTTGGAAACGGCTCTAAATATACAGGGCTGACTACGTGTGGCAGTAAAGGGGACGAAAGGACCTACGCCAGGACAATTGTTAATTGAAAGGGTCAATCCAAGTTTTAGGGCCACTGCCAAAACGAGACTGAGGGCTCTAAATTTGTATTAACCGGGACACGGTTACGGCCTCTTTAAGAGATTCGATCTGTTTTAATTATCGTTCAGCAACAAAGATACTGACGCCAATTAAAACTGTCTATCCTTTGTATTAAACAGTGGAGCGATCTGCGGATTTAATGGATCTGCTGAAACATTCCTCCTAAATAATTTAGTTCAGCTTAAAGATTAAACCAAAGGCGCTTATCTTCCCGAACGGCCAAAAGGGTTAGGAGAGCTTTCTTTTGTAATACACTTCGCCGCCGAAAAAATCATCATTCATCCTATCCATCCGGCATTATGCTCTTATTTTTCTCATTTTGCCCGGATTCCGAATGTCATGGTTTTAATAAGAGCTACCCTCTCGTGTATCCTATGTTGTTTTCCCATAGAACAACAATGGGTATTAATCAAAAGATATAATCCGACACTATTTAATTACAGCAGATTTTACGTATCATTCCCGAGTGGCTCTAATGAAAAATCATTCATTTTCCTCCCAGCTAAATACCAACGAGCAACGCATTAATCATACGAGCCTAAATTTGCTTCAGAATAAATCAAAAACCCTCCAAGAAATATTAACTTATAATGCAAACCCTCTTTAATTTCGACGTCCAAATTGACGGCATCGAAAAATTGCAATTACGATAAAAAATTGTGACGTTTTAATATACCCCGGTCGAAAAGTTTCAACCACTCCGATCCATAATAAGAACCAATGAAAGACGACTTCAAACTTTTTGATGGGGGGGGAGTTACTTTTTCAACCCTTAAAAACTGTGCCAATCCAGCACTTTAAACGCGCTTCTTTGTGACAAAAACAATTTTTTATTGGGTCACCCAGATTTATATACTTTGAATCAAAAACTAAAAATTTTACATTTTTTTAATAAACGCTATGAAACGACGTGAAGTCTGTACGATGCGGTCGATTTCCAATTTTTTTGCAAATAGAATCATCATCAATAATACAATAAAATATATACAAGACAGAATTATTTCAAATCTGAATGTAGTTCATCGATAGTATTATTTCAACCCTGTTTGTCATGTTAAGAGGGTTCAATACTCTCTAGACAAGAGTCTAGAATTTTGAAAAAATCGACTTTGTTTTTATAACGTTGAGACGGGGGCGCTCTTGGGGGCAGAATCCCTGGGCGGCTCCCCGCCTCCACGTGCTTGTCGGGATGGCCACGCTAGCACACGGGTCCGTTCTTCTATCGGACCATGATGTTGCTGGACGAATGTATGGGAATAGACGGACGTCTAATAAAAATAAAGAATAGAGGTCTGCCTGCAGGAAGGACGACTTCCCGCAGTCAAGGCTAACCGACGACTCTCCCGACTGCGATCCATCGGTATGCAGGTGCAATTTCTCCGCAGGGCCAAAAAAAATGGCACTGTTAAAATAACACATTACATCTGAGACGGAAGATATTTTTATAAGTTTAGTCTATTAAAAATATATTTGCGAAATTATAGCTATTTTAGTGACGCTTTTACTACTTTTATCAGCACGGTTGACATAATATCTCAAGTTTTAATTAATTAATTTACTTCAAATTTAGTATCATATTTTTTTTTATAAAATTTTCTATTGTCTGTACCAGATTTATGTCAAAATTTTATTTTTAACTATTAAAAAAAAATTAAAACTAAAAAATGACCTTTTTTTAAACAGTAGCCATTTTGAAAAAATAAAATTATTATTTTTTCTTTGAGGTAAGAACTATAGCGACATCTTTACTAATTAATATTTTTTTCTATTTTAGATGATTAAAAGGGTTGAAATCGTGTCAACCCGAGAACGCCCCTTTTTTACCCCTTACACTTTTTCAGCCTATAGCTTTTTTATTTCTATTTGAAAAAAATCAATAAATAACTGGTAAAAAATGAATGTTTCTTGTATAGAATAGTATTTGGATACAAAAAAAAATTATATTTTTAGTATATAATTTGATGTTTGTATTTGTACACTCCTTAAAGTGCACTGAGATCATCCCGGATGCATCCAGTTGTTGATTCCCTTTTACTAACAATCATTAATTAAAATGCAATGTTCATCTATAACCTTTTGTGTATCTTGACTTTTGAGTCATTGCAGATTTATTATCTGACAGGATGACATAGTCATGCAATGCTGTTGAACTCCACAATATGATAAGCAATATGTTTGCTTATTTATCGCATATAAACGCACTACAATCAAGCCTTCTATAGCGTCGAGATAGGGACCACGCTATAGAAACAAAACGCTATAGAAAGTTAGGCGCCTTTACAAAATTTGTACGTATTTAGTTTGTTAACAAGTGCAAGTGACTAAACCGCGTGAAAGGGCATTGATCTTACAGTTTTTATTTGTTACTTGCGTAAAAGACGCCGCAAACGAAGTGAACGCTATAGGAAGGTTGACTATATTATGATTTTTAAATAATTTATTATATTTTTTCAAAAAAGTGTACAATTTTCTTAGTAAATTGATTGACATTGTTGTTTATTATTTTGCTATGCCTATTAATATATCTAGATATTAAAATTATAGAAAAATGTTTGTCTGTTTCCCAGTTGTTCCACATTTTTATTTAATCAATTTTTAAGGAGGATGCCGTCCGGATCCTTGCTTTCCTTGGGTTCGCTCTAATTACTCATAATTCCCCGGCGTATAAATACAAGGAAGCGCTCATTATTCAAAAGTCAAACGTAATAAAAATGCGGGGGGTCGAAAAAAGAACGAAACTACGGATTATGGGGATTACAGAAGATGGGGGAGAAACAAGGTGGGATGCATGTTTGAAACGCGCCATAAATATGATGGTCGTGTATTTGCTGACGAAGTACACGTTGTTTACTTAATCCTCAGATAAAATATGAGGATTCATAAAACTTTCCCGGTGCTGGGGGACTTATGAGAGATTCTAATCGTCGTGCCAGATGAAAACGTGTAAACAAAATATTCCATTTCCTCCCGCATTGCAATGCGGGGAAACACTGTGGACGTGTGTAATATTAAAATGCACCGCGTAAGGGTGGTTTTCACGCCGTTCCCCCAGTATTTCCAACATGGCTTTAGAACCTTGAGTTGTTCGTCAAATATATAATGGGCTCATTTTAATTGATTTCCTTTTGCAATACTCATTTTTATTCGTACAAAATTAATAGCAATGTGTAGTTCTGCTATAGTATTCATATTCTGCTGCGCGCGCATCCACACTTCAACCGAAATGCGACTCGCATATTATCCACAAATATGTTCCGAGAGAAAATATTCAAACGCTAATTTGGCACCAATTAGTATCCGAATGTATGATTAATCCCACCATTTGAAACCATCCCCGATTATCGACCCCCACATTCTTCGAAAATAACAACGCCCTCGCTATTATAAATTCGTTCCCATAGACTTCAATTTACATATTAAGTCTATTTCATTAATAGTTTTGAATACAAATACCATCCATTGACATATTGAAATATAACGTACAATTATATACGTCAACAGCAGGCTCTGTATTTTGGGGAGATATTTCATTTCGTGTTATCTTTGCCACACGCTCCCGCTTTATTCCTTTAATATTAATGATGGAAAATCCCATTTCTGACGGGGTGATAAACAATGAAAATTGATTCTGTGCAAACAATGATAGGGAATAGTCGTGTGCGACGAAAAAGTCATTCGGATTCGCCGAAAGCGGCATTGAAACATAAAATTCGACCTTCGTATCAATCAAATATTCTATGGAGTTTTTAATGCGTAAATTCAAACAAATCATTTAAAATAACAATGATAAAACGATTCAAAATAATACATATATCAATTTATTGGTTTTATTGCTGTTCTGACACCAGTGTAACGTGGAGCGGGAACGCTCTCGAGACAAACTCCCCGGGCTGCTCCCCGCTTGTATGCTGGTTCGTTCTGCTATCGGATCGTGATTGAGTCGAGCGATGAATCTGGCTGCGAAAGGGACGTCTTCCCGCAGCCAAGGCTATCTGATGACTCCCCTTCCTGCGCGTCTTCATTAGAGCGACAACGCAACGAGAGCTAGATGTCGTTGTTAAAATGACACATTGCATCTGAAGAGAGACGGAAGATCTCAGCGCCATTGTGTGGGGATATCATTTCGCCCATACTACAATATTATATGTTTACATTGGATTAAATTTTTAAGGCCAGATTTATCTCAGTCCAGCCCCTATATATATATTTTAGCGTATTAGTTATAAACTGCTTTATTATTGCGGATGCTGTGTCGTAAATAAGTGAAACACGTGCTGCAGATGTACAATGGAATCATAAAGTGCAAATTGCAAAATATAAGAAATATTGCCGGCGAGTGCATACGAAGCTCTATAATAACAAGACATGACTCTAATGGAGCATACGACGTGACAGATACGATACAATTAAATTCATAATAAAAATAAAAGTAAATTTACACCCCCGGGGTCTCTAAGGGATCATTTCGACTGTTGGAATAATAAATTGTATTTTTCACATCCCCATTTCATACGAATTATCCTCAGCTCCTGGTATTCATGCAGGAGTAGAGTTAATTGAATATGTTTGCCTTGAGAGTTTTCCAATTTATAGTTCTTGTCATCAAGTAAGTCGACTTTTTCTCTTCCAAGAAAGACAACTTTGTTACGTCGGAGATTCAATAAAAATGAAATGTCTGCGATGAAATATGTCTGAAAAGCACATGACGATGGTTTTTTCAAAAAAGGACGACGCTGCTGAATAAAAGCTTAACGTGACATCGTTTTAATTATACGCAATCAACGCCGAAGCATTTCTTCGGTATCGTCAATGACATCAGTTTTTTTATGCAAACGATACACAAACTTGATGCCAAGTTGACATTTCAGGCAATAAATTTCTTGACTAAATGTCAAAATAATTTCAAAGCTCACAACATTCACAGCACATTTATAATTTGGACATAAAAGTGTCTGTGGAATGCTACAATAATATCTATGATATTTATACAGTGCTAATAAATCAATATAACGGCCTTTTTAAATTGAGTCTCATATTTCCTATCCACAAACATTTTAATTATTTACATAATGTATTACAGATTGCACGATTTGTGCTAATTTTTGTTTCAAGTAAAATTTACTTTATTACATTCTGTGGCGCTGCAATTACCGACCGATAGCTTCTTGCGCGTGCACCGTTGCCAGGTGGGTGGTGACGCGCAGGAGGCGGGAGTCAAAGAGTCAGTGGTTGGCCTTGGCTGCGGGAGGACGTCCTTTCCGCAGCCAAATCCATCTCTCTCAAAGAGAGTTTTTTCGTTTGACGCCCGTCCACCCCCATCCATCTGGTTATACCATTCGACCAGTACCACATCTATTTTATTATATATTGCACAAACACAGCTTTATCTAACAAGATTCACTTCTACCGCGTCTCCCGCATTTTATTTTTTTCGTCCATCCAATTAAGAGTTAATTAATTTGTCTGGGGCTTTCGAAAATATATTGAAGGCATGTTGCTAAGCGACTTATTGATACCCTGTGCCGTCGCGATAAATAATTCACTCAACAGCCGCCAATAGGCATATTTTCGATGAATGTGTTTTCATTCGACGGTTAGCGTTACGCCCACTGCTGTTGAGAATTCTTTGAAATTAATAAGTTTGTTCCAGGGCAGATTTCATTATCTCCATATTACTTCCCGAAAAGTTCGAATTCCGTGCTTTTTATTCCTACTTGTTCCATTATTCGCTCCCGATCTGGAGACTTCCTGGACCACTTAGAGCGGAGTCACATCGAGCTGACAAATGATATGCAAATTGGAAATTGAAACGGCGATATCGAGAGGATTAAAAGACAAATATGATCGAATTTCACGCAACACGAAACACCGTAATTCTGGAATAATCCCACAATCGAAACGACCACATTCATTATTCCAACAGCGTATTGTGCCTCGGATGACAATGCAGACTGATACATCTGCTGCGTTCGACAGATGGATAACTTTCAATTGCGTTCTGATACAGGGCTTTAGAAGCAACACAAACAATGGCTAATCTGGAGATGTTGATCCACGCCATGCTTTGAAATTTCTAATCAGTGTCTCTACACTCTAATACATTCATCTTTCGTTGCCACAAAGAGATCGTGGTGATTTTAGACGTTAAATAGATAATGAGAATCGCCTCATAAACCAGTGTACTGACCGAAACCAC